>SJXQ01002601.1:0-11762 GCA_006408695.1 Aepyceros melampus | reverse complement strand
AGCTTCCTTCTCTTATCCTTTGGGTTACTCTTACTGGTGGAGCCTTCACCGCCAGCACACTCCTCAGAGATGTTGTCTCTCCTTCCACAAATTTTTACATACCGTCATGAACAAACACCACTCTGTCAACACTTTTGTGTAGACGGCTTTATCCATATCCCTCTTAATAGTAACTGAGCTAAAACATACCCTCCCATTCCCTGGAATGAGATATATTTATCCTGCCACATTTCTCAAAACAAGAGGGAGGGCTGGCATTCTCCCATTACTACATCCAAACCTGGGTTTTTCCACCATGTCTAATATTTTTATTAGAAGTCTTATTCTCCATCAAGTCTCAAACTATTTAGCAAGACCTCTTCCATCACCTCAGTCCTGCTGTCTGTTTTCATTCCCTTCATTTACTAAGACTTCTGCATCTGGAGACAGCCGTCCTCTTCTTACCAGTTCCTGTCAAAGATTTGGTTTCAAATATATGTAGTTACAGAACCTTTTATCTTGTCAGTCCCCTATTTCAAGCTGAGTAATTCATTAACCAATGTATTAATTAGTTCATTTGCTGATGCAATCATTCATTTAAATATTTAATAAGCACCCAATATATGCTAGTACCTGTAAAAGTAGCTAGTATTATTGTACACAACAAGGAACAAGACGAACAGATACTGTGCTTTCGCTGAGCTTGTGTTCTAGTGGAGAGGATATTAGGGGGAAAGTCCTCAAGTGATGCAGGTAATTAAAATGGAATCAAGTGCTGCAGAGTGTGCTAAGAAAGCCTCTATGGGGGGAGGACGTTTAAGTAGAAATGGGAATGCCAAAGGCTCTGTGTATAAAGGAGCTTAGTATTCTGTGGTTAGAAAGACAGTCAGAATGGTGAGGGCATGGAGGGTGAGAAAGAAGGCAGAGCTGCAGGTGGAAGGCCGTTTAGGGGCTTTGTAGACCAGAGTATGCGGTTTACAATCCCGCCCTGAAATGAACAGACTGACCTGCATCCTCACCTTTTATCCTGTCAGCTTGTGTCTCAGACACCACCTCCTGGGGCTGCCCCCACTGCGCTCCCTCAGTCACAGATCTCCCAGGTAAGATGATCATTCTGTACTTATTACAAGTTTCCATAACTATTAGCTCAGTTGGTAAAGAATCTGCCTGCCATGTAAGAGACCCGGGTTCGATTCCTAGGTTGGGAAGAACTGCTGGAGAAAGGATAGGCTACCCACTCCAGTATTCTTGGGCTTCCCTTATGGCTTAGCTGTTAAAGAATATGCCCCCACTGCGCTCCCTCAATCACAGATCTCCCAGGTAAGATGATCATTCTGTACTTATTACAAGTTTCTATAACTATTAGCTCAGTTGGTAAAGAATCTGCCTGCCATGTAAGAGAACCCAGTCGATTCCTAGGTCGGGAAGATCTGCTGGAGAAAGTATAGGCTACCCACTCCAGTTGGAGAAGGCAATGGCACCCCACTCCAGTACTCTTGCCTGGAAAATCCCATGGATGGAGGAGTCTGGTAGGCTGCAGTCCATGGGGTCGCCAAGAGTTGGACACGACTGAGCGACTTCACTTCACTTCACTTTCACCCACTCCAGTATTCTTGGGCTTCCCTTATGGCTTAGCTGTTAAAGAATCTGCCTACCATATGGGAGACCTGGGTTTGATCTCTGGGTTGGGAAGATCCCTTGGAGAGGGGAAAGGCTATCCACTCCAGTATTCTGGCCTGGAGAATGCCATGGACTGTATAGTGCATGGGGTTGCAAATAGTCAGACACGACTGAGCAAGTTGCACTTTCATAACTATTAGAGTCCAGCTACTGCCTGCCAGCCTGAATTTCCTCCCAGCCCCTGCATTTGAGTCTAGTACCCAGACATGCACCCCACCACCTCTGCAACAGTGGGGAGTTCTAGTTCTGGGTCTATTGAAGATTGTCCAGCCCTTTAGACCCAGCTCTATTCTGAGAGGACATTGCTTAGAAGTTCAGCTCTTAGAGCACGTAGAGTAAATAGTAATTCAAGAAGATGCAAGAATTTTCTCTAAGACTACACTGAATAATATCTGAAAGACCTTTGTTGTTGTGTGTGTGCTCAGTTGTGTCCAACTCTTTGTGACCCTGTACACTGAAGCGTGACAGGCTCCTCTGTCCATGGGATTTCTCAGGAAGACTATTGGAGTGGGTTGCCGTTTCCTCCTCCAGGGGATCTTCCCAATCCAGGGATCAAACCCACGTCTCCTGAGTCTCCTTTCAGGTGGATTCTTTACCACTGAGCCACTTGGGAAGCCATGAAAGACCTTTATAATTTTGAAAATCTATAATTTAGCACCAATTTATTTAACTTTTAAGAAAACGAGTGAGAGATTCTCATGTTAAACAACTCTTTGTGACCCTGTAGACTGTCACCTGACAGGCTCCTCTGTCCATGGGATTTCTCAGGAAGACTATTGGAGTGGGTTGCCGTTTCCTCCTCCAGGGGATCTTCCCAATCCAGGGATCAAACCCACGTCTCCTGAGTCTCCTTCATTGGCAGGTGGATTCTTTACCACTGAGCCACTTGGGAAGCCATGAAAGACCTTTATAATTTTGAAAATCTATAATTTAGCACCAGTTTATTTAACTTTTAAGAAAACGAGTGAGAGATTCTCATGTTAAACACAGTGAAAAACCAGTGATGATTTTATCCTGGGATACCATTCACTGCCCATGGTCATTTATACTTTCCTTTACCACAAGCTCAGTTCCCCTGAACTCAAATTTGGCTTGCTAGTTTACAAAATATGACCAAAGATTTGGATTTTCAAAGATAATAATAATGAGTAACAGATAAGATTAAAGGATTAGGATAAAGAAAATTAAAGTAACTTAATAAGGGTAAATCTCTGCTTCTTCAAAGTATAAATGTCATATTGCAAAATCTCAAAAATCTCAGAAAATTTTTAACAACTCATTTGAGAGCTTAACCTGTTGTGAAAGATCTTTCCTAAAAGGATGAACCATGTGAAATGTGCTGCATGTTTAAAACACTCACCATCAAGATGCGGCTCAGCTGCAGACTATTTATATAAATTATGGGCATCTGGATAACAGAATACAGAGAAGATGCATATGACTGAGACAGATCTGTATGTGCTGATATGGTTGGAAAGACAGAGTAGACATGGTAATTGAAAAAGGCAAGCAAAAACACTGCTTGTCATACCATCAATCTGTGTAAAAATAAAAAAATGAGAGATATATGCATATGTTATTTCAACAATTAAAAAATACTAATGTAAAATGTCTTAATGTAATGAGAAGGTCTAAGGAACAACTCTGGGAAGAGGCTTTTTCAATCTTTCTCTGTTTGCACACACGCTCATATTAAGGGCTGATCCCTGAACCTGGAATCCTAATAACTCACCTCTTATTGTCCAAAGTAAGAAATCCTAGTGAGAAACTGACTGTGATTAAAGAATATGGAAGATGAAGATTAAGAATATGGAAGATTGAGAATTGAAAAATGTTAGAAATCAGTAGGAGGGTAAAAGGAAAAGACCTGATGAAGATGGGATTGGGTGGCGTCTGTCCGACCCTGGGGGATACAGAAAGGAAAGAGCCATCTGCCTCATTCAGACAAGGCTCCAACTGTGTTCTGTAGAGTCTTCTTTGTGCCCACTGTTGGGACAGAGAAAAGGCAGATGGGGAAAGTGGGTAGAGAGAAAAGGAGGCGGGTGAGTGGCTGAAACTCACTAACCTTCTTCCCCACCCCCGCCCCCGCCAAAAGAAAATGAATGTCCAAACCAGTCATGACATGGAGCTCCCAATCCAGAATCTCTGGGTAGTGTGTGACAATCTCGACATCAGGTCCTCATGTGACCCCTTTGGTCCTCAGACTGTGAACTAAATAGATTAATCTGTTTCCCATAGTCAATGCCTAGTGAAGGAACAAGGTCAGGACAACAGCAGGAAACACTCCATTTTGAAAGGGCAAAATGGAAGTGAGCAGCAGCCACCAACTGAACTGTTTTTTTTAATCCTTCATTACCTCTCGGCAAAAACTAGGGCTTCCCAGGGTAGCTCAGTTGGTGAAGAATCCACCTGCAAAGCAGGAGACTTGGCTTCGATCCCTGGGTCAGGAAGATCCCCTGGAGAAGGAAATGGCAACCCAATCCAGTGTACTTGCCTGGAGAATCCCATGGACAAAGGAGCCTGGCAGGCTACAGTCCATGAGGAAGCGAGAGTCGGACACAACTTGGCGACTTGATGACTAAACCCCACCAAACACCATAAAGGTCCCTACCCTGGGAACTGCAAGATGCTATTTGATTCTCAAGACTTGACTCTCTGAAAGGCTGTCTGTCATCATCTTCAGCTAAATACTTAATGGACATTTGCCCTTGATGGCTTAGTCCTTAGTTCATGTGCTTCTTGTACAATATTGGAAAACCACAGGTCCAGTTGGGATTGTGTTCCTCTGGTTCAAACGTCTCTCAAATTTTCATAAGCAAAATATTTGTGGTACTAACGGGTGGATCAGCGAATGAATGAATGAGAAGCAGGCTCTGATGTCTCTGCTCTCACTGCAAAGTCAGCACCATGCCTACTTCATTCAGTTCAGTACTTGATTCCTTCTGTGCATGTCATTCAGCTCAGAATCACACGAAGATTCTTGAATTGCCAAGCTTCTGACAGACAGTACATAAGTCAATCCAGATAGGAGCAGGGCAACACCAGGAAGAAGACAAGGCCATACCGGGGCAGCTCCCGATACAGCTGTAGGGCTGCCTGAACACCCGCTCCCACCCTCTTTCCGCAGAGTCTCCAAACCACAGAGAGGCTGGTAGGGCTGCAGGTCTTGGTGGAGCTGCGACTTTCCCATGGCTTCCTGCTGCCCTCCTTCCTGCCCAGCTCAGTTTGTTTACTCAGCAGAGTTCTCTAGGATGTAATGGTCAACTTCCCCACTATTTGCCCCATTTCTGTACCATTGTCTCATATCTATGGTCACGCTTATGTTCGATAACTGTTGTGTCTGANTGAATTTCCTCCCAGCCCCTGCATTTGAGTCTAGTACCCAGACATGCACCCCACCACCTCTGCAACAGTGGGGAATTCTAGTTCTGGGTCTATTGAAGATTGTCCAGCCCTTTAAACCCAGCTCTATTCTGAGAGGACATTGCTTAGAAGTTCAGCCCTTAGAGCACGTAGAGTAAATAGTAATTCAAGATGCAAGAATTTTCTCTAAGACTACACGGAATAATATCTGAAAGACCTTTGTTGTTGTTGCGTGTGTGCTCAGTTGTGTCCAACTCTTTGTGACCCTGTAGACTGTCACCTGACAGGCTCCTCTGTCCATGGGATTTCTCAGGAAGACTATTGGAGTGGGTTGCCGTTTCCTCCTCCAGGGGATCTTCCCAATCCAGGGATCAAACCCACGTCTCCTGAGTCTCCTTCATTGGCAGGTGGATTCTTTACCACTGAGCCACTTGGGAAGCCATGAAAGACCTTTATAATTTTGAAAATCTATAATTTAGCACCAGTTTATTTAACTTTTAAGAAAACGAGTGAGAGATTCTCATGTTAAACACAGTGAAAAACCAGTGATGATTTTATCCTGGGATACCATTCACTGCCCATGGTCATTTATACTTTCCTTTACCACAAGCTCAGTTCCCCTGAACTCAAATTTGGCTTGCTAGTTTACAAAATATGACCAAAGATTTGGATTTTCAAAGATAATAATAATGAGTAACAGATAAGATTAAAGGATTAGGATAAAGAAAATTAAAGTAACTTAATGGGGGAAATCTCTGCTTCTTCAAAGTATAAATGTCATATTGCAAAATCTCAAAAATCTCAGAAAATTATTTAACAACTCATTGGAGAGCTTAAGCTGTTGTGAAAGATCTTTCCTAAAAGGATGAACCATGTGAAATGTGCTGCATGTTTAAAACACTCACCATCAAGGTGCGGCTCAGCTGCAGGCTATTTATATAACTTATGGGCATCTGGATAACAGAATACAGAGAAGATGCATATGACTGAGACAGATCTGTATGTGCTGATATGGTTGGAAAGACAGAGTAGACATGGTAATTGAAAAAGGCAAGCAAAAACACTGCTTGTCATACAATCAATCCATTTGTGTAAAAATAAAGAAAAAAATGAAAGATATATATAGTATCTCATTTCTTAACATGCATATGTTATTTCAACAATTAAAAAATACTAATGTAAAATGTCTTAATGTAATGAGAAGGTCTAAGGAACAACTCTGGGAAGAGGCTCTTTCAATGTTTCTCTCTTTGCACACACGGCTCATATTAAGGGCTGATCCCTGAACCTGGAATCCTAATAACTCACCTCTTATTGTCCAAAGTAAGAAATCCTAGTGAGAAACTGACTGTGATTAAAGAATATGGAAGATGAAGATTAAGAATATGGAAGATTGAGAATTGAAAAAGTTAGAAATCAGTAGGAGGGTAAAAGGAAAAGACCTGATGAAGATGGGATTGGGTGGCGTCTGTCCGACCCTGGGGGATACAGAAAGGAAAGAGCCATCTGCCTCATTCAGACAAGGCTCCAACTGTGTTCTGTAGAGTCTTCTTTGTGCCCACTGTTGGGACAGAGACAAGGCAGGCGGGGACAGTGAGTAGAGAGAAAAGGAGGCGGGTGGGTGGCTGAAACTCACTAACCTTCTTCCCCATCCCCCCCCCCCCAAAGGAAATGAAAGTCCAAACCAGTCATGACATGGAGCTCCCAATCCAGAATCTCTGGGTAGTGTGTGACAATCTCGACATCAGGTCTTCATGTGACCCCTTTGGTCCTCAGACTGTGAACTAAAGAGATTAATCTGTTTCCCATAGTCAATGCCTAGTGAAGGAACAAGGTCAGGACAACAGCAGGAAACACTCCATTCTGAAAGGGCAAAATGGAAGTGAGCAGCAGCCACCAACTGAACTGTTTTTTAATCCTTCATTACCTCTCGGCAAAAACTAGGGCTTCCCAGGGTAGCTCAGTTGGTGAAGAATCCACCTGCAAAGCCGGAGACTTGGCTTCGATCCCTGAGTCAGGAAGATCCCCTGGAGAAGGAAATGGCAACCCAATCCAATGTTCTTGCCTGGAGAATCCCATGGACAAAGGAGCCTGGCAGGCTACAGTCCACGAGGAAGTGAGAGTCGGACACGACTTGGCGACTTGATGACTAAACCCCCACCAAACACCATAAAGGTCCCTACCCTGGGAACTGCAAGATGCTATTTGATTCTCAAGACTTGACTCTCTGAAAGGCTGTCTGTCATCGTCTTCAGCTAAATACTTAATGGGCATTTGCCCTTGATGGCTTAGTCCTTACTTCATGTGCTTCTTGTACAATGTTGGAAAACCACAGGTCCAGTTAGGATTGTGTTCCTCTGGCTCAAACGTCTCTCAAATTTTCATAAGCTTCTTTTTTTTTTAATTCAGTAAACTACATAAATTTGTCAATACCTATACTCATAGTTGTTTTCAAAACATGTTTTTCACATCTACTATATTTTTTGCCTTCTTGTTCCATTCTCTCTCTAGACAGAGACAAAAGTATAGACTATAGATATAGATACAAGCTGTCTCTTTCTTGCCATTATAGGTACCCTGAATAAACACGAGACTATGTTTTTCAGAGAAAAATTGTACTTTGCTGTTTGTCCGGGCTCTTTATCCTGTTGAATATCTTAATTTTATTTTTTCCTTGGAGTTGCTTAATTTACTGAGAGGTGTTATCAATAGATGTGGAGACCATTCAATTTGGCCTTTCCCCAGATTTATTTTAATGGACATTGTCTTTTGAGGTTTCCTCAATTTTTCTCTTAGTACATGGAGACTGTTACCAATCAGGTTTTCCAATTTTTCAAAGTTCAGTTTTGTGAAATATCTTTATTCCTGTGAATTTCTGCTTACAAATCAGCCAGTTTCTTTTTAGAGGTTATAAAGCCTTGCCAAAACATATCCAGTAGCAACCAACACACTAGAAACACTGTTTTCCAGTCTTTTCCCTTAGAGTCACATTTTGTAAGCTACATAATCTTCTTTCCAAGTTAATACAGGAGTCAGTATTATCAACAGCCATATAAGAAGCATTGCCATCTCTCTAGCCTTCATTATCAGTTTCCATTCTGTCTGTCCACCACTAGCCTGCTAAGTTATTGCCACGTATTTTAGGAAAGGAACTGAAACTTCTTTCAGTTCAGTTCAGTCGCTCAGTGATGTCTGACTCTTTGTGACCCCACGCCAGGCCTCCCTGTCCACCACCAACTCCCAGAGTTTATCCAAACTCATGTCCATTGAGTCAGTGATGCCATCCAACCATCTCATCCTGTCATCCCCTTCTCCTCCTGCCCTCAGCCTTTCCCAGCATCAGGGTCTTTTCAAATGAGTCAGCTCTTCGCATCAGGTGGCCAAAGTATTGGTGTTTCACCTTCAACATCAGTCCTTCCAATGAACACCCAGGACTGATCTCCTTTAGGATGGATCTCCTTGCAGTCCAAGGGACTCTCAAGAGTCTTCTCCAACACCACAGTTCAAAAGCATCAATTCCTTGGCACTCAGCTTTCTTTATAGTCCAACTTTCACATCCATATATGACTACCCAAACGTCTTTAAAGAATCTAATTATAAAATAAAGAAAAATAGTTCTTTCCCTTTAGATGCTGCCCCCAGCTAAGGTACAAAGAGAATCCCTCCCTTAAGTAATTCACTTATGTGTGAATATGAGAGGAAAGTGGAGAAATGCGACAAATAGTGAGGATGAGAAAAGATGATTTTTATTATGGAAATGCCCTATTCTGGTAGCAACATCTGATCAGACCCAGACACAAAGCTTTACCTAACTGCAAGGGAAAGAATAAGTATGGTCTTCTCCCAGGCCTTAGAGGCGAAGAGAACTGAACATGGGACACGTCTACCAGACCTTCCATGACTAGGCTCGCAATTCCCTCACCCATTCCTTGGCTATTTGTAGCCTCATATTCGTTTCCTTGTTACACATGACAGTTTTGTAGCCTCCTATTTACTGCTTGCTATGTCTTTGGTGATGGACAGGGAGGCCTGGCGTGCTGCGATTGATGGGGTCACAAAGAGTCGGACACGACTGAGCAACTGAACTGAACTGAGCTGAACTGACGTCTTTCAAATCCCCAGCTAGATTATCCATTTCATGAGGGCAAGGCCCATGCTTGATTTCATCCCTCTTTGGTTACAAGGGTCTTAGCATAGTACCCAAAACATTATCAGTGTTCACTAAATATTTGTGGTACTAACGGGTGGATCAGCGAATGAATGAATGAGAAGCAGGCTCTGATGTCTCTGCTCTCACTGCAAAGTCAGCACCATGCCTACTTCATTCAGTTCAGAACTTGATTCCTTCTGTGCATGTCATTCAGCTCAGAATCACACGAAGATTCTTGAATTGCCAAGCTTCTGACAGACAGTACATAAGTCAATCCAGATAGGAGCAGGGCAACACCAGGAAGAAGACAAGGCCATACCGGGGCAGCTCCCGATACAGCTGTAGGGCTGCCTGAACACCCGCTCCCACCCTCTTTCCGCAGAGTCTCCAAACCACAGAGAGGCTGGTAGGGCTGCAGGTCTTGGTGGAGCTGCGACTTTCCCATGGCTTCCTGCTGCCCTCCTTCCTGCCCAGCTCAGTTTGTTTACTCAGCAGAGTTCTCTAGGATGTAATGGTCAACTTCCCCACTATTTGCCCCATTTCTGTACCATTGTCTCATATCTATGGTCACGCTTATGTTCGATAACTGTTGTGTCTGACTCTTTGCAACCCTGTCGACAGTAGCCCGCCAGTCTCCACTGTCCATGGAATTTTCCAGTCAAGAATACTGGAGTGGGTTGCCATTTCCTCCTCCAGGGGAACTTCCTGACCCAGGGATAGAACCCGGGTCCTCTGCATCTCCTTGTTGGTAAGTGGGTTCTTTACCACTAGGCCACCTGGGAAGCCCCTCCCATACACAGGCATCAGTGAATTAATTAGAGGAGGAGTTTTTCTTTGTAATGTAGCTGTAGACAGCAACCAAAGGGAAACAACTTTTTTTCTCTATTCTATTGTTAGATTCCAAAGGGAAATAACTATTTTTTTCTCTTCTATTGTTAGATTTCCTAAAGGGGTTTCACTTCCTTTCTTGGAAGCAATGAACCAAACCTAAGTAGCTTTCCTTGACATCTGGACTCAGCTTGACTGTTTCTGACTCTGCTTTGGCACACTACCTTGACCTCTCCCAGCAGTGACAGGCACCTGCAGTACTTCCCTAATTAAGTTAATTCTGACTATTAATTATACACTTCTGGCTCTCTTCCCATGAACAGTATGAAAAGGCAAAGTGATAGGATACCTAAAGAGGAACTCCCCAGGTCATTAGGTGCCCAATATGCTCCTGGAGATAAGCAGAGAAATAACTCCAGAAAGAATGAAGAGATGGAGCCAAAGCAAAAACAATACCCAGTTTTGGATGTGACTGGTGATAGAAGGAAGAACTGATGCTGAAAAGAGTAATATTGCATAGGAACCTGGGATGTCAGGTCCATGAATCAAGACAAATTGGAAGTGGTCAAACAAGAAATGGCAAGGGTGAACGTCGACATTCTAGGAATCAGCGAACTAAAATGGACTGGAATGGGTAAATTTAACTTAGATGGCCATTATATCTACTACTGCGGACAGGAATCCCTCAGAAGAAATGGAATAGCCATCATGGTCAACAAAAGAGTCCGAAATGCAGTACTTGGATGCAATCTCAAAAACGACAGAATGATCTGTTCGTCTCCAAGGCAAACCATTCAATATCACAGTTATCCAAATCTATGCCCCAACCAGTAATGCTGAAGAAACTGAAGTTGAACGGTTTTATGAAGACCTACAATATCTTTTAGAACTAACACCCAAAAAAGATGTCCTTTTCATTCTAGGGGACTGGAATGCAAAAGTAGGAAGTCATGTAACATCTGGAGTAATAGGCAAATTTGGCCTTGGAATGCAGAATGAAGCAGGGCAAAGACTAATAGAGTTTTGCCAAGTAAATGCACTGGTCATAGCAAACACCCTCTTTCAACAATACAAGACTCTACACATGGACATCACCAGATGGTCAACACCAAAATCAGATTGATTATATTCTTTGCAGCCAAAGATGGAGAAGCTCTATACAGTCAGCAAAAACAAGACCAGGAGCTGACTGTGGCTCAGGTCATGAACTCCTTATTGCCAAATTCAGACTTAAAAGAAAGTAGGGAAAACCGCTAGACCATTCAGGTATGACCTAAATCAAATCCCTTATGATTATACGGTGGAAGTGAGAAATAGATTTAAGGGCCTAGATCTGATAGATAGAGTGCCTGATAACCTCAACTATGGAATGAGGTTCATGACGTTGTATAGGAAACAGGGATCAAGACCATCCCCATGGAAAACAAATGCAAAAAAGGAAAATGGCTGTCTGGGGAAGCCTTAGAAATAGCTGTGAAAAGAAGAGAAGTAAAAAGCAAAGAGAAAAGGAAAGATATAAGCATCTGAATGCAGAGTTCCAAAGAATAGCAAGAAGAGATAAGAAAGCCTTCTTCAGCAATCAATGCAGAGAAATAGGGGAAAAGAACAGAATAGGAAAGACTAGAGATCTTTCAAGAAAATCAGAAATACCAAGGGAACATTTCATGCAAAGATGGGCTCAATAAAGGACAGAAATCGTATGGATCTAACAGAAGCAGAAGATGTTAAGAAGAGGTGCCAAGAATACAGAGAAGAACTATAG
>SJXQ01002600.1:191387-215836 GCA_006408695.1 Aepyceros melampus | reverse complement strand
CCTCTATTTCTTTACATTGATTGCTGAAGAAGGCTTTCTTATCTCTTCTTGCTATTCTTTGGAACTCAAGCAAAAAAGGTTTTAATTTGGTCTGTTTTTCCTTTTGCTAGTGGTTGATACTTTTGGTGTCATATCTAAGAAGGTTCTGCCTAACCCAAACTCATGAAGATTTACTCCTGTATTTTCTTGCAAGTGTTTGATAGTTTTAGCTCTTCTTATTTGGGTCTATTTGAGCTGATTTTTTTGTTTAGTAGAGGGGAAGGGAAGCTTGTTCTCTGGTATGTGGGTATCTGTTTGCAAAAGAGACTATGTTGCCTCGGTGAATTGTCTTGGCAGCACTGTTGAAAATCAACTGACTATATACGTGAAGGTGACAGTATTAGTAAAAAAAGGAAAAGAAGAAAAAGAAAACCTGAAAAAGAGTAAACTCTATAAATCCTTCTAATATAGAAACTGGCTAGTTAAGCTATGGGGCTTCCGAAGTGGCTCAGCGGTAAAGAATCTGCCTGTGAATGCAGGCAGACCCAGGTTCGATCCCTGGGTCGGGAAGATCCCCTGGAAGAGGAAATAGCAACCTACTCCAGTATTCTTGCCTGGGAAATCCCATGCTACAGTACATAGGATCACAAAAGAGTTGGACACGACTGAAGGACTAAATAACAATGACAAATAATACATATAACATATAAAATAATATATAAAGAATTTCTACAAGCAACAACAAAAAGACAAACAGCCTAATTTTTAAAATGGTCAAAGGACTTGTATAGACGTTTCTCCAAAGAAGATACACAAATGGCCAATAAGCACAGGAAAAGATTTTCAACATCATTAGTTATTACAGGAATGAAAGTAAACCACTGTGAGACATTACTTCACACTCCCTAGGTTGACTTTTTTTTTTTTTTTTTTTAAAGGGAAATACTAAATGCAGGCCAGGATACAAAGAAATTGGACCCCTCAGGCACTGGTGGGTTTGTGTAAAACAGTTTGGCAGTTAGTTCCTCAAAAATGTAAATATAAATTACATTTACCCAGCAATCTTACTCCAACATAAATACCTAAAAGAATTGAAAACATTCAGATGAAAACGTGTACATGAATGCGCACAGCAACACCATCAGTTCAGTTCAGTTCAGTCGCTCAGTCGTGTCCGACTCTTTGCGACCCCATGAATCACAGCACGCCAGGCCTCCCTGTCCATCACCAACTCCCAGAGTTCAGTAGCAAAAGGGTAGAAATGACTCAAATGTCCATTCACAGATGAGTAAATGAGTAAAACATGGTCTGGCCATACACTGGACTATTATTCCACCACAAAGTGTAGTGAAGTCCCATCACATGTTACAGACTGCATGAACCTAAAAAGAAGCCTGTTAACAGGCAGCCACACAGGGTATGATCCCTGTGTGGGGATCATTATCCCCACACAGGGGATTATCTGAAATACCCAGGGCAGGCAAATCCACAGAGACACAAAGTAGATCAGTGGCTGCCAAGAGTGGGGAGGGAAAAGGAGTGGGAAGTGACTCATAATGGGGTTTATTTTCTGAGATGACGAAAATGTCCTAAAATTGCAATGACAGTTGCACAACTCTGTGAACATACCAAAAAAAAAAAAAACACCACACTGAATTGTGCACTTTAAATGAGTGGACTGCAAAATTATGTGAATTATGTCTCAATCAAGCTGTTCTGAAAATAACAGTAATATTTAATAACAATATTTATGATGTGCACTATAAAAACAAACAGTACAAAAATATATCCAGTGAGGAAAAATGAATATCTCCCTCCACATACGCTTCTCTCCTGAGAGAAAATCACTGTTAACTACTCAGTGTGTAAACTTCCATACCTTCAATACTTTACAAATGCAGATTTACATACAGAAACACAAATATAGTTCATTTTGCAGTGAGGCACACTATTCCATGGGATACCTGTATCATAACTTCCTTGACTAATAAAACCATCCATCCTGTGGCTTTGCTAGAATCATCAATCAGTTCAGCTCAGTTCAGTCGCGCAGTCGTGTCTGACTCTTTGCGACCCCATGGACTGCAGCACGCCAGGCCTCCCTGTCCATCACCAACTCCCGGAGTTCACTCAAACTCATGTCCATAGAGTCAGTGATGCCATCCAGCCATCTCATCCTCTGTCGTCCCCTTCTCCTCCTGCCCCCAATCCCTCCCAGCATCAGAGTCTTTTCCAATGAATCAACTCTTTGCATGAGGTGGGCAAAGTACTGGAGCTTCAGCTTTAGCATCATTCCTTCCAAAGAACACCCAGGACTGATCTCCTTTAGAATGGACTGGTTGGATCTCCTTGCAGCCCAAGGGACTCTCAAGAGTCTTCTCCAATACCACAGTTCAAAAGCATCAATTCTTCAGTGCTCAGCTTTCTTCACAGTCCAACTGTGAAGAAAGTCCAACTGGACTTTCTTCACAGTCCATCCATACATGACCACTGGAAAAACCATAGCCTTGACTAGATGGACCTTTGTTGGCAAAGTAATGTCTCTGCTTTTTAATATACTGTCTAGGTTGGTCATAACTTTTCTTCCAAGGAGTAAGCGCCTTTTAATTTCATGGCTACAATCACCATCTCCAGTGATTTTGGAGCCCCCCAAAGTAAAGTCTGTCACTGTTTCCACTGTTTCCACATCTATTTCCCATGAAGTGATGGGACCAGATGCCATGATCTTTGTTTTCTGAATGTTGAGCTTTAAGCCAACTTTTTCACTCTCCTCTTTCACTTTCATCAAGAGGCTTTTTAGTTCCTCTTCACTTTCTGCCATAAGGGTGGTGCCATCTGCTTATCTGAGGTAATTGATATTTCTCCTGGCAATCTTGATTCCAACTTGTGCTTCATCCAGCCCAGCGTTTCTCATGACGTACTCTGCATATAAGTTAAATAAGCAGGGTGACAATATACAGCCTTGACATACTCCTTTTTCTATTTGGAATCAGTCTGTCATGAGACAGACCTCCCTGTCCATCACCAACTCCCGGAGTTCACTCAGACTCACGTCTTACATAAAGTAAGAAGCTATTTAGTTACACATCAGGGTTTGCAGCGTGGGCTTCCTGTCCACCTCCAGATAAGACCTTGACCCTAGTGAGGTGAGAAACCTAGATTCTGCATTTTTTACAGTCTCCCTAGATGATCGTAAAGCACAGTAATGTTTGGGAACCTCTGAGCTGCTGTTTCTGAGTTGTAGCTCCCATTTCCTAAGACAGAGAAGTGGAATGGGCAAGCCAGGATCAGGTCACCCGGGATGGGGGAAGCTTGGATCAGGTCACTTGGGAAAGGGCATTATTTGGTCTTTTTGCTTGGAGCATAAGTGTAGGAGCAAGTTTTCTCATAGGAATGCAAGAGCAGAAGGACTGAGAGTGAGGAATAAAATTCTGGAGTCTCCAGTCACTGGCATTCCTGGGGGGACCTCTGTGTGTCGCCCAGAGATGCAGTCTCCCGAGCCCGAGTACCAATGACACAGCCTCAGCTCTGAGCTCAGCTACGTCTCATAAAACCTTGGAAGCACTGGCTGCTTCAGAAGCCATCTGTGAGGAGCAGAATCTCTCACTCACGACTCACCACTCTCAGCAGAGATGTTAATCTCTATTAAGCAACTGAACTAGTGAGACTTTGTAAACACTTTACCTCACTGATTATATAAAAGTTCTCACTGAACTATCACACAGTCAGCAATTAATATTAATCCTGTTGAGTTAGAGTAAGAATACACTGATTAGAGCCTTGTCCCATCGTCCCACCTCCCAGCCTGTCTGTTGGGGATGCCCAGGACCCCCTGCAGGCCAGTTACAGCTTTGGGGTCACTCCTGACACTTGCTTAGTTGTGCCTGGCCAGCAGCTGATCTCACCAGGCCCTCTTCGTAGCTGCTGAAACTCTTAGGGAGGATGTTCGCGTACCTCCCCGTAAACTGGGATGGCCACCAGGACACTCCTGTTTTGTAAATCATTGGGCCCTGTGCCCTTCGTGCTCATGACCAGCACCCAGCCTCGCCCTTGGTGCTGGGGTGTCCATCCAGAGCCATCAGGCAGGCCACTCCCAGCCTCCCCATCCTGCCAGCCCGGTCACTGTGGACCCTCCTCAGCCTCCTCTCAGTCCTCTTCTGGCAGCCTGAGCACTCACCTCTGCTAACCGCACCACTGCCCCCAAGGTTGCTGTGGAGTGTAGCCGGGACCTCTCAGCTCCCTCCCCTGCTCCTGCTCAGCCCTCCAGCCGTGTATCCATTTTGTCTCCATCTTTCTACCCCCACCCTCTGCATCCAGACTTCTGCAGAGAGGTCCTCTCTTTGAAACACAGGTGGAATCCTCAGAAACCTTTGAAGACCCCTGGGTCTGATCACACAGGGCATCTGCTGCTGACCGCCCTTCTCTGTGGCCCAGCACCCATCACCCCTTTCCTTCCCTGGCATCAAATACCATCCAATCCAGAGTCAGCTCAAGAGCTGACCTTTATGGACCCTGACCACATGCCAGGGTCTAAATGTCCATCAGGTTTTACCTTGTTTCGTCCTCACCACGGCTGATGACGCAGGAGCTGTTAGCTCTCCTCGAGTCCTCAGCTCTGCTCCCTGCTTCACACATCCATCCTCTGTGGCCAGATTGCCTGGGCCTTACCTGTCTCCTCCTGCCCCCCGCGGGTAGCTTGCTCTCTACCAGCATGGCTGACTGGTTTGCTGCATCCTCAAACATCCTCACAGCTACACAGACCCTTCCTGGCCTCCCAAGTCCCTCAGGCCTCCCACCTCTTTCTTCCTCCCAAACTTCTTGAAGCTCCTGGCGCTGCTTTCTCACCACCCACTGGCCTGTCCTTCTGCACCACCTGCCCCTTTTCATGGGCACTGCTGTCAGGGCTACCCATGGTCCCCCCAAGGGGTGAAATCCAGCGGCCTTTCCTTCCTCAAGCCCCGCCAGCACGGTCCCGTGCACTGGTCTGCTCCGACTCTGCCCCACCAGACCATCCCTCCCTTCTCCCCCAACCCAACTGGAGCTCACCAAGCTACGGTTCTGGTTCCTGCTCCCTTGAGGCTATTCCTGGAGAGCTTCTCCATGGCTACAGCTCCTTCATAAGAATTGGGTTTTTTTTTAATGCACCGTTTTAATTTCGACAATCTTAAGACAAACCAAAAAAAGGAAGCCCCAGTTGACTGAGCTCTCTGTAGCTGGGTACCACCAGTTTCAGTGCCCTTCCTAGCACTCTGCATTATTACACCAAATGATGACTAACGTGACACCTCTGACATGGGCTTCCCTGGTGGCTCAGACAGGAAAAGAATCTGCCCACAATGTGGGAGACCTGGGTTTGATCCCTGGAGAAGGGAATGGCAACCCACTCCAGTATTCTTGCCTGGAGAATTCCATGGACAGAGGAACATGGTGGGCTACAGTCCATGGGGCCCCAAAGAGTCAGACACAACTGAGCAACTAACACTTTCTGACTGTAAGGAAGGCACCAGGCAAACATGAAGTCCTCGCATGGACACCGCTGGAGTCACCTTCAATGGCGTTTTCTTCCTTGCTCCTACCATCCAGTCAGACACTAAATCTGACAAAGTCTCCTTCCATAAGTGTTCTGGGCAGCTTTCTCTCTCCCATCCCCAGGGCCTCGTCTTTGGTCTGGACCCTTGCCGAGGCCTAACTGTGCTCCACGCCCAAGGAGCACCTGTCACTTTCCCAGGCTGACATCCTAAAGCAAACCCGATCGATCCAGCCACTGCCCTGAGGAAACCTCCCCACGCCCCTCCCTGTATGACGGTCTCTACACGAGACAGGTGGTGCCCTCAGTCACAGCCCACACTCACCCCGCACACCATGGCTCCACTCTTCTCTTTCTAGAACTCTAGCCCCTGTCCGGAGGCCTGTTCACCCTGACCCAGCACAGACACCGCCACCTACATGAAACTCTTTCATCCATACTGTACAACCTTCTTAACATTTCCTCTCTGAACCACCACAGCAACGTGTTTGACTTTCTTGCAGTGACTTTTTGCCCTGGACTTCATTATTTGAGCCCTGGTCTGATCCTCCTGCAGTGCCTTGCAGTTCAGTGGAACCTACAGTTAAGGTTCCCTTTCACCCTGAGACGCCCCAGGGGCTTCCCTGGTTTGGCAACCCCCTTCCCACACTGGGACTCCAGGGTGTCCTAGTGGGCTGACGGCACTGCCCACGGGGACTCCACATCCCACCCTCTGGCTTTGCTTTTGCTCTTCTCACTTGGTTCCAGGTGCTTGTTGAAGTCAGGGATGAACCCCTTCTCTGACATGGGCCTAAATTTGGCTTTTTTTTAAAAAGGGAGTGAGGCAGACATTTCAGGTACCAGAAGATTGAGAAGTGTCCGAAAGTGTAGGTCCCGGTCCTTCTATCTCTGTCCTGAGCAACACCACAGCCTCTGCTCAGGGGAGCCCTTGGGAGTCCCCTGGGGAGAAGCGGGGATGGGGACGGAGACCTGGACCTCCCAGCTGAGCCCTGTGACCGATGAAGTGAGCTCAGGGAGCAGTTCTTTTCTCAGTTGCTACGTAAGACATTGAATTGGCAATTTTGGGGAAAAGATCTCATAAGAACTTCACAGGATTTACACACCTTGTTGGGGTACTAATTAATGTAAAATGCGCGTCTTCCTGAGAAAGGTAAGCTACAGCCCTGCCTGACAGCCCTGACCTGCAGGTCCCTTTTATGTGCCTGAGAAAGAAGGGCCAGGCGCCTCTGTGGACAAGGGTCTCCTGGGACACTTAGTCGTAGTCCACGCTCTTAAATTGCTTGCGGGGGTGGGATGGCTGGCAGCCCAGATGTTTCACAGACACCAACTGGTCTGTTTCAGCCTCTGCCTGGTTCTTGGTCCCTTCCTTCCTCCTCGCCTTTCCATGTTTCTTTTCCTCTCCCCTCTTGGGCTGGTCCCTGGCCATTCCCGGAGGTGACCCGCCCCCGCCGCGCAGCAGCCCAGGTGACCCGCCTGCGCCCCTCCTGTGGCCCTGAACTCGGGTGACCTTTGCCCGCCGGACGACTGAGGAAGTCCTCCGTTTAGAAATATGCCGGAGTGGGGGGTGGGGGGGAGGAGGACAAGCCACAGGCCCAAGTAAGGGCGCGCACGGCGCTCCCTGGGCACGGTGACTGTGCCCACTCTTGGGTCCCCAGGCTGGCAGGAGGGAGGAGGGGAGAGCCCACCGCGCCCCCTACCCCGAGGCCACGCCTCACACGGCCAGGGACAGTCACTACAAAGTGCAGAGCAGGTCACAGTTATTCTGAATTTCCCGGGCCGAGCGCGGAGGTCCAGGGCAGGGCTAGGTTTGAGGCCTTTTCCTGCGGAATTGACGCCGAGTTCGCTCACTGCACCCCCGGGGTGCCGCGTCCTCTGTGTGTCCGGTCGCGTTCAGAGCGCCCGTCCCAGCCCCTCGGGGGTCGCAGGGCCGCAGCCCCACGAGGTGCCCTCCCAACCCCGCCCCGGACCCTGCATCCGCGTGGGTGCCCAGTCCACGCTAGGCCCGCGGGTAAAGGTGCAGAGATCCCACGCTCTGGGAGCCCTGCCTGCCCCGCCCCGCTCTACCCTAGCACGGAATCCAGCAAGCGTTGTCGGCCCTCAGGTACTGGAAAGCTAGCCCGTCAAGATCGGTACATCCCTCTTCCTCCTCCCGGACGGACGCGTGGCTCTGAGATGCTTTTCTCGCGGTCCGGCAGCCAGCCCTAGGGACCCCGGAGCCAGCCCGCAAGTCTGCACCGCCTCCCCTCCCCCTGCGACTGCCCTCGAACTCCGGGTCAGAGCCCCGAACAGGCCTTGCTTTCTGGGGAGCCCAGGCCAGGGTATCTGGACTCTTGAACCCAGAGCCCTTTATTTGGAAGTTCTCTCACAGAAGGGCTTTGTTTCCAAAATTCAATTCCTCTAAATAGATTTCCTCTTTCACATGAGTCTCATTCTTAAGTCAGGAGCAAAACTAAAGTTTAGTTATTGGAGGGTTTTTTTTTTTTTTTTCCAATTTTGTTTTAACATTCCTTTCCTTGGGTGTATTTAACTTTCTTTGCTTTGACTTTGAACATGCCCTAAAACTCTCGTGTTATCTTTAGCATTTTTCAAAAGCCACAGTTCAGGAAGTTAAAGAAATTGTTCCCTGGTGGCAGAACTACAGAACTGCAGCCTCTTTCCCTCTATAAATGCAGTGAAAGTGGTGTCTCTGCCTGAGTGGACTTCCACTGTTAGGCTGATTACTTCTGTAGAGTCGTTTCTAAAAAGGTCAAAGGGCACAATTGAGTAGCCAAACAGTCTTCCTGCACAGGTGCAGCTAGTAAACTGGCCCCTTCCTGTGAGCCCTCCTCCACACCATGTCCTGCTTTAATTCTGCATTTGTTTGACTCCTGAGAATTAGAGGAATATATGTTGGTATCTTGCATTTCCTGCTTTGTAAAATGCCTCTTCAAACAATCTTTCACAGGACACGACTGAGCGACTTCACTTTCACTTTTCACTTTCATGCATTGGAGAAGGAAATGGCAACCCACTCCAGTGTTCTTGCCTGGAGAATCCCAAGGACAGAGGAGCCTGGTGGGCTGCCGTCTTGGGGTTGCACAGAGTCGGACACGGCTAAAGTGACTTAGCAGTAGCAGCAGTATAATGTTTCAGTCTCCAGGCTTGCTTTGTGAATGACTTTGGAAATCCCGCCCTCATTCCTGGTTCTCCAGGGCTAGCTTCTTATCAGGAACCATCACCTCACTGATGAGAGGTAGAGTACCACAGGTCTCTTAATCAATCAAGAGTCTAGGTTCAATGTGTGACCTACCAGACGCTTCATTTCTGAGCTAAAGGGCTCTGCGGGTTGCAGTCCTCCTGCAGGGGGTGGCTGATACAACCCCTGCTTGTCCTTGTCCTCAAGTCTTCAGAGGTATCATCTCTGCTCTACTTGGCAAAACCTGGCCAGAAACCTGTTTTCAGCCACTCTATCCCCTGTCTCATCCAGAAAGAGTTACTCAGCTTTCCGTGTTAGCAGAGCTACCCAGGCACACCAGCACCAGAGGTATCTCCATATACTTTTATTAAAATTGCAATAAAAGCTGAGAAGTAGTTTGCTAATAATTGAAGGAAGTTTCTGGGACCTCTTGGTAACTTTATTACTGTTTGCTGTGGGCCTGCTCACATCTAGGTTTGGGGAGAGCTGGGAGCAGCTTCAGAATCCTTGTCCATGGCTGAAGCAAACCCACCACATGGTTCACACATACCTCAGGTTGGGTATGGAAAGTCCAGATGTCCCTTAAATATGAAGCCTGACTACTCTTAGGGCTTGGCCTCTGTTCTTCTATTGAAACAGTAGGGAAGGGGGCCACCACAACACTTCAAAGAACCACACAGCCTGAGGACACGACAGAAACTAATTAGAACCAAATAGATCCAAAATGGCCAACCCCTTGACTTCCACTAGACCTTGAGCCTCAGTATTCATTCATTACTGTAACACATCAGCAAACTAAGTGACACACCCACAGGCACCATGACAGTTCCCAGGCCAACCATAAAGGTCAAAAAGTGGACAGTGGCCCCATTCCTGCAGATCCCCAACCCTTCCCTGAAATAGCTGGAACACTCCCACACTCAGTAGCTCATGAAATTACCCACCCTTGTTGACAACCCCCTACCATGTGCCACTCTGGGCTTCTGAGATGGCCCACATTCTGTCTGGGGTGTGTTTTTCTCTAAATGAATCCACTTCTTACCTATCACTTTGTCTCTCACTGAATTCTTTCTGTGATGAACCATCAGTAAGTCCTGAGACCAGGGGTAGTGGTCTCAGTTAAAAGACCATGAGTTCAAGTCCCAGTTGGACCTGCACCGTTTCACTCTTACTGCTGAATGACATCCATGTGATTTCCCAGAAGGGCTGGTTACCAAGATGAAATGGGGCTCCTGACAACACATATGTCCCACTGCAGCCCCACTCAGCCAGCCTCTAGTGCCTCTCACTCCACGTGTAACTCATTCCCTTCCAACCAACTCTCTCCAGCTGTAGAAAAATGTAAATGGCCTTTTCCGGCTTCCCTGGTGGCTCAGACAGTAAAGAATCCTCCTGCAATGCCGGAGACTTAGGTTTGATCGCTGGGTTGGGAAGATCCCCTTGAGAAGGAACAGGCAACTGACTCCAGTATTCTAGCCTGGAGAATTCCATGGACGGAGGAGCCTGGCGGGCTACAGTCTGCCGGGTCACAAACAGTCAAATGTGACTGAGTGACTTCCACTTTCATGAGTCATAAGGAAGTAGGTATAAAACACCTGAGATTTTTAGGAGGCATGGAGCTCTGATGAGAGTTGTCCCTGTTCATCTTTCCCTCCAGCCTATGAAGTACACTGCTCTTTCTCTCTCTGTGATGCTGTTCTGGTGAGTTAACCCACTTTCCACTTCCTCTTCTTAACACTGCTCCTCACAGGGAGATCTGCAAGGTATTCTTCGCTTCATCTCTGACTCCCAAGTGACATCTCTAGGATTTTATCCCAAGGGAATATTGAAAGATTCAATATGTATGTATTCAAAGTGTATGAATCTCACATCATATAATGATGCTAGTTATAACTTTTTTCAATAATAAAAATTGGAAACAACCTACATAATCAGTAAATAGAGGCTTTACAGAATGATGGCATATCTAAATCAAGATCTGGTTATGCAGCAGCTGACAGAAAACCCACAGTGACTACAATAGCTGTGATAGGGGAGACATTGGCTGGGGCTCAGGTGGAGGGCCAGGGCACCTTCCTTTTGGCAACTTTACTCTGCCTCGCTTTCAGATCTAAGTTACCTCATGCATCTCAATGGCAGCTTCAGTTCCAGTCCTCCTCCCTGACCCCAGCCAGCAAAACACAGGACTGCACCAAGAAAAATAGGGCAAAGGCCATTCACCAGCACTCCCTTAAGGAGGGGCCGGATGGCTGACTCACGCTTGTATTCACACCTCTGCTGGCATGTTTATCTAAGGCGGGATTGTTAATCCATCAGAGAAGAAAGGAACTATTGCGAAAGTTACTACTTGGACCCAACCCTTGAGTTGATTAGGGCTGAACTTTAGGCAAAAGTCTTCCCTGGTGGCTCAGATGGTAAAGAATCTGCCTGCAATGCAGGAGACCCAGGTTCTATCCTTGGGTCAGGAAGATCCCATGGAGATAGGAATGGCTATCTACTCTGGCATTCTTGCCTGGAGAATCCCATGGACAAAGGAGCCTGGCAGGCTACAGTTGATGGGGTCGAAAAGAGTCGGCACTACTGAGTGACTAACACTTTCACTAATAGGCAAAAGACAACTCATGTTGTGGATCTCACAGGCATCACTTTTTCCACACTTAACTATATTTTAATATAAAATTTTATATTTTCCTGCCTTGAGGGGAAGTGGTCCCCTAGGGATGACTTGCTCCTCCTGCAATTCAATTTTTTATTTTCTTTTTTTTTTTAACTTATTTATTTGGCTGCACCATGTCTTAGTTGCAGCATGTGGGATTTTTAGTTGTGGCATGTGGCATCTAGGTCCCCAACCAGGGATCCAACCCAGACCCACTGTCTTGGGAGCAAGAAGTCTTAGTCACTGGACCAACAGAGAAGTCCCCTTTTTTCCTTTTTGCCTCTAATCTGTTTTTATAAATTTACTATCTTTTAAAGCTCTTATTTGTATGTTTCAACCTCTAAAGGCAGGTGTAGCTGCCTTTGGCTCAGTCAACCAATCAAGCACTTTAATGCAGCACCTGGCATGAGAAGACCCTCCTCCAGGGGATCTTCCAGACCCAGGGATCGAACCTGCATCTGTTGTGTTCTGTACTGGCAGGTGGGTTCTTTACTACTAGTGCTACCTGGGAAGCTCATCCAAGACGCCTACTCTTTCCTAAAAACTACCATCCACCGTCAGCATTTCAACCTCACTCAAAAAGTGCGTATGACACAAAGTCCTAGACATCAGGGCTCTCAGGTCACCAGCGTGGCCCAGGTCTCCCCAGCTCTAGGGGTGACACAGCACAGGCCCCGGGCACCTGGTGAGCAGGGAACTGGAACTCGTGTGTTCTGTCATCCGACCTGGCATCACGATGGCCCCTGGTGACACTGGGCCACTCTGATCATAGGAGGAGCTCAAGCAGAGCTGCTGGGGTGGAGCTGCCCACCAGCCGCTGCCCTGTCTCTCTCCCCTGAGCCTGGACTCCTGCTTGCCCAGCAGTGACCTCTGTGACCTCCCTGCTGCCCTCTGTACCTGGGCAGCTAGTGGCAATGGCATTCCCAGAAGGGCAGACTGCTGCTACCCTTGAAGGTTTAGGCTCAAGTCTGGGGCATAGTTGAGAGCAAGTGTCCATTGGGTACTTGCTTCAAGCGCTGCCAGACACCTGGACCAACAGCAACCATGCTTCCTGCCTCCCTTGCCAATCAACTGACTTCTCAGCAGGTCTGACCAATAGTTGGCCATAAAGGCAGAATGGACCGTCTCCCCGCTCCTCACAGCACCTCTGTCAGCAGCTGAATGTTTTCCGGGCCTCCAGCTGCTGCCCTCGTAGTTCCTGCCATTAACCACCCCTGTTCCTAGGCTCTGATCAGTCTCCCTAGAGGCGACCGTGGCTTCTGGACTTGCCAACCTCTGATCATCTCCTTGTTCCCTGGTTTCCAAAATGAAGCCTTGGTGCATTTTGCAGGTCTCCCAGCCAGGGGGACATGTGTAGTTGTTCTCACTCCTGAGTATTCCTGAGTATTCCTGGGTATTTCCTGAATTCCCTGGAAAATTCCTAAATCTCTTCCTGCTCGAGCTCAGCAGGTCATGTTCTCCATCCCATGTTCAGCTCGCTCCCCAGGAATGAGGCCTAACGAACTCCATCCTGGTCCCTGCCTCTCCCTTCCTCCCCATCCAGTCCCTGCCGCCAGCCAAGCTGTCCGTCCTATAGAAGCAGGAGCATTAGAGGGCCCCTGAGGGAATGATGGGCAGGATGGTGCTTTCAAAGTCACCCTGGGAGGAGGCTCCCCGGGGTGTGGAAGAGGCAGCCAAGGAAGCACAGAAAGTCGCTGGGTTGTTCTGCCCTGAGATTCGTGTTGTTTTCCTCCTAAAAAACCTTCAGCACCTCTCCTTTGACCATAGTCCTAAATGAGTCTGATAATGGCCTATGTCCATGGAGAGGTGACATCTACCTCCTGGTGGGAATTGAGGGGCCCTGTCCCCCCAGCATAGGTGGGTGGCGCCCAGGACCTGAGGTGGCAGAGATGGCTATCGAGTTATAAGACTATGAATAATGTCTTCACACTGGAGTCAGACCATGGCCTTGGCCTCATATCAGCAGGTGGTGGTGATAGTGGACAGAAACAAGGCCCGGAGTGGCCTGCAGAGACCCCTACCCTGGGGGCACCTCCCCGGGGCTGAAACTTCTCCCCTGTAAGTCAGAAAACCTGTATCAAACCCAACCCTAATGGCCCTGCAACACGCAGGCTACTCACCTGCATTGTCCAGGCTCCTTCACAGCTATCTGAGGTTAAACGAGTACTGAGGTTAACTGAGTTGCTTTTACCAAAGTACTGAGTACTTTTACCAACAAACCATTCCCATGACTTTTACCGAGACACATCGGAGCTCTGCCCCATGTCTCAGCTCTTGGGGACCACACCTGTCCCCCAGCTTGTGGACAGATCTGCTTCCCTCCCAACCGCCCAGCGATGACATGAGCAAGATCCCCTGAGTGTGCTGTGTTTGGTCTGTACGTCCTCAGCAACCCACCACACACACACACATCAGAGCTGAGGGGAGAGCCTGCACCCCATTAGAAACGGTTTCCAATGTGCGCTTCTTCCTTCCAGGGGTTTCCCAGACGACCCGGACGTGCACTGGGACCCAGAGCGGGCAGCTGATGTCCTCCTCCAGCACGTAGAGGCCAACAGCATCAAGCTGGTAAGGGTACAGGCCCTCTTTTCCAGCAGAGACCTGGCCCGTCTCTCTGCACCTTTCCTGTGTAACCACAGAGCTCAGGGGGAGGCAGAGATTTTCCTGCCCTCTGAAAACCCAGGTCCGCACGAGCCTATGCCTCAACGCGCTGGCACAGAACAAGCATTTTCATGTTAGGTGTCACTGTAACTCTGGGGGTAAGTGTTATCCTAATGCTCACCTTCATCGAGGAAACTGAGGTTCCCAGAGGCTCAGAAGCTGCCCAAGGTCGGCAAGCATGAAGCTAGGAGTTTGAGCCTCCATTTTTCCCTCCAGAAAACACGAGGATAAATCCACAGCCCCTGCAGGGAGAACATTCCTGGTTAGAGCTCTAGTGGGCATTCGATTCACCTGCAGGGGCAGACGGCTCAGGAACACCCACCTCGACGCTTAGGCCTCGCCAGCCTGCATCCTGCCAGCAGTCTGTCTTAAGGTGCTGGGAATGTCTAAAATAAGAGTAATCCTTCATAAGTTAATATCTAAATCCTACCATTTAAAGCCCCAGCCATTGGCTTTTAAATTTCGATTAATCTTTGTTGGAAGGTGAACCCCTTTGTCAGGCTTTTTATCAGTGATGCATCCTCTGAGTGAACTGAATTATTAGGCCATTGTTAAGAGCAGATTTTCATGGATTAGTCAGACTGCCTTTGTGCTCTAATGACATAAATACAACGGGAACCTAGCCAGCTGGCTGTGAACCACACGGAGGTGTAGGTGCAGGGGGGCCGCTGGCCCCACCAGGGATCTGCACCAGCTTTGCACTTTGTTTGGCCGAACGAATGGTCACCAACAGCTGCAGGCCCACCCCTCCTGGATGTACCTTTCTTCAGGCTCTGAGGTGATAGCTGGCCTGGCTCCTCTTGCCCTGCTTTTCCCAGACCCTCTCAGGACTCCACAGCCTGGCGGTGGACAGAGCTGGTCCTCAGGGCCGGCTGGGGCACAGGGCGGGGTCTGTGAGGTGTGCTGCAGTGACCCTTGGTGCCCCATCTTCCTGGGCAGCGGCATGGCCACGGCTAGTCTCCAGACTCTCTCCTCTCTGGCTTTGGTTCGTGGGAACAACTGGTCTTTAGTCACTCCTGCTTGTGGGATAAACTCCCATCTCTGTGAACTTGGCCACCTCTGACCAGCCCTCCCATAGGTGCCGCTGGCTGGTGAACAGGGCTGGACCTCACTGAGAGGCTGAGTTCGTGTTTAGACCACATCACAGCTGCAGCTCTGAACATCCAGGGAGAAGGTCAGGGCACAGACACAGAAGAATCTCCCGTTTGTTTACCTGAAAACTGACTTGTGGTCCAGGCCCAGCTAAGACCGCCTTCTCCCAGAAGCCCTCCATGACTTCTTCAGCCCTCTTTGGGATAGTATTTGCTCTGTCTTGCCCCGGTGACAGGTGTTGCTGTTTATCCTTCACAGACCATGTCCTGTGAACCACTGTCTTAGAGAAGTGAAAGCAGCCTATTGTTTACTAGGGTCCGGGGAAGACTTCATTTGAACAAAGGTTTCTGCAGTTTAGGGGGGAAGGTGGACAGACGCCATTGCTGCCAGGTCCTAATCTGCACGAGACCAGGGGGTGGAGACAGTTCAGCTCAGCCCTCCTCATGGCAGGAAGACAGGGGGCTTGTTTATCCCACAGGAAGGTGTAGGATAAACAGGAAACAAGACTTTGGAGAATTTTAAGTGATGGGCTTGAACTGCAGTGGCCCCAAGCCTCCAGACCAGGGAGTGTGCCCCGGCTGGCCTGAGACAACCACGTCCCAGAGTCACCTCAGCGAGGGCAGCGGGCACTCGGCCTGGCTGCTGTCCAGGTCCTACACGTTCCCATGGGGCTTCATTTGACCTTCACCTGACCCAGAGAGAAAGGAGGGAGGCCTCACTCTCCCAACCTCACAGACGAGAAAACCAAGACACTGAAAATGAAATGGCTCCAAGTAGCGACGTTCTATGATATGCCCTAAGGTCAGGGTAACTAGGTCAGAGGTGAGAGTAGACTTAGGCACTCCAGGCTTGGCTCCACAGAAGGATGGGATCCAAACAGAGTACCTGGGTTCTAGGGTGAAGTGGTTTTTTTTTGTTTTTTTTTTTTAACACATTATAGTTTCCAGAGCAATTTTAGGTTCACAGTAGAATTGGGCAGAAAGTATACACATACCCCTGGCCCCACGACCTGTTACAGTGAATCTACACTAATATGTCATCATAACCCCAGGCTGACGCTAGGGTTCACTCCTGGTGCTGTATGTCCCATGGGTTTTAACAAATGTATGACACGTATCCATCATAATGGGATCTGCTTGTAAGCCTTTCAAAAAAAATTTCCCACTGTGGAGAATTTCAAGCATGCAAAAGTAGAGCAAAGAGTATAATGAAACTCATGTTCCCATCATTCAGCCTAATTATTAACTCAAGGTCAACAGCGATTTTCTTTAAATGTCGGCTCACCTGCCCCTGCACCTCTGTCATCCTGCTCTCTTGGCTGCTTGGTCCCCTCTTTCCATCCCCCTCAACCAGCCACACCTGTGCCTTTCTCTGAGTCCTGTCTTCTTTCCTACATCTTTTTTTTTAAACTTATTCCAGCTATTCTTTTACATTTATTATTATTATTACTCAAATTGTTCTTTGGATTTTTTAACTCATCTGTGCAGAAATGAATCTGGAGCCTTAAGCTAGGCTTATAGTTGAAGAAGCAGACGCTGGTCTGAGAATGTGGACACAGAGGCAGCCTACGAGGAGCCACGGGCTTCTGTGAGCCCCAGGGCACAGTGGACACTGTCCCCTAGCGCTTTCATGCCCTCGACACAGCACCAGGAAGAGGGACAAATCATCAGACGGTGTCGATGTGAACAAAGGTCACGCGGCAGCCAGTCGGGAAACCAAACATGCTGATAAGCAGCCAGGCAGATAAGAAACACAGACATAACGAACCCAGGTTTCTCTCGTGGCCCAGTTCCACTCTGCTCTGCTGTCCAGGAGCAAGAGCATAGTCAAACCCACAGCCACAGGGCTGAACAGTGGTCACGCACCACCAACCTACTCCCAAGTCAGTTCCGATTCACTCAGAACACGAACAGGTTCAGGGTTCTGGGTCCTCCTGTCTGTCCCAGACGGTGTGGACAGAGGCGGGAGAGACTATTCAGACACCCTGGAGTAAAGCTCTGTGTCTCTTCAGGTGGTGACCTTCGATGAGGGGGGCGTGAGCAGGCACAGCAACCATGTGGCTCTGAATGCAGCTGTGAGGTACGATGGTGCGCCATTTCCCTGGACGGCTGGGGTGGGCGGTCTCCTCACCACTCTCCACCCCATGGGTCATCTCACCTCGTCCTCCCGGGAGCAGGCACCCTCAGGTCCTAGAGTTATGACCTTGCCTCCTAATAGCTGAGTCTCTCTGTCCCCAGATGCAGCCAAATGCAGGAGCTGACTGGATTCCTCCCTCTGCTTTGGCCTCTGGAAATGTTACAGCCAAACTTCACCTCCTTGTAGCTCACGGGCAGGTCTGAGGGCTGGGATCCATGAATGGGCATCCTTCTGATTTCAGATCTGTCTTTGGAGAAGGAGGATGTGCACATCATTTGGAATCTCACCCGTTCTTTGCAGTCACTGCATTTTACTGACACACATCTGCATTTAGGGCTTCCCTGGCAGCTCCGTGGTAAAGAATCTGCCTGCTAATGCAGGAGAGGTGGATTCAATCCTTGTGTTGGGAAGATCCTTGGAAGAGGAGATGGCAACCCGCTCTGGTATTCTTGCCTAGGAAATCCCATGGACAGAGGAATGTGACAGGCTATAGCCCACTGGGGTTGCAATGAGTCAGACAAGACTGAGCAACTAACAACCACAACCCGCAACTAAAAACCATGACTACCACCTGCATTTAACTGGTTTTAAAAAAAAAAAAAAACCCACAGATCTTGAGGGACTTCTCTGGGGTCATACAAACCTGTAGCTTATGTCCTGATCTCTTGAGCCTGCTCCTCTTGGGCCCACAAGCAGCTTGCTGGACCCAGCCTGGGGAAGAGAGAAGGCAGCTTGAGGTCAAGGACTGACTCTACATCCTTCTTCTGAACGTGCCCATTCTCTTCAGGGCTTGAAGATGTGTCTCCAGGGCACCTCTCTCCTCTTCATTCCTTGGAGTTCATCCCCAGGGCTCCACCCAGTTCAGGATGAGCTGCCTCTGAGCTCGGCATTTTCTATTTCTCAGGCTCTGTAAGTCAGGCTAACTTCTTGTCTTTAATCCCTGCTCCTGAGAACCCCTTCCCCATGAGTCCCTATGTCTGTGTGTTGGGGTGTTTGGGAAGAGGACTCTTTGTCCCATTGCCCACCTGTTGGCTTTTGAAACAACGACGAGTTCGTTTTCACATTGCTGTTGGACCCAGCTCACCCCTCCTCTTAGGATAAACGCTTTTTCTCACCACACTGCATAGCATGTGGGATCTTAGTTCCCTGACTAGGGATTGAACCTGTACCCTCTGCAGTGGAAGCACCAAATCTTAACCACTGGACCCCCAGGGAAGTCCCCTCATGCCTCCTCTTAGGGCAGTGAGCACAGAATGGCCTCTACTGCTAAAAGGTGTGTGCAAGGGGAGAGGACTGTCAGGGAAGAAACACCAATTAACACTTTACATATTTTCCCACCACACTCACATCACAATCTCATAAAAGAGAAAAACTCTGAAGAGTCCATTGTTGTTACTGTCATCTCTGATGGGCACAGCTTGGATCAGGGCACCTCATAAGCCACTGGTCATCTCCAGATTGGCTGACCTTGGATGAGGGACCCACCCTAGCCCCTTCAGCTGGAGCCAGAGCTATGGAGTTCGAGGAATCTCTGTGGTGACTTATGCTCAAGAACCTGCCTGGAAACCACGTGGAGGGACCCCAGGGTTGGGGCAGGCCTGGTTCTGACAGCCCCTCCCATTAACTGCAGAGGGTTCTCACTCACACTTTCTCCGTTTCCTCTGCCAGGACCCTGCACGCAGAAGGGAAGTTACCTAAAGGTAAGGCCATGCCCTGTTGCAACAGGTTGCTGCAACTGTCCCTCTAGGGTGAGTGCACTAAATATACAGAGAGCTACCCTTGGTCCAGTGGTGGGAGCGGGGTGGACAGGGAGGCAGGGCCACACTGTCCTGACTCAGCTCACTGTGCCTGTCACAGTGGGGTCCCCAGGCCTCAAGCTGTATCCACTGAGAAGTATCCTCTGAGTGTGAGGGAGGAGGGGGTGTCATCAGGGTTCTCTAGAGAAACGAACCAACAGGAGGTGCAGATAGACAGATGTGCTGCTGTATATATTATACACATACGGATGTTTACATTGCATCACTGACTCAATGGACATGAGTCTGAGCAAACGCCAGAAGGGAAGGACAGGCGAGCCTGGCTTGCTGCAGTCCATGGGGTCACAAAGTGTTGGGCATGACTTAGTGACAGAATAACAACAATAATATATTAAAAGGAGTTGGCTCACACGATTATGCGGGCCGAGAAATCAAGGATCCTCCACCTGCAAACTGGAGGCCTAGGAGAGCCAGGGCGTTCTTCAATCTGTCCGAGTCCAAAGGCCTGAGAACAGGGAGCCGATAGGGTCAGTCTTGGTCTTGGGCAGACGACTAGGGTCCAGCTCCACAGTCGGACAGAAGGGGACACGTTCTCCCTCCCTCCAACTTCTGCTCTGCTTGGGCCCTCCCTCGATGGACTGGACAAGACCTACCCAGGCCTTCTGCTTTCCCCAGTCGTCCAGTTCAGATGTGAAACCCACAGACACACTCAGAAACAATGTTGACCAAGAACCTGGGACCCATATGGGCTGACACAGGAAGTTAACCACCTCTGTGGGCCTTGCCCCTCGCCTGCCCGGCTTTCTCCCTGGCCAGCTCCATCCCACCTTTAGGTCATTTCAGGATGTCCATCCAAGCTCACATCCATCCCCCAGGTAACTGACCAGGCTGTAGGTGACTGCTGGGTGCTGGACAGGTCTGAAACACTTCCTAACTCACAGGAAGGCATCTGACCGCCTTCACCTCCCTGAGCCAGTTTCTGTCTGGACATGCACCCCTCACAGGAGAGCCCTGGGGACAGAATGATGGACACCCAGGCAGCATGTCCTCTCTGGGTGGGCTTCTGGCTGGTGAAGCTGCAGAGGCTCAGGAACATAGCTCCGGTGTGTTTGCTCAACCCTGGAAGACAGCCCCAGTGGCGCTAGGGGGAAAGAACCCACCTGCCAATGCAGGAGACAGAAGAGACCTGGGTTGGGAAGCTCCCCTGGAGAAGGGAATGGCAACCCACTCCAGTATCCTTGCCTGGAGAGCCCCATGGACAGAGGAGCCTGGCGTGTACTCATGAAGAGTCGGACACGCCTGAGCAACTAAGCACATGGCACATGGGAGACAGGCAGGTTCCACACTCACAAATGACCAACAACCCATCATACAGACAAGAAACTTGAGGCTCACTGAGGTGAAGGAACCTCCCCAAGCCCGTGAGTTCTCCAGTGACGAGCAGGAGCCAGGCCTCCAGCCTCCTAAGACAGAAAGTCTGCCTGTACCACTCCCTTCTTGGGTTTGACCCTGGCCTCCAGCAACCAGCCTCTCCCTGCTGGGGGCACAGAGCAAACAGAGGGTGGCCTCCAGGTTTTTTGGGCCCTTTCACCCTCTTATCTGTGAGAACAATGGGCAAAGAGCAGCTCTGATGCTGCCGTGCCCTGAGCTCAAAAGGCTCCTGGAAAACCAGCCTGGAGCTGCAAGTCTCTCCGCCCTACCCCGCCCCTGCAGGGTGCTCAGTGCTCACGCTCCAGTCTGTGAACCTGCTGCGCAAATACCTCTGTCTGCTGGACCTACCCTGCTCCCTGCTGCTCGCCCGCGATGCTCTCTTCGTGCTCACCCAACGCGAGGCAGCCCAGGCCCAGGTGAGGACGCCTCTCGCCCCCACACCGCTCCCTCCGCCCCATCTCAGGTCTCCCAAAGCCCCTCATCCAAGGCCTTCCAAGTGGTTCTGTTCCCAGGGCGGGCCCACAGCCAGACCCTGGGGCCGCAGACCTTCAGGGACTTGCACCTTGTCTTCTGAGTATAGCAATAGCACAAGCTGGAAAAAAAAAAAAGTAACAATATAGGCTCAGTGTGGAAAGTCTGGGAGTAGTTACATAAAAGCAAGTCGAAAATAAAAATCACTCATCCAAATTACCTGCAACCCCACCCTGTACAGGTAATCACTCAAATACAAGAGTATTGACAAGTATGTAAAATGGGGTGACACGGAGCCTGCTGTTTGAAACCTACTTTAACATCATGACCATCTTCTCAGACATCCTTACATGTTCAAATCTTAATGGCTGCCTGTGTTCCCTCACACAGACATGCCATAAAACAGTTCACAAACCCCTGAAGGTTGGACATTTTGATTTATGGGTTTTTTACTATTGTGCATGGAACAGGCTATCAGCTTGAGTCTTAAGAACTCAGACCTGTCAGGAGCCTCAGTAAAGACCAGTGGGCAGCCCACTGCCTGCCTGTTGAGGAGTCAGGCCAGGCGAGGCCCTCTTGGTGGGAAAGTGGTGGTTGGTGAGGCGGCGGGGTCTGAGAAGCACTGGGCTAGGGATGAGGCTGCCCAGGAGTTCTAGCTCTTAACCCTTTGCATTCTTGCCATGGAAGTGGAAAGGGTCAAGGGCTAGAACTCATGTGGAACCCTGAGAGTAATTTTTAATGTTTTAATTGGAGGATAATTGCTTTACAATGTATTGTTTTCTTCTGATCAATACCATAAATCAGCTATATGTCTACACATGTCCCCTCCCTCTTGAACTTCCCTCCGACCTCCCACCCCATCCCACCCCTCTAGGCCATCACAGAGCACCAGACTGAGCTCCCATTATCTATTTTACAGATGGTAATATATATGTTCCAATGGTACTCTGAGAAAAATTTTTATTTAAAAATTGTGTTGTATTTTCTGTTGAAACCACAGTATGTAATATTTTTGCCTGAATATAGTGATGGTTCTCATTATCAGCTTCAAGCTTGCAGTCATCACAGGGTATTTACATCTCTAAAGCCATGGATGTTTGAACAATGAATATAAAATGAGTTCTTTACGTAAATGTTTGCAATGATACTCGCTTAGATTATAAGCATTAGTTATGGTCCTTACAGAAAAACAGGAACTGTATTTATAGGGTATATCTAGTTAAATCAGCTGTTATGATCTATTGTATTTACAAACCGAGCTACATTAGTTCTGAATAATAGGATAACATTCCCCCACCGGATGGCAAAGAGACTCTGTACCTATGGGTACCATTTCCTTTCTTCTACTCAGAGTGGCTGTATTTACCCAGCTTAGCTGATTCAGAGGAGTCTAGGCAGAAAACAGCCCTGCACGAGTCATATACATGGGCTAACAGGGCCAAAGGATGAATATAGGCGGGGCAAAGGAGTGAAGAATGTAGGCTCAAGTCAGCCTGAGGGCTCTGGGTTCCAATCTCAGCTTTACTACCTACTTGCTATTTGAGATGGATGAGTTTCCTCATCTGTTAAAAAAAAAAAAAAGCAACAGTGAAGCCCTTCGCTCACAGGGTCGTTAACTGAGATTGTGCTCTGCTGCATCAGCACCAACTGCTTCTGTCACCGGGATGTCAGGAGATGGAGGGGCTGGGCGGGAAGCAGCCACTAGAGGCTAGTCCAGGGGATTTCGAAGGTCACAGGGGAAGCCAGGTCTGGCTGCGGCTCAGAGTGCACAGGTGGGAGGAGGCAGATGGAAACAGCAGAGCCAGGCACCAGCTCCAGAACCACGCCTCTCGTCCCCCCAGAGAGCCATGTCCTGCCACCGCAGCCAGCTGCTCTGGTTCCGCCGCCTGTATGTGCTGTTCTCCCGCTACATGAGGATTAACTCTCTGAACTTTCTCTGAGCCAGAACGGGCTCTCAGATCCAAGAAACCAAGGGAAAGACAGCCAGGGAGCCCAGGCCTGTCTGGAGCAGGCTTGTCTCCCCGAGTCAAGGACATCCCAGCGTCAGCCTGAGTTCCACGGCCCTCTCCTCCAAACTGCCCGGCCTCTAATAAAATGGGGGCTGTGCAGACCCAACAAGCTGCCAGACCTGAGCGTCTTCCTCTGGGCAACAAAACCACAGCCACGAAACACAAACCAAGCCAAGGACAACGACAGCTACCTTGCTAGCTTCTCGAGTTCTTGTGTGGAACAGTTCACACAATGGCACAGTGTCTGTGAACTCCGTAACAGACCTGCAATTATTATAAATAAATGTAATGGTCTCTGGAATCCCGTCCTATGTCATGTATTTTCATGTTTTTTTCCAAGGCGGGCTCACCCCCCCATACACACACAGAACAGTCTATACTAAATTTGTTCAACCATAATTCCATGGATTTATCTTTGTGGACTACACATCAGATTCAAATCTAGGGAAAACGCCTCCACAAGGGGACCTCCCAGGTGGTCCAGTGGCTAAGACTCCGCACTCCCAATGCAGGGGACACAAGAAGAGCAAGATGCTACCAAACCAAAAAAAAAAGAATGTAAGTTGCAAAACAAAACATACAGAATCTAGTGGTAAAGAATTTGTCTGCCAGTGCCAGAGACATAAGACATTTGAGTTTGATCCCTGGGTGGTGAAGATCCCCTGGCAACCCACTCCAGTATTCTTGCCTGGAAAATCTCATGGACAGAGGAGCCTGGTGGGCTACAGTCCACAGGGTCACGAAGACACGACTGAAGTGACTTAGCATTTGTTTATAAGAGACACGAAACTATATGTTTTATACACCACTGCAAGAGGGAGGCAGGTCAGAGGGGATGTTCACTGCACCAGAATATACTCGTTTCACCTGTAGAATGCTTTACTAGCTCCTTCCAACCTTCAGCTGACATGGTGACCATACAGAACCTCAGTCCATCTGGACATCCTCCTCCTGCTCTTTTTTCTAGTCTACTTTCCCTCCCAGATAATGTCATGTCACTTTCCTCCTAAGCAAAGAGCAATACTTACTAAGCGTTTGCCATTATGTATGTACATACACACCCAGTAGTTGGAAATGGAAGGAATGCTTTAAGAAAGCATCTTATTGTAATAAAGCACTGATTTTGATATGAAGCTATGTGAAACACAGAGGGTGGGGTGGGGTACTGGTCAGAAGACTGTTTAGAGCCCTCAGTTTAGGGCTGTTTAGGGCTTCCCAGCACATACAGGCCAGAGCCAAGATGCCACAGGCGGCTCTATCTTTCTGACCCTCTACTTCTTCCCACCACAAGCCTGGCTTTACCTTGTGCCCACACCTCTGTCCACAGCTGCTTCTCCCTTTTCCCAAATCCCGCTTCCTTTAAAAACATAGGCTCAAAGTTATTGTTGATGGGTAGAGGGGGCTCAGTTTTGGAAAATGAAGAGCTGTGGAAATTGGTGGCACAAAACCGTAAACATACCCAGCACCACTGAGCTGTGCACTAAAAATTAATTTTGTGTATTTTACCACAATTGGGGGGGGGGCAGGGAATCAGAAGCTGATTGACTTGAAAAAA
>SJXQ01002600.1:133132-187468 GCA_006408695.1 Aepyceros melampus | reverse complement strand
CCTGCCACATAAACTGCTGGGTTTCAATGTGACCGAGCCTGGCACACAAGTGGTGCCCATAAACACTGCTGAATCGAATGAGTTCTGTACTTAAAGGACAAACAGAAAACTGCTCCTTCAATAGGCTGGGTCAGAGAACAGTGCAGTAAACACCAGGGCAATGACTGGCGCGCCGGCCCATGGAGGGGACAAAGTGGGTAACTGTCAACTCTGAAACCGAGGGCCCCTGGCCACCCATGTGTCTTTGGGGACCACCTGTCTCAAGGGGTCGGGCCACAGTCTCTAGCTGGCACCTGGGGGAGGGGCGTCTCGTTGGAAAGACAAGGGCAGGCCTGCTGCCCACTGGCACCCTCCTCCCTACATAAGACACCCACGGGAAAGATCCAGGGAAGACAAAGAAAAGCAGACAAACTGACCCAATGTGCCTGGGATTAAATCTCAGCTTCTCCTTCCAGATGCTTACTGAGGGGCCACACAGTGCCAAGGCCCTGGGGCCAGGAGCGCAGACATGACCAGAGGTGCTTCCAGGAGGCCCTCCTGACCCAGAGAAGGAGACCCTCGCACAGGTCACAACCCCAAAGCAAAGACACTGATCAGACCACAGTGGGCAATGGGACCGAGGACCAATCACAGCCCCATCCCACCCCGTAAGCAGAGAGTGCCAAATCTTCTGTACTCTTTGACCAGAGATTTTACCTTCAAGAGAACTGATCCAAAGAAAATTTCTAAATTATTAAAGACTTACACACAGGGAGGTTCAAGAGAGCTCTGCACTCAACCTAGACGTTCAAGTGTAGAAAATCACTTGTGGTACATTCATATAACAAAAAACACTACAAATATAGCCATAATTGTAGAAGTAGGAAGTGGCTATGGCTGAGGAGTGGGTGGAGGGGAGGCTAGGGGCCAAGGGACGGTGGTGGGAAGGCCTTTCACTCTTTACCTTGCAAAGCTGGGACCAAGCACAAAAAATTCCCCCAAAGAATAAAGTTAAAAATCTTTTCAATCATTTATTTTTCATTGGAAATGGTAAGAGTCAGTTATAAAACAGAAAATGAGGTAAAATTCTGTGCTGAGAAAAATGCATATATTTAGATGTATTCATCCACGTCCAAAATAACGCACAAAGACACACACCACAACAAAATAATGGTTACTTTTGATTGATAGGATCTGGGTGATCTTAAATTTATTTTTTGATCCTCCATGTTTATACATAATGGATCAAATATGTATCCAAAATATAAAGGAGAAAAGTAACTTTTTAAAGAGAACCATGAAACCTTGGGTGACAGGGAAAGTAAAGCCCCCGAGAGGCCCAGGAGGCTCCCAGCCCCCTGTAAGCCAGGGCAGGGGCCCCCAGCCCCGCTTACAACACTCACCTTCAGAAGCTTGAAGCGAGAGGCCGGGACAATGAAGTGTTTGTTCTGCTTCTTCTTGCAGATGCTGCAGCTACAGAAAGATATGAGCAGACCCCGGATGGTGAACAACCCTATGTGCCCTCTGGGTTTCCGGGTCCCAGGATCCTGCTATCCATGGAGGTGAAGGCCCTCTCACTGCCCTCCAAGGAAGGGTGGCTCAGGCAGGCGGGCTGGGTGCCTAGGGGCCTCTGCTCCGCAGGTCCACAGCCAGCAGTGCAGGCCACACAACCCTAAGAAAACCAGGGCGTGCAGAACCACGTTCCCACCCCCACCCCTGGTTTACGAGTGACGGGAAGGGTGGGTTCTGGAGACTCACAGAAAACAAGCATCAGGCAGATGTCTGCTCTCCGCCTCGGGATCCACATCCCCCACAGAAACTGAAAAGGAGGCCTAGGTGCCCTGACCTCCTCTGCATGTCAGAGGAAGCCCAGCTCCAGGGCCCACAGATCCTCAGAAGTAAACCTAAGTCCCTTGTTTTAGTCTGCCTTTTACGAAACTCTAATTCCACACGGGGTCCTCTAACAGCTTATTCCATAGGGCTGCTTCTTCCATCTGTTAGTACTGGGTCAGGTCCCCGCAGGAGGAATTCCATGGAATTTATTTATTCTTCACATATAACCCAGCACCACGGCACCAAGGGGCAGAAAGAACTGGCTATTGTTGAACAGTCAGTTACACACCAACCACAGGTCAGAAGTCGAGCCTGGAGGGCCTGACCTGTCACACGGTGGGCAGGTGCTGACAGTGGGCCCTCTGCTGACCCTGGTAGCATCATTTGCCTCATCTAGACAAATGGGCCAGGTGGCCTGGGGCGTGGCAAGCTTCCAGGTGTACATGCACTTGCCTCATCCCACCCAGTTCTGTGGAGTTCTGCAGACTCTGCCCAAGGCCTTTCATCCAGCCCGACCATCTTCAGGGTACCACTCTCCCACACACGGGTGGCACTCTTCTCAGAGAAACTTCCTGGCTTGAGTCGAGGGACCCCTCCACGTCCCCTGAAGCTGTGCTGCAGGACTGAGCTGTGTCATGCACACAGCAGGCTGTTATTCTTAGCCTTCTGCCATCTTTAAAATTTTTAATGAAAACATCTAACACACATAAAAGGAAAAAACAGAACATGAACCTTTATGTACCCATCACCTGACCCCAATTCCCTGCTCACAGCCATGGTGGTTTCACCTGGATCCCAACTCCCCAGACGATGCTAAAGCGCCCTCACGCGCTGTGTCTTCTGAAACAATGTAGGAAAAGAAGACACTCACTTGCAGTCAAAGATGTGCAGGTCAGCGGAGGCCCAAACTTCAAAGCGCACGGCCCCACAGTGGCAGCCTCCTGTGTGTTTCACCAGGCCCTGGTATTCGCTGGAGGGAGCAGAAATCAGAGAGATTAGGATTCCTAAGCGGTCAGGCCACGGTGGAAAGAGAGCAACAAGATGGAACTGGAGTCTTCACGGGACAACAGGGACATGTTTCTGCTTTTGAGGAGGTGCCCTCAGTTTTATATAAGGATTCAGTGCCTTCTTTGTCTATGAGCTCTTTTTTCCACTTCTATTTTGGTAAGTTGCAGAATAAATTATTCCCAATGTATGGAAAAGAGAGAACTGGGGTGAAGATCCTAAACCAGCCACCTGAACATTTTTATTTATGGGCCAGTACTAATTAAGATTTTTTATAAGCAAGGCAATAAAAAAAAACAAGGGACAGTAGACAGGGTCCCAGCCTTAGGGACCTTGAGCAGCCATTACACAAATTACTGAATATTTACATAACTGTGAAAAAAGGTGTACAGGCTGCTAAGAAAAAGAAAGACAAGTGGACCAGACTGAGTCCAGTGGTTCAGAAGAGTCTGAGAAAGTTAACAAAAGGCTCCTACAATTCTGCTGTATTTCCCTCTGGTATTTTGCATACATGTGACTTTTTACAGAGCTATCTGTACATATTATGTTCAACTTTAATCCCTTTAAAACTTGTAAGTCAGGTCCTTCATTGGACAATATTAAGATTTGATAAACATCATCCAAGTACTTTCCAGAAGGGCTGAACATTCTTATCAGTAATGAATGAGAAAACATTTCACTGAATCATCTCAAGCAATAATTACAGGAAAAGTAGCTTGCTGCAGTTTTAATTTGCCTTTATTTGGTTACCAAGATTGTATGCTTTTTCATGTTTCTATATAAGCTGACTCCATTAATTTGATGTATTTTTTCCCTGCATACACAAATAATGCTTATGGTAAAAAACAAACCTTACAACATTTGACAGTGCTAAAGATGAGAGTCTCCTAACAGCCAGAGGGACCCACAGTTAACTGTTTGCTCTATGTTCCTCCAGATTCATACAATAATGTTTTAACAGTAACAGTGAAGTTACATATTCTTTCTAATTTAGTTTTTCTTTCTTGAATGAATGTAACGTGCATCAATCTGATAGGTTAAAAACAAACAAACAACTCATCCTTTCACCTCAACACTTTGATTTTTTTTTTTTTTTTTTGCCATTTATGAGTTTGTTTTAAAGTCTAAATTTACTCCAAATCTGCGTTTTACGACACTGGGCAGTAGCCGGCACACTTTAAGGGCTCAACATTGTTGGATGATGTAGATTTTAAAATGTTCAGCCTAGAATCCAAGATGATAAACCAAAAAGTGAAGCACACGGAAAACCCAGTATTTCATCTGAGAAGACTCGCCTAACGAAGAGAATTTCTTATGGACAAAAGACAAAAAAACACTTTTAAGAAAGAGAGATCCTCAAGTTGTTATGCAATATTTTTTTTTTTTTTTTTTGCCATTTATGAGTTTGTTTTAAAGTCTAAATTTACTCCAAATCTGCGTTTTACGACACTGGGCAGTAGCCGGCACACTTTAAGGGCTCAACATTGTTGGATGATGTAGATTTTAAAATGTTCAGCCTAGAATCCAAGATGATAAACCAAAAAGTGAAGCACACGGAAAACCCAGTATTTCATCTGAGAAGACTCGCCTAACGAAGAGAATTTCTTATGGACAAAAGACAAAAAAACACTTTTAAGAAAGAGAGATCCTCAAGTTGTTATGCAATTGTTGGGTTGTTTTGTGTTTTGGGGGGAGGGGTTCTAGTAAAACACGACTGACAATGAAATATTAAGGGTGCCACAGGGCAGGGGCCTCATCTAGACGACGAGGCGCCCCCCGGGGCTAAGAGCCCACTGGGAACGCCACGGACCGTCCAAAGTCCTCCTGCGGCCTCTGGGAAAGCCGGGGGTCCTCGGCCCGCGGTCGCAAAGCGGGGAGAAGCAGAGACCCGGGCCCTGGAGCGCCCGTGGTGGTTCCGAACCCAGCGGCCCGCTTGGTCTTCCCGCCGCCTGGCTCCGCGCACTGCGCGCGCTGTAACCGGGCCGCCGGTCTCCCCGAAGGCTCCGAACTGTCCCAGCGCCTCTCGCCCCGTCCCTGCCCTCACAGTCGCTCTCCAAACACACATGCACAAACACGAAAGAGGCCCCGGGACCGGGGAGCCGCGCAGACCCTCATCCCGAGAAGGCTGCCGCCTCGGCGCGCAGCGCGGGCCGGGCGGAGGCCTTTGTCTGGCCGGTGCGCGGCTCGAGCACCGCGGGGATGTTAGGGGCGCCGGCCCGGCCGCGCCGCACTCACTAAGTGTCCAGCAGCAGCTTGGCGGCACCCTCGAAGCTGAGCCTCTGCCTCTTTTGGAAGGTCTCCCAGCGCTCCCGCTGCTCGCCCAGGTCCAGATCGGACGCGGTGAGCGCAGCGGGCGGAGGCGGGGGCACCGGCGGCACCGGCGGCGGCTCCCCAGGGCCCGCCTCCTGTACCGGCGGCGACCGTCGCTTGGCCGCCGGCTGCCTCGCCGCCGCCTGGCTCCCGCCCCCGGCCTGGACTGCGGGCCGCCGTGCGCGGTCGGCACTAGGGGCCGAAGCGGGGGCCCTGGAGGTCCCCGGCCGCTTCTGCCCGCGTGGCTTGGTCGCCCCACCGCTTCTCGTCCGCCGCATGGCTCCCGCAGCCTGGCGCGCAGGCCTCTCCACCGCGCGTCCCCGCTCACCCGCGCGCCCGCAGAGCCCCGCGCGCTACCGCCGTCNCCCTGAAACCCCTGAGAGCTTCCTCCTGCTTTCCTGAGGCCTGGGTCACTCTTAATTCCCTGTCACATGCGAGCAGACACCCCGGGGCAACATCATCTCCGATGAGGCCACCACCTGCCTGGCAGGAGCCATCGTGCGCCCGAATGAGCTAGGTAATGTGGATAAATGACCTGCCTCTCCGGGACAAGCAGCAGCTGAAATCAGAGTTCTCACACTTGGGCATTCCTGACATTATAAAACAGCGTCTTCAGGAGCTCGACAGTCAACAGATGTTTTAAATTTAATAAATGAATGAACTCCGCACCAAATTCCATTATTATAGTTTTATTGATCACAGCACCAACTTAAAGACAAACTCACAAGAACCACTGATGGAACTCAAATATTTTCTAAATCTATTTTGTTGCCCTATTTTATTCATATCTTCAAAGAAATAACATTTTCATTTACTAATTTTTGCTAATTTTTTGTGCCCTACTTCCTTAATTTTCACCTTCCTTTGTTAGTTCTGTTTTTATCTCGTTAGCTTATTGAATTAAATACAGAGGTTCTTTATTTTTAGTATTTTTTGTTGTTGTTCAGTCGCTAGGTTGTGTTTGATTCTGCGATCCCATGGACTGTCACACGCCAGACTCTTCTGTCCTCCACTGTCTCCTGGAGTTTGCTCAAATTTATGTCCATTGAGTCAGTGATGCCATCCAACCATCTCATCCTCTGCCACCCTTTTGCCTTTTTGTCTTTAATCTTTCCCAGCATCAACGTCTTTTCCATTGAGTGGGCTCTTTGAAGCAGGTGGCCAAAGTATTGGAGCTTCAGCTTCAGCATCAGTTGTTCCAATGAATATTCAGGGTTGATTTCCTTTAGAAGTGACTGGTTTGATCTCTGCAGTTCAAGGGATTCTCAAGACTCCTCCAGCACCACAGCTGGAAAGCATCAATTCTTCGGTGCTGAGTCTTCTCTGTACATGACTACTGGAAAAACCATGGCTTTGATTATATGGACCTTTGCAGGCAAGGTTAATGTCTCTGCTTTTTAATACACTGTCTATGTTTGTCATAGCTTTCCTTCCAAGGAGCAAGTGTCTTTTAATTTCAAGGCTGCAGTCACTGTCCACAAGGAATATTAATGACTATAAATTTCCCTTTGAGTACAGCTTTAGCTGTATGTATTAGGGGTTCATTGGAGGTGTATAGTTTATAGTTTACACACAGCAAAATGCACATATCTTTTGTCTTCTACTTTTTTATTGAATACTTTTAAAAATTAAGATGAAAGTGATATAACAGACATTTTAACGTGTACAGTTCACTGACATTGCATTCATGGTTCTGTACAGCCACCACCTCAATCTAGTTCTAAACTCTTCTATTGTTTTTATATTACATTTATACCTTGCTGGTAAATAGAAAATTCACTGAGCTAAACACTGTGTCGATTTCCCTCAGCAGATAACTGACATTTTACTAAACGATTTTTTCTTTTTTAACAAGGGTAGCTAAGACACTCCATCTGTATTAACTCTTTCCTAGGCTGCCACCTTTGGGCCAGTTTATGACTCCTTCACTTGGGATAAATTCCAAATAAATCTGATTTAACTTTTTAACAAGTTTGCTTTGAAATTTTTATACAGTAGATATTGGAAAAAAATGGTAAATAGAAAATTCACTGAGCTAAACACTGTGTCGATTTCCCTCAGCAGATAACTGACATTTTACTAAACGATTTTTTCTTTTTTAACAAGGGTAGCTAAGACACTCCATCTGTATTAACTCTTTCCTAGGCTGCCATCTTTGGGCCAGTTTATGACTCCTTCACTTGGGATAAATTCCAAATAAATCAGATTTAACTTTTTAACAAGTTTGCTTTGAAATTTTTATACAGTAGATATTGGAAAAAAAGGAAGATAAAATTGACACTTTGCTAAACTGCAATTTTTGTGACTTTTTTGGAGGGGTTCAATTTTTTTTTTTTGAAAGTATAGTTGATTTACAAGGTTTCTGGTGTACAGCAGTGATTCATTTATACATATATATTTTTTTTGTCTTCTTTTCTGTTATAAGATATTGATATTCCCTGTTTGATAGGACTTTGTTTATCCATTCTATATATAATAATTTACATCTGCTAATACCAAACTCTCTAACAATTGGTTTGTTAGCAAACCAATCTGCTAACAATTCAACACTCCCCACTCCGCTCCCCCTTGGCAACCACAAGTCTGCTCTCTATGTCTGTAAGTCTGTTTCTGTTTAGTAAACAAGTTCATTTGTGTCATATTTTAGATTCCACATATAAGTAATATCATATGGTATTACTCTTTCTCTTTCTGACTCAATTCACTTAATATGGTAATCTCTAGGTCCAGCCATGTTGCTGCAAATGGCATTATCTCATTCCTTTTTTATGGCTGAGTAATATTCCATTGTATATATGTACCCCATCTTCTTTATCCATTCATCTGTCATGGACAAGTAGGTGCTTCCATGTCTTGGCTATTGTAAATGGTGCTGCTTTGAATATAGAGATGAATGTATCTTTCTGAATTATAGTTTTGTCCAGATAAATGCCCAGAGTGGGATTGCTGGATCATATGGCAATTCTACTTTTCATTGTTTTTAGTGCTGTTCTCCACAGTGGCTGTACCAATTTACATTATCATTTAAATGTGTGGGAGGGTTCCATTTTCTCCACCCTCTCCAGCATTTTTTGTAGACTTTTTAATGATAGCCATTCTGACTGGTGTTTCTCTAATAATTAGTGATACTGAGCAACTTTTCATGTGCCTGTTTGCCATCTGTATGTCTTCTATTGAGGTTTCCTGCCTATATTTTGATTGAGTATTTTGGTTCTTTGCTCTTGAGTTGTATGAGCTGTTTATTTTGGAAATTAAACCCTTGCTGGTTGCACTATTTGCAAGTATCTTCTCCTTTACCGCAGGTTGTCTTTTCACTTTGTTTATGGTTTCCTTTGCTGGCAAAATGCACATATCTTAAATATACAGCTTACGTAACCACCACCAACTCAAATATAGAACATTTCCAGCAGTTTAGAGAGTTTCTCTCAGGTGAAAGAACAGAGGGGACCAGTATTTTGACTTCTATCACCAGAGGTTAGTTTTACCTATTCTTGAACCTTTAAAAACAGCATGTCTGAGGTTAGTTTTACCTATTCTTGAACCTTTAAAAACAGCATGTCTGACATCTTTCTACTCACTATAATGTTTTTGAAAATCATTCATGTTGTTTTGTGTATCATGATTTTATTTGCTGTTGTGTAATATTTGACATGAATACATCACAGTTGATTCTCCTGTTGGTAGATATTTGGGTTGTTTCCAGCTTGGGGGCTATTATGAATAAAACTGTTATTTATAAGCTTTGTGTAAATTATTTGTGTACAAGTCTGTCTGTGAACTCACTTCGGTATATATACTTAGGAGTGAAATTGCTGGGTCATAAACTAGCAGTATACTCTTACAAGAACTATTAAAGAGCTTTCAAAGGCCATACCATTTTATACCTCACCCGTGTATGAGAGTCACAGGTATGCTATACCCTCACATTCGGTATTGTCAGTCTTTTCAAATTTAGACTTTCTGGTGGGTTTTTTTTTTTTTTCATGTCTTTGACAAGCAGTGATGTTGAAAAACCTTTTCATGTGCTTATTGACCACTTGGACATCTTCTCTTTAAAGTGCCTGCTGACAGGCACTAAATTGGCTTGTTTGATAAATAAGACTTATTTATGTCTGGATGTGAGTTCTAGGCCAGACATATATATTTAAAATATATCCAACTAGAGATTATCATACTATGTGAAGTAAGTCAGAAAGAGAAAGACAAATACCATATGATATCACTTATATGTAAAATCTAAAATCTATCTACAAAACGGAAACAGACTCACAGACATAGAGAACAGACTTGTGGTTGCCAAGGAGAAGGGGAGGGGGCGAGAGGACTGGGAGTTTGGGACCAGCAGAGGTAAACTATTGCTATAGGATGCATAAACAACAAGGTCTTACTGTATAGCACAGGGAACTGTATCCAGTATCTTGTGATAAACCATAATGGAAAAGAATATAAAAAAGGATATATACATAACTGAATCATTTCATTGTACAGCAGAAACTAACACAACATTGCAAATCAACTATATACTTCAATTTAAAAAATTTCTTTAAAGGAATGTAGGAACTTTCCTGGTGGTCCAGTGGTTAAGACTCTGTACTCCCAATGCAAGGGGCACAGGTTAGATCCCTGGTCAGGAAACTAAGATCCCAAATGCCATGTGGTGCGGCCAAAATAAAAAGGAACACAGCCTGACTGACACCTTGATTTTATCCAGTAAGATCTGCATTGGACCTCTGACCTCCAGAACTGGAAGATAATGGCTACTTTTAGCCATTATATATACACATGACTTCCCTGGTGGCCAAGTGGCTAAGACGCCAAGCTCCTAATGCAGTGGACCTGAGTTTGATCTCTGGTCAGGGAACTAGATTCCACGTGTCACAACTAAATGGAAGATCCCAAGTGCCACACGCATTTAAGACGTGGCACAGCCAAATAAATAACAAATAAATAAAATTTAAGTGGGCATCTTTTGGTTCTAGTCCAGCCCCTAAAATCAACATAACAAGGTCTCTGGTGATTCAGAATGTGGAGAGATAGACCCAGAGTATAATGTGCTGGCATAAAGATGACAGGGAACACTCAACTTTAAAACAAAAACATGAAAACCCTTGGCAAATCTGCACAGGATTTTAGGAAAAGGGAATCTGAAAATAGTACAGTGTATTCGACTTGCTTTTTTCTAAAGCATAAGTTCCCATGATTTTGGCCAGAATGGCTAGAAATATAGATGCATAAGAGTAAATAACATTGCCCTCCAAAGGCAAGCATGCTTTTCTGATACAGTTTGTGCTTGAGACTGAAGGTTGTTTTAGTTGTTTCGTTGGTAAGTCATGGCCAACTCTTGTCACCCCATGGACTGTATTGCTTGCTTGCTTGCTTGCTTGCTAAGTCACTTCAGTCATGTCCGACTCTGGGCGACACTATGGACTGTAGCCCACCAGGCCCCTCTGTCCATGGGATTCTCTAGGCAAGAATACTGGAGTGGGTTGCCATGCCCTTCTCCAGGGGATCTCCCCAACCCAGGGATTGAACTGGCCTGGCGTCTCACGTCTCTTGCATTGGCAGGCAGGTTTGTTACCACCAGCGCCACCTGGGAAGGCCCATGGACTGTACAGCCTAGGCTGATTCAGCTCCTTGGAGTGTGCAGAATCCATACCCGCCACCAGAGGGCAGGAGTCCCTGTAACACACAGACAACGCAGGCGCAGCCTCAGGGGGTTAGTGCCCACTCTTAGACGCATCATTTTGTACCCACAGGCAGGCTTGAGGCTACCTGCAAGCTTTCCGACTACCTGCAGATGCAGAAAGCACCTAGCAGAGGTTAGGTGGGCCAGCCTCACTGTCCCTGTCAACCACAGGAAGTGAAGTGAAGTGAAGTGCTGCTGCTGCTAAGCCGCTCCAGGTGTGTTGACTCTGTGCGACCCCATAAACGGCAGCCCACCAGGCTCCTCTGTCCCTGGGATTCTCCAGGCAAGAACACTGGAGTAGGTTGCCATTTCCTTCTCCAATGCATGAAAGTGGAAAGTGAAAAGTGAAAGTGAAGTCGCTAAGTCGTGTATGACTCTTCGCGACCCCATGGACTGCAGCCCACCAGGCTCCTCCGCCCATGGGATTTTCCAGGCAAGAGTACTGGAGTGAGGTGAAGTGAGGAGCACCCAAATCTCTCTGGTCCTATGACAGGCTTGTTGCTGTCCCTGCTGCTATTTATATCAATTTCTCCTCCCTCCTACAGACATGCCAACGGTAACTTCTGTTTTCTGAGGATTTGTGGGGCCACCACGAACTTCTGTGCCGATCAGAACATGAAGTCTCCGTTCCGGGCAGATACAAGCTGGCAGGCATAGGACCTGGCAAGCTGACTGACTACTCCTGAGTTTAAAAAAAAAAAAAAAACAAAAAAACAACCCTCTCTCTGGGCAATCCTATGGGGTCGGTGGTCCTGAGACCTTCATAAGCACCAGGCACAGTGCCAACAGGTGCTTCACATACTGTGTCTGACAGTCTTCAGGCAGGCACAGTGAGTGTCCACATTCTCCTGATGTGGAAATTAAGGGTGTAGATGACTCATGCTCACACAGCTAGCAGGTGGGAGGGCTCAGGCCAGAGGGAAGGGCAATGACTTCGGTTGCCTGAAACTTCCTCCCACACCCACTGCGCTCACTGGAGCCCCAGCTAATGCAGAGCCTCTCAAATGAGCTCCCTGCATTCAAATCTCCTGCCTCCCCTCCTACTCCCTCACAGCGGGCAACAGTGATTTTTTTTTTTTTTAGTTCCTTAAGCTTTGTTTTGTATGTTCTTTTTTCCAAGGAAGAAGCTGCTCCTTTCTTAACTGACTGGGTTTCACACAGTACCAAAGGCCCCCGTCCAGACACCCCTCACAGCCCTGCAGTCCCGAGTCAGGGATGCCCTGACTCGGGTAGGGGGCAGGCACCCTCCACTGCCCAGGGGTGTGATGGGCATACCTTGTTGCCCATAAATACCCTCCACAAATATAGCCCAGCTGTTTCCAGGTAAACAGGCTAAGCTGCAGCAGTCCCAGGGCCTGGCACCAGAGGGACCCTGCTCCAAGGACAGGGGCCCCACGTTGGCACCTGCACCCACACCTGCTGGCAGTCCCAGCCCAGAACGCCAGGGGGCAGAGCTTCCCCATGGCAGTGGTCCCAGTGCCTGCGAGCCGCAGCTCAGTGTTACAGTAACTACAGAATATGTATGTACAGGTCAAATTATATTAATTAAAAGAATGTCCAACTAGATTAACGAATGGAGCTTTTGCCCATTTTTCTAACGTTCCCAACATCCTCCTCCCTGCTCCCTAAGAAGTAACCACTACCCTGAATCTGCTGCTTATTGATCACACGTGTGGTGGTGGTGGTTCAGTCGTGTCCGACTCTTGCGAACGCACGGACTGTAGCCTGCCAGGTTCCCCTGTCCATGGGATTCACCAGGCAAGAATACTGGAGGGGCTTGCCATTTCCTTCTCCAGGAGATCTTCCTGACCCAGGAATCGAACCCGGGTTTCCTGTATTGCAGGCAGATTCTTTACTGACTGAGCTATGAGGGAAGCCCTATCACCTGTGTATGTACATCTAAATGGGCTTCCCAGGTGGCTCAGAGGTAAATAATTCGCCTGTAGTGCAGGAGACGCAGGTTCAATCCCTGGGTTGGGAAGAGCCACTGGAGGAGGAAATGTCAACCCACTCCAGTATCCTTGTCTGGGAAATCCTATGGACAGAGGAGCCTGGCGGGCTACAGTCCATGTGGTTGCAAAAGAGTCAGACTCAACTTAGCGGCTAAACAACAACAAAAGATGTACATGTATTTAGATGTTATTTAGTCTTGTTTGTTTTTGAATTTTATGTAAGTAAAATAGTACTGTATGCCTTCTTCTGAGACTGTTCTTTTGTGAGTCATCCCTGTGGACACGTGTAGTGGGAGCTGATGCATGTTCACTGTGCACAGGATTCACAGAACGAACATCCCACAATGCCCATGTCACTGTGGACAGAGATATAGGTTTAGATGTTGCTACTATGATCAAGCTTGTTCATATCCACTGGGGCAGGTGTGCAAGCGATTCTCTAGGATATAGTGTTTAAAAATCTTTTCAGATAACTTCATCATTTGAGTACATGCCAAGGTTTTATTACAGTCTTGCTATAAGAACAAAAGGCTCTGACAGACAAGGGGTGGGAGGGGGCGGTCCTTTACCAGGAAGCCTCCAACACCAGCTAGGTGTCCTAGAATTTAACTCAATCTGATGCCACCTGCCTGGAGTTACCATCAGATCCCAAAGGTTAAAGGCTCAGACCCACCAGACTGTCCCCTCACCTCCCCTTTCCCAGACACCAATTCCAAGTCCAGGTTCTCGCCTGTGCTTCTGACCCAGACCCTCGGCCTCCTTCCTCCTGGAGTTTGATTGATTTGTTCAGCTGGCTCACAGATACCAGGAAAACTGTTTACCCACCAGATCCCCGGTTTATTACAGAGGACATATCTCAGGAGCAGACGTACAGGGCCAGGAATGTGGGAAGGGATACAGACCCTCCATCCCTCTCTGGGACCACTCTCACCGCCACCAGTTCCAGCTCCACTGTTCACCATCACAGGCTCTCCAAACCCCGTACTTTAGAGATTTGTTTGTAATTTTAATTGGAGGATAACTACTTTATAATATTGTGATGGTTTCTTTGCCGTACGTCATCATGGAGGCTTCATTACGTAGGCGTGATCAATGAAATCAGTGGCCACTGACAACTGATTCAACCTCAACCTCTTTTCCCCTCAAGGTTGGGGAGGAGGGCTTAAGCGTCCAACCTTCTGACAAACAGCCCTCAAATTTAAGGCCTTTCCAAAAGTCGCCTCATTAACACAAACTCTGGGAAGGTTGAACGATGCTCATTATGAATAACAAGAAATTTTTATCACTCTGACCACTTAGAAAATTCCTAGGGTTTTAGGAGCTCTACGATAGCAAGAGGATGAAGACCAACTTCTTACAAATCACATCACCACAGTAATCTCTGTTAGACTGTGTATAATGCTGCTGCTGCTGCTGCTAAGTCATTTCAATCGAGTCCAACTCTGTGCAACCCCATAGACGGTAGCCCACCAGGCTCCCCTGTCCCTGGGATTCTCCACGCAAGAACACTGGAGTGGGCTGCCATTTCCTTCTCCAATGCATGAAAGTGAAAAGTGAAAGTGAAGTCGCTCAGTCACGTCCGACTCTTTGCGACCTCATGGACTGCAGCCCACCAGACTCCTCCGTCCATGGGATTTTCCAGGCAAGAGTACTGGAGTAGGGTGCCATTGCCTTCTCCGAGACTGTGTATAACAGAAACATCTAATTAAAGATCTTTAGGCTCAATAAATAAGTAAAAAGATCTTTAGACTCTTGGGGACTTCTCTGGTGGTGCAGTGGTTAAGACTTCCAGCTTCCAATGCAGGGGGCACAGGTTCAAGCCCTGATCAGGGAACTGAGATCCCATGTGCCATGAGGTGGAGCCAGAAAAAAAAAATCTTAGGACTCGAATTAAAGTATGAGTATCTAGTATCTCAGAAGAGATCTTATTTTGGTATTTTGGTTATAATCTATCATAAAATTGCTCAAATATGTTATTAGGAATGCTACCTGTTTGTGAATTATGTAAACCCACAGGCCAGACTGGGGATAATTTTTCTTCTGTAATAACTGAAGTGATATTGCTGGATCCAGGAAATATTCTTGCTCAATTTTGTTTTCCAAGGGGGTTGTAACAATTTAAACTCTCACCACAGTGGATATTGTCTGACTTTTTAATCCCTGCACATCTAGAGGTTATGCAGTGGTATCTCACCATGGTTTTGTTTATTCCTGATCTCCTTGAGCAACTTTTTATGTTTGCATACATGCTCAGTCACTTCAGTCCTGTCCACCTCTTCATAACCCCATGGACAGTAGCCCACCAGGCTCTCTGTCCACAGGATCCTCCAGGCAAGAATACTGGAGTGGGTTGCCATCTCTCTTCCAGGGGATCTTTCTGACCCAGGGATCGAACCTGTGTCTCTTACATCTACCTGCACTGGCAGGCCGGAGAAGGCAATGGCACCCCACTCCAGTACTCTTGCCTGGAAAATCCCATGGATGGAGGAGCCTGGAAGGCTGCAGTCCATGGGTTCGCTGAGGGTTGGACACGACTGAGCGACTTCACTTTCACTTTTCACTTTCATGCATTGGAGAAGGAAATGGCAACCCACTCCAGTGTTCTTGCCTGGAGAATCCCAGGGACGGGGGAGCCTGGTGGGCTGCCGTCTATGGGGTCGCACAGAGTCGGACACGACTGAAGTGACTTAGCAGCAGCAGCAACACTGGCAGGCAGGTTCTTTGCCACTAGCGCCACCTGGGAAACCCCAGCTTTTTATGTTAATTCCATTCTATTTCCTCTTCTATATTCTTCATATACTCTAGATCTGTGCTATCAATATGGCAGCCACTAGTCACGTGACAACAATTAAAATTAAATACAATTTAAAACCGAGTTTCTGGGCTGCAGCAGGAGAGTTTGGCATGATGTCTCACACCATCTTACTGGTACAGCCTACCAAGAGCCCAGAAGGCAGAACTTACGCTATGAATCTGTGAATGAGCATGTGGAAGGTGTTTGTAAAATGTATGAACATCTGAAGAAAATGAATCCCAACAGCCCCTCTATCACACATGATACCAGTCAGTTGTCTGATTTTATTGATGACCTGGCAGACCTCAGCTGCGTTGTTTACCGAGCTGATACCCAGACATACCAACCAGCCTTATAACAAACATTGGATTAAAGAGATCGACATGCTCCTTCATCACCAGGCCCAAGAGGCTGGGAAATAGTTGAGTTTGGAAGCATTATGGGGATGAGGGTGGGCTTGGAACACAGCTGTGTACAGTGTGCTGTAGTGGAAGTTTTGTATTATATTTCTCCCGTTTCCATTTTGATATACCCTAGCCAGAATTGAATGTATTAGATAAAATGTGATGATCTTATTCAATCTGAACCGCCTTTGCCTCCTCCCCCCTTTTTATTACTTAAACATTTTTACGATGATTTAGATGGAAGTTGGTTTTTGTCAGTTAACATTGGTTCCAGTCCCTCAAACTGTTCATACTTGCTTTATAATATCCACTGCACTAATCTTCCTTCAAATTGGGGTGGGGAGTGGTGGCAGTTTAGTTACGTCCTCAAGATAAAGTCTTGGTGAAAAACAAATAAATGTTCTTTAGTTAAAAATAAATAAATAAAACTGAGTTTCTCAGTCTCATTAGAAGTAATTCAAGTGCCCAGTTCTAATGCACTTGAATTTATGAAAGATCTACCAAAGCTCTTTTCCCTGGTCATGAAGATATTTGCCTAGATGTCCTTGTAAAAAATATAAAGTCTTGCCTTTCACAGTTAAGGCCTAAATCCAGCCATAATTTAGTTTTGGGTGTGGTACTGAACAGGGATATATTTTCATTTTTTCCATTAGTCCCTTCTTTCAGTTCAGTTCAGTCGCTCAGTCGTGTCCAACTCTTTGCGACCCCAGGAATCGCAGTACGCCAGGCCTCCCTGTCCATCACCAACTCCCGGAGTTCACTCAGACTCACGTCCATCGAGTCAGTGATACCATCCAGCCATCTCATTCTCTGTCATCCCCTTCTCCTCTTGCCCCCAATCCCTCCCAGAATCACAGTCTTTTCCAATGAGTCAACTCTTCCCATGAGGTGGCCAAAGTACTGGAGTTTCAGCTTCAGCATCATTCCTTCCAAAGAAATCCCAGGGCTGATCTCCTTCGGAATGGACTGGTTGGATCTCCTTGCAGTCCAGGGGACTCTCAAGAGTCTTCTCCAACACCACAGTTCAAAAGCATCAATTCTTCGGCGCTCAGCCTTCTTTACAGTCCAACTGTCACATCCATACATGACTACTGGAAAAACCATAGCCTTGACTAGACGGACCTTAGTCGGCAGAGTAATATCTCTGCTTTTGAATATGCTATCTAGGTTGGTCAAAACTTTTCTTCCAAGGAGTAAGCGTCTTTTAATTTCATGGCTGTAGTCACCATCTGCAGTGATTTTGGAGCCCAGAAAAATAAAGTCTGACACTGTTTCCACTGTTTCCCCGTCTATTTCCCATGAAGTGATGGGGCCAGATGCCGTGATCTTCGTTTTCTGAATGCTGAGCTTTAAGCCAACTATTTCACTCTCCTCTTTCACTTTCATCAAGAGGCTCTTTAGCTCCTCTTCACTTTCTGCCATAAGGGTGGTGTCATCTGCATATCTGAGGTTATTGATATTTCTCCCAGCAATCTTGATTCCAGCTTGTGTTTCTTCCAGTCCAGCGTTTCTCATGATGTACTCTGCATATAAGTTAAATAAGCAGGGTGACAATATACAGCCTTGACGTACTCCTTTTCCTATTTGGAACCAGTCTGTTGTTCCATGTCAGTTCTAACTGTTGCTTCCTGACCTGCATACAGATTTCTCAAGTGGCAGGTCAGGTGGTCTGGTATTCCCATCTCTTTCAGAAGTTTCCACAGTTTGTGATCCACACAGTCAAAGCCTTTGGCATAGTCAAGAAAGCAGAAATAGACGTTTTTCTGGAACTCTCTTGCTTTTTCCATGATCCAGCGGATGTTGGCAATTTGATCTCTGGTTCCTCTGCCTTTTCTAAAACCAGCTTGAACATCTGGAAGTTCATGATTCATGTATTGCTAAAGCCTGGCTTAACCATCTGCAGTGATTTTGGAGCCCAGAAAAATAAAGTCTGACACTGTTTCCACTGTTTCCCCGTCTATTTCCCATGAAGTGATGGGGCCAGATGCCGTGATCTTCGTTTTCTGAATGCTGAGCTTTAAGCCAACTATTTCACTCTCCTCTTTCACTTTCATCAAGAGGCTCTTTAGCTCCTCTTCACTTTCTGCCATAAGGGTGGTGGCATCTGCATATCTGAGGTTATTGATATTTCTCCCAGCAATCTTGATTCCAGCTTGTGTTTCTTCCAGTCCAGCGTTTCTCATGATGTACTCTGCATATAAGTTAAATAAGCAGGGTGACAATATACAGCCTTGACGTACTCCTTTTCCTATTTGGAACCAGTCTGTTGTTCCATGTCAGTTCTAACTGTTGCTTCCTGACCTGCATACAGATTTCTCAAGTGGCAGGTCAGGTGGTCTGGTATTCCCATCTCTTTCAGAAGTTTCCACAGTTTGTGATCCACACAGTCAAAGCCTTTGGCATAGTCAAGAAAGCAGAAATAGACGTTTTTCTGGAACTCTCTTGCTTTTTCCATGATCCAGCGGATGTTGGCAATTTGATCTCTGGTTCCTCTGCCTTTTCTAAAACCAGCTTGAACATCTGGAAGTTCATGATTCATGTATTGCTAAAGCCTGGCTTGGAGAATTTTGAGCATTATTTGACTAGCATGCGAGATGAGTGCAATTGTGCGGTAGTTTGAGCATTCTTTGGCATTGCCTTTCTTTGGGATTGGAATGAAAACTGACCTTTTCCAGTCCTGTGGCCACTGCTGAGTTTTGCAAATTTGCTGGCATATTGAGTGCAGCACTTTCACAGCATCGTCTTTCAGGATTTGGAATAGCTCAACTGGTCCCTTCTTTATCAAATGTATATCAGGCTTTTTTATATGCATGGCTCTTTCTCTGAGCTTCTAATCTGTTTTACTGATCCTGAGCTGATCAAAGGCTTGATATCTTGGTTCTTCAGGAGTGTCCTGACTGTTCTCAGACCTTTCCATATCCATATAAAAAATATTTTGAGGGAGGGCCATTCCAAAGGCATGCTGTATTCCCCAGCCAGGGATCAAACCCACATCCCTGCAGTGGAAGGGAGGAGTCTTAACCACAGACTGCCAGGGAAGTTACCATAAAAATTTTAGATTTGCTGTTCAAGTCCCCATAAAATCCTGTCATAATTTTGACTGGAGATGCTTAAATCTACAGGTGGATTTGGGAAAAACAAACAAACAACTCTACTATCTATGTGTCAGGTCCTGTCCATGGCCCTGGGGATGTAGCAGTGAGCAAGACAGACAAGGGGACGTCCCATCAAAATTAGGGTAAAATCCAAACTCTTCACCATCGCCTATGAACCAGTCTACAAGACCTTCCCTGACCCCCTGCTGGCCTCTCACCACTTGCTCTCACTGTGAGCCCCAGTCACAGCTTCCTTTGCATCCCGGGACCTCAGCAAGCATTCTCCAGCTGTGTTTTTGCTGGAATCCACTCTCCACTCTCTGCGCCTTACTTGTGTAACAGGCTCTATCACCTTAAGCAGGTGTTTGCTCAAACGCCCACCTTTTCAGAGAGACCATTGTGCTACCTAATAGAGCAGCATCTCTCTATAACCTTAGCTTTATTTCATAGCCCTCATCAGTACCTAACACATTAAAGATCGTTTTGTTGTCTGCCTCCCTATGAGAAACTGAGCTCCCTGAACCAGGAACTCCATCTGTCTTGTTCATTATCACATTCTCAGGGCTTTGACCTATGCCTGGAACATAGCTGTTGTTTCGTGGCTAAGTCGTGTCTGACTCTTTGTGACCCTGTGGACTGCAGCACACCAGGACTGTAAGTAAGCACTCAGTAAATTTGCTGAATGAATGAAAGAAGCAAGATCAGACAAATGATCAGGCAGGTTTGGAAAAAACCCAGGCGAGCTGAGTTGGTATAGCTACCCAAAGTTTTATAAATATTTGTCTAGTACTTATCAATTTTTTAAAAATGGCCACATTCCCCGAAGACTTTCAAGGAGAATAGTATTTAACCATCTAATGATTTTAGAGTCTGATTTGCAAGTATGTTATCATCATATTACTATATGAGGGTTTGGGAGATAGATTTTATTTTTTAAAATATTTATTTGCCTCACTGAGTCTTAGTTGTGGCTTATGGGATCTAGTTCCCTAACTGAGGATGAACCTGGGCCCACTATACTGGGAGTGCAGAGTCCTAGCCACTGGACTACCAGGGAAGTCCCTGGGCAGATAGAATGTAATTAATTCCAATTTATCAGTTTTATTTTACAAATTACATTTGTGGTGTCATAATTAAGAGGTCTTTACCTAATTGAGGAACACACACAAATATTTTTTCATTTAGACAAACAAACAGGTCACTGGTCCCTGCTGATGTCCACTGGGGTCTGAGGGACAATGCCATGCACTGGAGCCCATGGTCTCTTGTACCACAGTGCCTTCCAGTGAGCCTGGACATTGACCCACGTGGTCTTGGCAGGAGTGTGACAGCCTGCAGATGCCCACTGAGCACCTACTGTGTGCCAGGCATCAGTCTGGACACCATGATAACACAGTCTCTGACCTCCTGGGCTTCCAACGTACGGGAGGTGAAAAATGAGCAGAGCAAGTTCAGGCATCGATAACTGTGCTGAAGGCAAGAACAAAGTATTCCAGTGGGTAGGACAGTGTGGTCAGAGCAGACCTCTCTGAGGAGCAGACTCCTGAGTTGAAACCTGAATGATAGGATAAAAAGGAAGAGCAGTTCAAGCAGAAGGACAAACACAACCCCCAAGAGCAGCAAGGGTCTGGGAAACAGAAGGAAGGCAGGCTGTTGGGGGAGGATTAGAGTGACCGAGGGAGTGCAGTGGGGCGGCACTGAGCAGGAGGCTCCCTCTGACCTCACTGGGCCTGAAAGCCACAGCGAGGACTCTGGGTCTGACTCGGGAACAACAGGAAGCAGAGGAGTGACGGGCAGTGAGTGAGCTGCTGGATTCTCTAGCAATGGACACGCCCATTCGAGACTATTCTGTGCTCAGCCTAGGGCCTGGAGGCCAGAATGTAGACGTCAGAAAAACCATCTTCTTCAATACCTGGCCAGCGAATAGGAGCCAGAGAATTTTATATGGAATGGAATCACACCGTCTGTACCCTATATTCTTTTTTGTCTGGCTGCTTTCATTCAACATAATTTTTCTGAGATTATCCATGTTGTTTATATATGTATAAATACTTATTTTTAATTCTGAGTAGTACTCCCATGGACGGAGGAGTCTGGTGTGCTGCAGTCCATGGGATCGCTGAGTCAGACACGACTGAGCGGCTTCGCTTTCACTTTTCACTTTCATGCATTGGAGAAAGAAATGGCAACCCACACCAGTGTTCTTGCCTGGAGAATCCCATGTACGGGGGAAGCCTAATGGGCTGCTGTCTATGGGGTCACACAGAGTCAGACACGACTGAAGTGACTTAGCAGCAGCAGCAACAGTACTCCATTGCATGGCTGTACTGCAATATATCACAAGGACTTATCATGTATGTAATTGATTGTGTCTCTCTCTTTCCACACTGATTGGGGAAAAAAACTACCAAAACAATCTGTGGCTCACTTCTAGCAAACAGACTGACTTCAAAGCCAGCATTCTCTATACTCATCTCACTCCTCATTTTCCTTTTTTTCTCCTTTGTTATAAGCTCCCCATCCATTTATCTTTTATTTTGTTACACTATAAACATTTAGGTATGTCATCTTGCTGCTCTGAAACAAAGATCAAGTAACAATACTTGTTACCCTACTTGTTTACTTTTATGCAAAGTACATCTTGTGAAGTGCTGGGCTAGTTGAAGCACAAGCTGGTATCAAGATTGCTGGGAGAAATATCAATAACCTCAGACACGCAGATGACACTAGCCTTGTGGCAGAAAGCAAAGAGGAACTAAAGAGCCTCTTGATGAAAGTTAAAGAGGAGAGTGAAAAAGCAGGCTTCAAACTCAACATTCAGAAAATGAAGATCATGGCATCTGGTCCCATCACTTCATGGCAAATAGATGGGAAACAACGGAAACAGTGAGAGACTATTTTCTTGGACTCCAAAATCACCACAGATGGTGACTGCAGCCATGAAATTAAAAGATGCTTACTTCTTGGAAGAAAAGTTATGACCAACCTAGATAGCATATTCAAAAGCAGAGACATTACTTTGCCGACAAAGGTCTGTATAGTCAAGCTATGGTTTTTCCAAGTAGTCATGTATGGATGTGAGAGTTGGACCATAAAGAAGGCAGAGCACCAAAGAATTGATGCTTTTGAACTGTGGTGTTGGAGAAGACTCTTGAGAGTCCCCTGGACTGCAAGGAAATCAAACCAGTCAATCTTAAAGGAAATCAGTCCTGAAAATTCATTGGAAGGACTGATGTTGAGGCTGAAGCTCAGATATTAACTACTTGATGTGAAGAGCTGACTCACTGGAAAAGACCCTGAGGCTAGGAAAGACTGAAGGCAGGAAGAGAAGGGAATAACAGAGGATGAGATGGTTGGATGGCATCAGCGATTCAATGGACATGAATTTGAGCAAGTTCCAGGAGATGGTGAAGGACAGGGGAGCCTGGCACAGTGCAGTCCATGGGGTCGCTAATAGTCAGACATGACTGAACAACAACAATAAGTAACAGTGCTCTGCTTTGATTTGATTTGACTAGTTCTTTCCTGCTGCTTGCTTAGGGATGCTGAGCTTTGTTGATTTGGTCTATTCATAGATGCTCATCATTTCCTACTTGGCCGATGGCTACCATGTCTGGAGTGCTGGTCTCTGATCTCATCCCCTTTCTATGCACCTGCTATGATGTCACTTAGTCATCATTCCACAGCAGGAATCTGAACATGTCCTTCCCGTGCAGAACACCTGCAAGAAGAATCTAAAGTCCTCAGCATAGCAAGCCAGGTCCTTCATTAGTCATTCATTCTTTCAACAAATATTTACTGAGTGCTGACCATATACTAGGCTGCATGCTAGCTGGCTAAGAGTGGAGGTATGGTGATAAACCAGAGGGACCTGGTCTGTACCTCATAGAATTCATATTCTAGTGGAGGAAACAAAGAGATAAACCACCATGTAAGCAATACAATTATGGATTATGTAAACATGAACTCATTTTGAAAGAAATAACCAAGGTGCTGCAGTTGAGTACCGGGAGCAGGAATGGGTATTAGAGAAGGCCTTTATGAAGATGTCATGTTTACACTGCATAAGTAGGAGACAGCAGGAGCCACAGAAGAGTTCTGGGCAAAGGAAACATCAAGTGCCAAGGTCCAGAAGTGGGAAATGCCTGGGACAGCAGGACCGCTGGAGGTAGTGAAGCTGCTGGAGTGTTGAGCTCTGTCTCCTTCTCCAGGCTTATTTTCCACCTGCAGTCCCCCTAAATCCCAGACACAAATAGGTACCCACCCATTCTTTATCACACTATGCCTTCTCACTTTTTACCTGCTCCTCTCTCTCTGGACAATCCTGACTCCTCCCTGAGATTGGGGTTCTAAGTAATTCCTTTGTGGTCCTTTGTGGTAACTTTTGGGTTGCTCTGCTACCCTCCTACAGGCAGCTAGATGGCTCCTTCCTCTTCTATGCCCCCACAGAAGTCTATGTACTTCTCCTTGTTTGTGCAGCTAACATTTACTGAGTGCTTCCTGTGTACCAAAAGCTGTTCTAAGCATTCCACCTGTAGAAACTAACCTTGCAAGGCAGGTTCATTCAACCCTCAAAAACCCTGTAAGGAGGACCTCCCTGGTTGCCCAATGGCTAGGGATCCACCTTGCAATACAGGGGACCTGAGTTCGATTCCTGGTCAGGGACTAAGATCCCACATGCTGCAGAGCAACTAAGTTCTGGTGACATACAGAAAGTTCCTGCATGATGCAGTGATACCAAATAAATAATTTTAAAAATAAATTTAAAAAAACCTGTAAGCTAGCTATTATTACTATCTCTGCCCTATATACATGAAGACACTGAGGCCCAGAGAAGTTGAATAACTCACTGACAGTCACAGTGAGTAAATGGTAGAGGCAAGATTTCAACCCAGTCCAGTCTGTGCTTTAACCACTAAGCCAGTTTTGCCTTTCAAGATTGACAACAGTAACTAGCATTTATCAAGCACCCCCTATTAACTGGGCTTTCTTCTCAACCCTTTACATGAATTAACTCATTGAATCTTCCAACAACTCATTAAGATAAATACTCTCAGGATCACAATGACTCCCTTTATTGGCACTAAAACACGACCCCGTTGGATGGGGGCCCAGGTCCTACCCAAGCCAGCAACCCCAAAGCCTTCCATACCCAGAAGCTGCTAGACATGTCTGCTGAATGAGCAAAGAAACCAACAAACCTAGTCTTTCTCTTGGCTCAACATTTAACTTCAAGGGACTGTCCTGGTGATCCCGTGTTAAGACTCTGCCTTCTAATGCAGGGGCACGGGTTCGATCCCTGCCGGAACTAAAATCCCACACACTGCAGGACAATTAAGTCCATGAGCCACTACGAAGATCTGGAGTGCTGTAACTAGGACCTGATGCAGCCAAAAACAAATAAATATTTTTTATAAAAACAAATAAACATAAAATAAAAATTTTAAAATATTTTAGCATCTTTGTAACAGTGAAAACTAGGAATATCTTGATGTTAAACTGTGATATCTTCACATAGGAGAATACTACACAGCAGCTAAAGCAATTGAACTAGCTTTATCAACACAACTAAGCCACAAAAAACAATATTAAAAAAGGGAAGTTGCAGAATGATAGCTAGAGTATGACATCATTTACATAAAGTCTAAAAACAGGTGTTTTAGTCTGTTCAGGCTGCTATAACAGAACATCACAGACTGAGCAGCTTATAAACAATAGAAACATATTTTATTTTTTCCACAGTTCTGGAAGCTGGGAAGTCAACATTAAGGTGCTGGCAGTTATAGTGTCTGGTAAGGAGCCACTTCCTATGTCCTCACATGGGGCAAGGGGGCTCTCTGGGACCTTTCATAAGGGCACTAGGCCCATTTTTAAGAGCTCTGCTCTCGTGGCCTAATCACCCCCAAAGGCCTCACCTCCAAATATCATCACACTAGGATTAGGTTTCAACAAGTGAATTCTGGGGGGTCACATTCAATCTATAGTAACATGTAGTATTTATGGAAACATTAATGTATGTTATTAGTTTTAAAAGGTTCCTGGGGTTGATAAACATCAAATTCAGCACTGTGTTACCTCCAAGAAGAGAAAGAAGGTATTGTTATTGGAGAGGAATACTTAAAAAAAAACAAAAACAAAAACAAAAAATTAACACTGATCTATACAGGTCCAGCCAATTGACTTTTGACAAAGGTGCAAAAGTAATTCAATGGAGGATAGTGTTTCCATGGTGAAACTGGAGGAATTTGACATCCAAAAGTGAAAGAATGAACCTCGACTTAAGCCTCAAAATGAATTATAGATTTACATGTAGGGAAAACACAGTCTTTGGGATCTAGGGCTAAGTGAAGAACTCTTAGACATGACACCAAAAGCATAATCCATCAAAGAAAAAAACCAACAAATTGGACTTGGTCAAAAATTTTAAATTTTGCTCTATGAAAGATGCTGTGAAGAGGAGAAAACAGGGAACTGGGGAACTGCAGGTCTTAGAAGGTTTACAGAGCAGATGTAACAAAGGAGAAAGATAGGTAGATGGGCAAGAGGTTGGGCTCTGAGAGTTGAGTACTGGGGTTTAAGAAAGCAGAGTGGGATCGTTTTAGGTGATGTTGAGGTTTGTTGCTTAGGTGAAATGGAGGTGATTGTGGAAGAGATCAGGTAAGCATAAGATAGAGTGTTAAGATATCTCAAAATAACAAACTTTTGTATTTCAAAAGACACCACCAAGAAAGCGAAAAGACAACTTATAGAATGGAAGAAAATACCTATATTTTCTAAGAATTTGTATGTAGAATATATAGCAAACTCTCAAAACTCATCAGTAAAAAAGGTAAACAATCCAATTACAAAATGAGCAAAAGAGACGAACAGGTATTTTAGCAAAAACAAAATCCACATGGCAAAGAAGCACATGAAAATACATGCAACATCATTAATCATTAGGGAAATAAAAATTCAACAGCTAAACACTGCACAAGAATTACACAGCTAAAACTTTAAACAAACAAACAAACAAAAAAAAAAAACCAAAATGACAATACCAAACGCTGTGAGGGTGCAAAGAAATTGCATCTCCCAGACACTGGGGGTGGGAGAGTAAATAATACAACCGCTCTGGAAAAGGCAGTTTCTTAAGACCTAACCATACACATACCTGATAACCCAGCAATTACACTACTGGGCATTCATCCCAGAGAAAGAAAAACATCTGCTTACATGAAAATATACATGAATGATCAGGGAAGCTTGTGTTAAAAAGGAGACAAAATGCCCCAAGAGGAGTCACCTGTGTCAGGCCCCAGGGAAACGATCTAAGACTTCATTCCTAACCCAACTGCAGTTACAAGCTTCCCCAGGAAACTGACCTTTAACCAGACAACCTGGAATGTTGTCTGGTCAGCACCAGGATCCATCCTTGTGATCCGTGGATACCTCTGCCCTTCCCCTTAGGCGAGGAAGGCAGCCTCACCTAAAAACAAGATATTCTTTGCTAATTCTTTCCTTTTTTCTGCTTCCTCTCTGCCTTTAAAAATCTTTTCTTTTCTGCAGCTCAACAGAGCTCCATTGCTAGATGGGACGTTTCCTGATTCACAAATTGTTGAATACAATCATGTGATCCTTATATTTATTCAGTTGAGTTTTTGTTAATTAACATTTGTAATAGCCCAAAACTGGGAACATCTCGAAAGTCCATCTGTAGGTGAATGAATAAACCAACTGTGGGACACATATACCACAGAAAGATATTCAGTAGCAAAAACGGATGAACTCTTCATATATTCAACAATTCAGATGAATTTTACATGAAAAATGTCAAACTCCTATGGCTGGAGGGACATGCCTAACGAAATCTTAATTCCTTTACAGGTTACATACTGTATGATTCCATTTATGCAACATTCTTAAAATGACAAAATTATAAAGATGCAGAATGGATTAATGACTCCCTGGGCTTGCAGGGAAGGGGTAAGAGAAGCTCTGACTGACCATAACAGGTTATCCTTACAGTGATGAAAACAGCTCTGTACCTTGATCCTTGTGGGGGTGATATCAATCTACTATCCACGTGATAAAACTGCATACATACTAAAGTGTATGTGAAACTGCTGAAGTCTGAATAAGGTCTGTGTGTTGCACCAATGTTAATTTCCTGGTTTGACATTGTACTACAACTGTGTAAGCTGCTGTCATTGGGGGAAAATGGGCGAAGGGTACATTGAGACTTCTCTAAATTTTTGTGAGTTCTTATGAATCAGTAATTATTTTTATAAAAAAAATCATTAAGGAAATGCAAATCAAAGCCACAATGAGGTGTCATCTTACACCCATGGGGACCATCTTTTTTTGAAAATAACAAATGTTTGTGAGGATGTGGAACAATCAAAATTGTACACTGGGGAGGCATGTAAAATGGTGGAGTTTCTGTGAAAAACAGTTCAAAAAAATTTGAAATAGAATTACCATAAGATCCAGCAATCTCACTTGTAAGTGCATACTTAAAAGAACTGAAAGCAAGACCTTAAAGAGATATTTGCACAACCATGTTCACTATAGCAGCTCGTTATTCACAAAAGCCAAGAGGTGAAAGCAATCCACATATGCATAGATAGATACATGGATAGACAAAATGTGCTGCATACATACAATGGAATACTATTCAGCCTAAAAAAGGGAAATTGTCACACACACGAATACTGTATGATTCCACTTACATAACTCAACTAAGATAATCAAAATCATACAAAGTAGAATGATGGTTAGGGGAAGGAGAAATGGGGAGTTGTTATTTAATGGGTATAGAGTTTCAGATTGGCAAGAGGAAAAATTCGAGATATGTTATACAATAATGTGAACACAGTTAACACTTTTATGAGTACACTTATGTACATTTATGTGTATAGTTGGTCTATGGGCTGAAACCACTGAACCGCAAGTGCCTAGAACCTTTGCTCCACAACAAGAGAAGCCACCAAAATGAGAAGCCTACACATTGCAACTAGAGAGTAGGCCCTGCTCACCACAACTAGATAAAGTCCACGCATCAACACAGACCTAGCACAGCCAAAGATAAATATTTTAAAAAAATTTTTTTTAAAGTGCATAGTTCATAAGATAGTAAATTTTATACCCTATGTTTTTTTCACTGAAATATTTTTAAAAGCTTAAGCAAAACAGCTTTGCTATTTTGTTAAGACTTAACAAAGTTGGGTGGTGATTATATGGTGTTTGTTATATTATCTCCAACTTTCATATATGTATATAATCTTTCACAGTGAAAATCTTTCTGAATAGCTATTGTTTTACAATTTTTTATTTATTTGGCTGCTCGGGTCTCAGTTGCATCACTCCAGATCTTCAGTCTTTATTGAGGTACCTGGAATCTACTTCATGACCAGGGATCAAACCCCGGCCCCCTGCATGGGGAACATGGAGTCTTAGCCACTGGACCACCAGAGAAATACCTTAAATAGCTATTTTTAAATGGACAAATTAAAAAAATTTTTGAGGGCCAATATAAAGACAATTTAGAATTTTGTTCTGTGTTCATTTGAGCGCTCAACATCAAAGTTTCTAACTTGCTGGTAAGAAGTCAGAATTAGTCTCATAATTTTGTTGCAATAAACTGCCAAACAAGGAAATGACAAACCACAGAATAACTCTGTATTTTAAATGTCAGCTGATAATGTCAAAAAAACAATTGTGAATTTGTAATTGAAAACAGTTTTCTCACAGATTTGTATTAAAAAACCTCTAGCTAAGTAAAAAATCACTTTGAATCTTGGAATCAAATTCTTTCTTTCAAAGGAACTGCCTAGGCAAAACCACTTGCACATGGTTATTCAATAAATAGTCTTTTTGCTTTGTATTTTAAGTGTCTAAGGCTGTCGATAGTTTTTCTCCCCCAGTTGAACAAAAGGGAAACTACACTTCGCTAAACAAACATTTATTAAGCACAAGGCCAAGTACTGTGTTAGATTTTCAAATTTGTGATTTCAGGGATTTTTGTCGGTCTATTCTTTAACGTGTTTACAGTCTACCTTTTACAATCACCAGAAATGACGCTATTATTAAAAGTTTCATTAAAAACACACCATAAAAAAACTCATCTTGTCTATTAAACATGGAACGTATACGCCTCTTTTCTGAAAACATTTTTCTGTACTGAGGTTACCAAATGCACTTTGTTCAAACATTAAACCGGAAGCTGTATGACTAACTTCTGGCAATTGCTAGAATTCCCGGCCGTGTACCCATATCAAACCATGAGATCTCCATTCTAGATCATTCCACCAATTCACAGGGATGACTCAAGAGGAGCTGTCAGTTAGTGAAACAAGCTCAGACTACTGACCGACCGTCAGACTAACAAAAACGAAAATCCATACTTTTCACCATGAACGTTTTATCAACTACATCATCGACCAAATTATTTTCAAAAAACTGTTTATTTCTATCTCCTATCATTCATGTACATAGATTTTAGCAAGTCATAATAAATTTATCGCTGTCTGGACGTTAATTCAAATGCTTTTCACATTGTACCTCCTCTTACTGTTAAGCGTTGAAGGACTGTTTGTCATTTAGACTCATGACCTTTTCTAAATGATAACTAGCCACTCTGTAGTAAGGTGCACATCTCCAGACCACCTCCTAACTTCGAGAGGTTGCTGCTACGCGACAGCCACTTGCATGTTTATTTACACCCCCACCAGCATGACTCAGCCGCCGGGCTGCGTGACTGCGGACCCAAACACGTCTGTCTTAGTCACGTTCCCCTGGTTATCTCTTTGCTGACCAGCGGCCACACCCGCGGCGGGGTCCTAGCTGGTTAAACCACCCGTAATGTCGCTGGCACAACCAACATATTGATAGGACACTAAAAACGCTAGTGTCGCGAATTCTCTCGTGAGTGAATTCTGTCTCTCCACGTGGGTTGTCGGCTCCGGGTCCACATTATCTTTCACTCGGGGTCTGGACAAACAGCAGTGAGGGAAAGGGATGTGCGGAAGCATTTCTAAGCACGGCCACCGGGTCACCTGGAGCGGCGATTGGGGGGAGAGGGGGCTGTGCAGTGGAGCAGTGGGCAGTGTGGGGACTCCGCAATAAGCAAGGGGGAGAAGGCCTCCACCGCGGGGGGTGGGGGTTCGTGGCGAGGAATGGGGCGTTGGGGGAGGCCTCCGCGTGGAGGGAGGTCGGGAGGAACCTCCTCGTCAGAGGAACGCCTCCGCGGTGGGGGAGGGGCCCTCCTCGGTCGGTGGGGCGGAGGGGATTGGGGGGTACTCGGGCCCAGCATAGAGTCCCAAGAGTCTAGTTTTCGTCTCCTCAAAGCACCCTAACTGTACAACGTGACTAAAGTTCCGCAACTGTGCTCCAGACAACAAAAATAAAACTGGCCGATGTGAGAGAGGCTTGTGCCTCAGAGCAGACACCAGAAAAACTGCGGGCTCCGCCGCCTACCTCCTGAGCACCTCCAGACTACCACTTTCTGGGGGAAATCACCGCAGAACCCGCTATATTCTGACCTAAAACCCGACAACAATTTGAGAGATCCGGGCCTAAGAGGCGGGAGGGAAAGACCCCCTCCTCCACCCCAGCCGGAAGTATGCTTCTCCAGTGAAGGCGCGCCTCGGCCGCGCACGCGCTGTCAGTTACTAAGCAACGTCGTCGCCGAATCACCCCAGCGGGAGCCCAGCAACAGCCGAGCCGCTGCCTTTCCCACCAATCAGAGCCGGGCTCGCCTCACACCCCTCACCAATCAGCGTCGGCGCTGCAAGGAAGTTTCCAGAGCTTTCGAGGAAGAGCCCCTTAACTCAAATTCATCCGCCCGATAATTTTCCTACCTTTTCCTAAAGGAGGAGAAGGATCATCTGGAGGAGAAGGGACCTGATTTGTTAGAATCCTTTTTTCCGGTTCTGAGGAATTTAGAGCTCAGTCGAAGGACATAACTGCGTCGCGAGAGGTGGGGCCGAGCGAACTACTTTCAGCGGCGCAGGGACACTAGGCCTACGTAAGAGTGATAAGTGACGCAACAGACGTTGTATAAATATCGGCCCCGCCGAGCCGGAGCACTTAGACGCGACTGGCATTGTTGGGTTCCTGTGTCGTCTTTGAGGTGACTCGGCGTGATTGAATTTGCGGTATCTTCGCATTCACTCACAGGTACTGGCCCGCAGCCTTGAGCGTCGGGAGGAGCGGAGAAGGGGGGCTTCCGTGAGAGCTAGCCGCAGGGGGCTTGGAGTCCGCGAGACGAGGCGGGTCGGGTGGGGGAGGGGAAGCGAGGTGACGCGGCCCCGGCCTTTCCGGAAGAGCGGGCCTTGTTTACGTGTCGGGAGTGGGGGCGGTTTGGCGCGCGCGCCCGCCGGCAGAGGTCAACGGACGCTTAACCGATGGAAATTCTATCGCGTCTGCTTCAGGGGGGAAAGGTGGAAGAGAGGTAGTCGGCGGGGGCTTCTGGAGACGTTTTTAATTCGAATTCTGCCGTGGAGGAGGTGTAGGTCCCCAGTTGGGTTTAAAAAAGTTTATCTAAATGCTGACGTGATTACTAGGTTTGGGGGGAATTGGGCGGGATCTTAACGAAGTACCTGGACAGTTGTGGATGATAATCTGAGATACTTTCGAGTCTCCAGCCTGTTAGGGAGATGTCTTGATTAAGGAATTTTGCCTTCAGTGACTGATAGATTGTCTAGTAAAAATTTAGGGGAGATCTGTGAGAGATCTTGACGTAGTTAAGGCGTTTTAGAATATAATGTTTGTTTTAAAGAACTGATTAACTGTGAAAGGCGGTAGAAGATTCTGAAAATGACACAGGAACGTTTTTCTTTTAAACCTTATAGGTCAAAATGCAAATCTTCGTGAAAACCCTGACCGGCAAGACCATCACCCTGGAGGTGGAGCCCAGTGACACCATCGAGAACGTGAAGGCCAAGATCCAGGATAAGGAAGGCATTCCCCCTGACCAGCAGAGGCTCATCTTTGCCGGCAAGCAGCTGGAAGATGGCCGCACTCTTTCTGATTACAACATCCAGAAAGAGTCGACCTTGCACCTGGTCCTCCGTCTGAGGGGTGGTATGCAGATCTTCGTGAAGACCCTGACCGGCAAGACCATCACCCTGGAGGTGGAGCCCAGTGACACCATCGAGAACGTGAAGGCCAAGATCCAGGATAAGGAAGGCATTCCCCCTGACCAGCAGAGGCTCATCTTTGCCGGCAAGCAGCTGGAAGATGGCCGCACTCTTTCTGATTACAACATCCAGAAAGAGTCGACCCTGCACCTGGTCCTCCGTCTGAGGGGTGGTATGCAGATCTTCGTGAAGACCCTGACCGGCAAGACCATCACCCTGGAGGTGGAGCCCAGTGACACCATCGAGAACGTGAAGGCCAAGATCCAGGATAAGGAAGGCATTCCCCCTGACCAGCAGAGGCTCATCTTTGCCGGCAAGCAGCTGGAAGATGGCCGCACTCTTTCTGATTACAACATCCAGAAAGAGTCGACCCTGCACCTGGTCCTCCGTCTGAGGGGTGGTATGCAGATCTTCGTGAAGACCCTGACCGGCAAGACCATCACCCTGGAGGTGGAGCCCAGTGACACCATCGAGAACGTGAAGGCCAAGATCCAGGATAAGGAAGGCATTCCCCCTGACCAGCAGAGGCTCATCTTTGCCGGCAAGCAGCTGGAAGATGGCCGCACTCTTTCTGATTACAACATCCAGAAAGAGTCGACCCTGCACCTGGTCCTTCGTCTTAGGGGTGGCTGTTAATTTTTCAGTCTTCTATTCATAATGCTCAATGATGGCATAGTTCTGCACTCTAGCCATTTACCCCAATTTAAGTTTAGAAATTACCAGTTTCAGTAATAGCTGAACCTGTTCAAAATGTTAATAAAAGTTTTGTTGCATGCACTTGTGGTGTCAGTTGTGAAATTATACGTAATGGGTGGGTATTCTTAACAGGTTAAAATGGTATTCAATGAAGGCGTTTGAGCTTTGTGCGACCAAATTTTAAGTCATTGGCAAACATTCCGTGTGCCAAGGTATAGAACTTTGTTCAAGATCATTAATAGGATTCTAGTGTAATTAAAACCATTTGAAATTGTAAGAGTATGGAGGTATATTGAGGGAAAGCACTTTTCTGCCGCCTAAAATAGTGGGTAACAAAATCAAGACTTATAGAAAAATGAAATTTTGAGGCTGTTCAATTGTGTTCTGAAATCTTGTAATTATTGGTTGGCTATTGTCCTTTTTTCCTCTGGTGCTTTACACTTTAACAGGTGTTTAGCCTTAGATAATAGACCGTAATTTTCTCTTGAAGTGAGCCAAGAACCAAATGGAGCCTAGGTCAGCAAGGGTGAGGAGAAAGATTGAGTTAAGGTGGTTAACATACTGGTTCCTAATGACTTAACAGCTTTGCCTTCTTGGGGTAAGATTGTTCCAGTGAAGGAGATTCAGTAACTTGGGTGGTAAGAATCTTGAGGAAGTCCTACATAGAACCAAGAGATGCAGGTTGGATCAATGGGTCGGGAAGACCCCCGGCAAAGGAAATGGCAACCCACTCCAGTATTCTTGCCTGGAAAATTTCATGGACGATGGAGCCTGGCAGGCTCCGTGGGATTGCAGAGTTGGTTGTGAGTGAGGGCATAAGACAGTTAAGCATTAGGAAGTATACTTACAGTACTAATTGAAGATGGTGTAAGAATATATGGGGGCACAGCCCTCATTTATCTACCATTCCCCTGCTTTATAATTTTCTTCAGTGGTGGTTCTCAACTGGAAATAGGAAGGACAGGGGCTGGGTGTGGAAGTAAAGGGAAAGAGTTGGAAGTCCTGGTTCTCAGCTTTACAGTGCTAAGAAAATCAGTTCTGGTACTAAAACTAGTAACCACAAGCGTAGCATGAGGGGTAAGAATCACCCAGAGGTGTGATAATACAAATGTAGAAAGCCAAGCCTCACAAGAGTCCAGGTGTACCTGAGAAGAGTTTGGGGCACAACTTTAGGAACTGTTCTAGCAGCAAAAGCTGAACTTTTGTCCTAGAAACCCACTTAATTTTGAACATACACTAAATTGGAATACTTCACTGATTTTCTTGGCTAAGTTAGAGACTGGAAATAAGCACTTCAGCCTGTTAATGCTTTAATTGAGTGGTGGTAAAAACTTGATCCAAAAAGGCAAAAAACAAACCAGTAGAGGTGGTAATGAAACTAAGCCTTTTAAAAGCTTTCCTTAGACGAGGGAATGCATTAGATTTGCTGTCAGGTTGGAAGATTATATCCTTCCCAGTCCAGTGCTTGGCTTGCCCAAGCCCCCGGTTCTTGTACAGGCAAGGCAAGGATCAGGATCCAAGTGTCAACTCACAAAGCTCGGAAAATGCATGAAGTTTTATTCGTTTCCTTCCCCTAACCCTTCAGGATGTCCCCAAACTAGTGCTTGCTGAACAAGTCTTGCTTGAATATTTAAATAGGCCTTTTGTAACTAAACCTGAGTTTTGAAGATTAAAAGTTCTACACTTAACCTGAGAGAAAAGCATTTCACCAGAATAGCTGTAGTGAAGACTAGTGCTGATTTGGGCAATAGGAAAAGAATGTCCTTTTCCCCCAGATCACTACCTGACTTGACAGGTTTTGAGGTCTGCACTCCTGTGAATCCCCTGAGGGAAAAAGTTTTCAGCTGTTGCTCTAATTCTCTCATGGGATTTTCTCCAGTCCTTGGGAATCCCTCAAAATATTCACGGATCTTGGCAAACTGCACACAACCGGAGGTCTGAACAAGGAAGCCTCTGTGTGGTCTTCACCAACCTGTGCTACCAACTGGGAAGTGGGGCCAGCAGTCTCTGTTCCCTTAGGTCACACTCACTCAGACTTCCTTTGCACAAGTGTCTGTTTCCTTCTTTATGGAAACTATATCTCACAAGACTTCTCCAATCTCAACAGGCTGCATTTTAGATACCAATCCGAAGGGGCAAAGGTATGGCGCCCTTTCAATCAGGCCCAGCCAACTCCAAATGGAAGCTGTAGGGACTTCCCTGATGGTTCTGAGGTCCCAATGCAGGGGACCAGGTTTTGATCCCTGGTCAGGGAACTAGAGTCCACATGCTGCAGCTAAGACCCGATGCAGCTGAATAAATACTAATAAATATTTTTTTTAAATAGAAGCTTTAGACAAATGTTGATTTCTGGGAAAGGATCTTGCACTTAGTGTAATGATATTAACTTCTGAAATAAGTTTTGAGATTTTCCTTTGTACCTTCTTGATCCTATCACCATCCTCTCCCCCCCACCTTTTTAGTAGTCATCAGAAGTTGAATGGTGAGGTTCACGCTCCAGTTGATAGGTCTCTGCAACCTCTGTAGCTTATTCTAGCACCTATTCTTTGGACCAGGTACCACCAGCCAGGACTCCTCTTAAGGAACATCTTTACCGGCAGAAACTTACCTGTGTTTGCAAGCTTTGTCCTCTAAAGGTTACAGCCTCTCAGAAGGTTGCTGTGGTCACAGGAGCTCAGGAAGCTGTCTGCTATCTTCCCCTTGGAGGCCATCTTGAAGGCTCCAAGAATTTCTGCCTTAAAGGAACCAACTTAGTGTGGTTCAGTCCAGTGTGTCCAATGTCCAATTTCACTTTTTCTTTTTTTCAATTTCCTTTTCAATCAGTTACCATCACTCACACTTTGAGAAACCTTGTTTGAGCCACAACTCCTCACATCCACATCTCCTTGCCCAGCACTACTGATTGTGCTTTGTTCCTGGCCTCTGCAGGGCAGAAACCTGCTGCTGTGGCCTCAGAGACTGCCACAAACTGGGCCTGGAAAGTCTACTGCTAAAATAACACAGGGACATCCCTGGTGGTCCGGTGGCTAACAGTCCATGCTCCCAGTGCAAGGGAACTTTAGGTTTGATCCTTGGTCAGGGAACTAGATCCCACATGCCACAGCTAAAGATCTCGCATGCCACAATCAAGACAGTGCAGTCAAAAAAAATAATTTTAAAAAATAGACCAACACAAATACAGAAGATAAAAATATAAATGAAAAATTTTTCAAACACAAGGAGATGGATAAAACTTTCCAAGTTAGATGTTTCTTCCATAAGTTGTTTTTAGTCGGGTGGTACCTACTATAGCTTGTCTTCAAGCAGCTGTTAACAGAGAAAATAATTGTAAATTTTAGACGTGGTTTTTAATTTTTTTCTGATTTTTTAAAATAGAAAGATGATACAAACTTGATAAAAACACATCTAATGATATACAGGAATATCCAGTAAAAAGTGAAAAATCTCTTACCTCTTCCACTCCCCAGAGGAAACCACTGAAAGACTGTTTATCCACTCATCTATTAATTCAACAAATATCTACTCTGTTTCTCTGGTGCTCAGATGGTAAAGAATCTGCCTGCAATGCAGGAAGCCCATGTTCTGTCCCTGCATTGGGATGATCTCCTGGAGAAGCGAATGGCTACCCACTCCAGTATTCTTGCCTAGAGAATTCCATGGACAGAGGAGCCTTGTGCGTCCATGGGGTTGCCAAGAGTCAGACACGACTGAGCTACTAACAATTTCACTGTTTACAGCATTGGAAATGCAGCAATGAGCAAAGCTGACCAAGTCTGTCCTTACAAAACTTAAAGAGGAGAGGAGAGGAGATCGATAAATAGATATGCATATTTCTTAGGCAATGGAAAGTGCTATAGTGAAAAAAAACAAAGCAGAATACAGGGCACTGGGTGATCAGGGAAAGCCCCGCAAATAATATGACACTTGAGCAAGGTCTGGAGGAAATGAGGGACTTGCCTCACGATATATGGGGGAAGGGCAATCCAGGCAAAGGGAACATAGTGTGCAAAGGTCCTGGAAGAGAAGAAAGCTTAAGTTCAAAAGCAGTATGAAGGCCAGTATAGCAGAAACTTAGCAAGGGAAAGAGTGCCGGTGGTTAGGACTCCATGCTTCCACAGCAAGGGCCATAGATTCCATCCCTGGTCAGGGAGATGAGATCTCATATGCTTCATTGTTACTGGTGTTTATTCACTAAGTCGTGTCCAATTCTTTTGTGACCACATGGACTGAAACCTGCCAGGCTCCTCTGTCCATGGGATTTTCTAGGCAAGAATACTGGAGTGGGTTGCCATTTCCTTCTCCAGGGGAATCTTCCCAACCCAGGGATTGAACACACGTCTCCTGCTTTGGCAGAGGGTTCTTTACCACTGAGCCACCAGGGAAGGCCATGTTGCACAATGCAGCCAAAAAATAAATAAAACAATGATGCAATGGACATCTTTGTAAATGTCTCATCTGAGATGTGCAAATATTTCTTCAGGTTATAACTAGAAGTGGAATGATATCAAAGAATGCCACCACTGAAATTTGTGATTACTACAAAGTCACCCTTCAAAAATCTGTACCATATGCAATGAAATATTATTTAGCCCTGAAAAAGAAGGAAATTCTGACACGACTGAGTGACTTCACTTTACATGTTCACATCATTGCCTGTTTGTATTGCTAATTGGTAATGTTGCCTTACATACTCTAAAAAGTAATTATTTTTCTTTATAATTACAATAAATAGTGTCTTTCAGAGTGTTGTTTCACCTTTTGTTTGTGGTGCCTTTATAAAAACCTAAGTTTGGAATTTGAAAAAGAATCTGGCAATATTTTTCTTTAGGATTTCCAGGCCAAAGAAGAGAGGGAGCAAAGCTGAAATCTGGCAGCCTTCCCTCCACCCCTCAAGGCCAGTGTTTGGGAGGCACAGATCACGTGCTGAAGGAATGGAGGTGCTGGGCATGCACCCTGCCCCTCAAGCAGCAACAAGTTCGTGGCGCCCACAGCAGGCTCTGGAGCTGGAACAGGGATGGGGGTCTGCTGAGCCTACCCGTGTTCCAACCTCCAGTCTTCAGACCTGCTCTGCTCACCGAGGCAGAGTGGAAACTACTGACCATTGTGTCCAGAAGGCGATGCTTCAGTGTTTGTGGGGGAAGAGGGTTTTAAGGGCTCTTTCACAGAAGGCCTCATTTCTCAGGGAGAATGCCCCCCGCCCGCCAACCAGAACCCTCAGCCTTTGCACACACCAGGCTCCCCCCAACCCCCCGGCAAGTTAGCTGGCAGCTCCAACCCTCCTGCTTGCCCCTGGCTTCTGAGAAGTGGCGCCCCGGCCCCTCCACTCCTTTGAAAGCTGTCTTTCTGAGCATCAGGCCTGAGCATAATCTCCTTTAGAAACTGAAGCAGCCTGCTTTCTCTTTGCAGCCAATACTTAGTTTAATTCAGACGCTCTTATGGCCTGTTAGATAATTCTACTCCTCTCCCAAGCTTTTCTTGGAAGCAGCTGGCGAAGTTGACAGGAATGTATGGCTCCTGCTCCCATGCCAGCCAGGACCTCTGGAAGGAAGAAGGCCCTGAGTCACCCAAGGGCCTGAGCAGGAGCTCAGAAAGAGAAAGAACTCCAGAGGCCAGAAGACAGGTGGTGATGGGGGAGGGGCAGCAAGGACTAGGGAGGCAGCAGGGGCTGACGGGGGTGAGCAGCAGAGGCTGAGGGGTGGCAACGGGGAAAGGGGGGGCAGCGGGGGCTGAAGGAGTCCTCACTATCATCCTCCACTCTCTCATCCTCCACTCCTCCGGGCCCTCCTTGAGCTGCTGATACTTCTGCCACCTCCCCCATCTCTTCTGTAAAACCACAAGAAGGCAGGTGGAGACTGCTCGATTCCAGTAAAGTGCTAAAGGTTTCTTCTAAGAGGCTGCACCCCCGTCCCCCGCAGACTCGCGTCACCCACCCAAAATAAGTCACTTGTCTCATTTCCAGCTCTGCCCTCCTCACTCCTATTTCAGGCCAGCACTGTGCAGCATGCTTCCAGGCTCTGACCACTGGGCTCAGTGAGTGGGTGTTTTAAGATGGGTCTTCTCATGTGAAAATTTATGGGCATCCCAGGTAGCTGCTGCTACTGCTGCTAAGTCGCTTCAGTCGTGTCTGACTCTGTGCGACCACATAGACGGCAGCCCGCTAGGCTCCTCCGTTCCTGGGATTCTCCAGGCAAGAACACTGGAGTGGGTTGCCATTTCCTTCTTCAATGCATGAAAGTGAAAAGTGAAAGTGAAGTCGCTCAGTCGTGCCCGACTCCCGTGACCCCATGGACTGCAGCCTACTAGGCTCCTCCGTCCACAGGGTTTTCCGGGCAAGAGCACTGGAGTGGGTTGCCATTGCCTTCTCTGATGGAGCGCTAGTTGTAAAACACCTACCTGCCAATGCAGGAGACTATCAGAGACCTAGGTTCGATCCCTGGGTTGGGAAGATCCCCTGGAGGAGGGCATGGCAACCCACTCCACTATTCTTGCCTGAAGAATCCCATAGACAGAGGAGCCTAGAGGGCTATAGTCTATAGTGTCACAGAGTCGGACACAACTGAAGCAACTTAGCACGCACACATGTGAAAATTTATAGTGAAATAATGAAATAAAGTACATATAACACGTGTGCAGGCTCTCCAGGGTGACCCCGGAACACAGAAGGTAAGAGGCAGAACCTTCTGTGGGACCCGCTTTGGGTTTGCCCAGAAATCAGCAAATATAACCCTTTTCATCTGGGAAGGTGGGCCAAACAGCTATGTGTGAATCTGGGCCCAACATCTCCTGAGGATGAGAATGTTATTCTGAGCCTTACTCTAAAGCCTCATGGTCTGTAGAAATAAAACTGGTCCTTCTTGCAGGGAGGGAGAGGGATGGATTGGGAGTTTGGGATTAGCAGATACAAACTATTATATATAGCATAGATTAACAACAAGGTCTTACTGTATAGCCCAGGGAACTATATCCAATCTCCTTGGAGAAACCATAATGGAAAAGAGCATGAAAAAGTATATATATAACTGAGGCACTCTGCTGTATAGCAGAGATAGGCACAACACTGTAAATCAACTATACTTCAATTTAAAACAAAAAAAAAAAGGAAGGAAAAAAAGGGGGGATTGGTCCTTCTTACTCTAAGCAAAGTGCTGAGGCTGCCCAGACAAACATGCTTTGTCATGGAGCAGAACAGACAGGTAAACAGACACGGTGATAAATACCAAGCCAGGTCACAGTCAGGCACCCTGCGGGCTCCTCCCCAAGAGAGGAGAGGGTGTGAGAGTCTACAGGGTGCTGGGGACAAGGAAATGGAGGAGTGGGTTCTGTACTCCCCTACCATTGCCTTAGGACCCATAGTACCTGCCCCATACCTGCAGGGACTCTGATCTCTGCTCCAGGCTTTTGGAGTCAAATCAGGGCGGCCCAGATCTCCTGTGTTTGGGAGATACTGGAAAAAACAGGTCGGGACCCACTGATTTTGCCAGTTGCCTAATCATCTCCTGCTCCAAACACCCAGACCTGGGGGATGATGTTGCAAGGCAGAGTCCCTCTAATGCTGCTTCCCTCTGGAGAGCAAAGTGTGAAGTCAGGCCTGGAGGGCTTGTTCTGTGGGGTGAGGAGTGGCTGGCGCCTCTCTGGTGCCTCCCTCTGGGACTTATCTGCTCCCCACGCACTGAAATTGTCAGGGCCTACAGACAGAACAGAATACACCCCAGAGGATGCGGTACGGCAGCCTTCTCTGCTCTCAGTACTTCACTTTTGACTTCAGTGACACCAGCTTGGAGACATTGACTTGGAGACAGTGTTAGATCTCACGGGTTAAGGGCATCACCACTTTCAGGAGAGAAGTTACACACTGAATTATCTTCAGAATAAGGATTTTTAAATTAGACTAATGAACATGTTAAAAGATACAAGGAAGAAATTGGAACTACAAAACAAGAACATAAAAATATCAAAAAGAACCAATAAGAGATACTAGGTTAAATATATAATAGTTGGACTAAAGAACAATATTCAAATATTGTGGGACATGTCCCACACAAGGTTTGCATCTCCACCTTCTGCCCCTTACGTTTTGTGTTCCAGGGTCACCCTAAAGAGCCTGCACATGTGTTATATGTACTTTCAGGGTATGTCTTGAATGGATGAATTAGCTGAAGAGTGAGTTAATGAACTAGAATGACAGAAATTCCCCAGAAGTAACAAAGAAAGAAGGAACAGATAATATAAAAGAGAAGCTAAAAGATACAGAGGATAAAAGTAGAAGCAACATACAGACAATAGGAGTCCTTGGTAGAAGGTGATAAAAATGGAGGGGAGGAAAAGCAAAGGAAATAAAAGCAAAAATAAACAAATGGGACCTAACCAAATTTACAATCTTTTGTCCAGCAAAGGAAATCATCAGCAAAAAGAAAAGACAACCTATGGAAGAGGAGAAAATATTTGCAAATGATATGATCAACAAGGGTTTAATTTCCAAATATAAACAGGTCGTACAGCTCAATAACAAGAAACAAACAACCCAATCAAAAAATGGGCAGAAGACCTAAACAGACATTTCTCCAAAGAAAACATACAGATGGCCAAGAAGAGTATGAAAAATGTGCTGATTAATAACGTTGCTAATTATTAGTGAAATACAAATCAAACTACCATGAGCTATCACCTCATATTGGTCAGAACGGGCATCATCAAAGAGTCTACAAATAACAAATGATGGAAAGGATGTGGAGAAAGGGGTGTAGCTGCCATGCAGAACAGTATGAAGGGTAAAAAACTAAAATAGAGTTACCATTTAATTCAGCAATCCCACTCCTGGGCATATATCCAAAAAAGATGAAAACTCTAATTAGAACTGAAATCCCGCAAGCCACGTGGTGAAAATTATGTATATAGCTAAGAGCAAAGAAAAAGAAGAAATATTTCCATAAAACCAACCCTCAAAGTCAGAATTAGGACTTCCCCAGTAGTCCAGTGGTTAAGAATTCACCTGCCAAAAGAAAAAGAGAAGAATCCACCTGCCAACGTAGGGGACACAGGTTCAGTCCCTGGTCCAGGGAGATTCCATATGCCTTGGGGTAACTGAGCTCGTGCACCACAGCCTCTGAAGCCCTCACACCTACAGCCCCCACTCTGCAACAAGAGAAGCCAGTGCAATAAGAAGCCCGTGCACCACAACCAGACAGCAGCCCCTGCCCCCTGCAACTACAGAAAGCCCTGTGCACAGCAACGAAGACCCAGTGCAGCCAAAAATAAATAAATAAAATTTAAAAATAAATAAAGTCAGGAGGGAGGTGGGAGGGGAGTTCAGGATGGGGGACACATGTACACCCATGGCTGATTCATGTCAATGGATGGCAAAACACTACAATATTGTAAAGTGATTAGCCTCCAGTGAAAATAAATTAATTAATTTAAAAATAATAAAGTCAGAATTAAACTAAATATGGCACATGTGAGTTCAGAGCTGCATAGACACCAAGGAGAGGCTTTTGCACATCTGCAAGTTTGAGGTACAGATATGAACTCAGAGCCCCATTCCAGCCCCTGGCAGGAGAGCCCCTTAATTTGGCAGGGTCAGCTTGAGGTTCCTTCATGCTTCCCAGGTGGAGCAGGTGGTAAAGAACCTGCCTGTCAGTGCAGGAGACATAAGAGATGTGGGTTTGATCCTGGGTCAGGAAGATCCCCCTGGAAGAGGGCATGACTACCCACTCTAGTTTCCTGCCTAGAGAATCCCATGGACAGAGGAGCCTGGTGGTTACAGTCCATGGGGTCAGAGAGTTGGACACAACTTTAGCACATGAGCAATGCCCCCTATTTCAGCCTTTGGAGAGCGTCCTTCATCTTTTTCCTTCTCTGACATTTTCCCTGTTTCTCAGGCTCAGGCAGTTTTGTGCACCAGCTGTCATGTGGTTTCTGGCTTATTTTTAAGAGAGGCCGGGAACCCCTTGAGCTTTGGAGTATCCAGGGTCCTAGGAGCTGCTACGCATTCCCGATGTCTGGATGGTGGGGAGGTAAGAGAAGGTCTGATTCCTCCATATAACCCACCCTTGGAAACACACCTCTTTCTCCTTCCTAGTCACCTAGTAAAACCCCAAGCCTGGAAGAGTCCTGCGCCTGTCTTCCCCCTGGCTGCACCCACCTTCCAGGGGGAGTGTACCACAGGCTCAAGTTGACTGGTTTCATTTTAAATTAATGTTAACAAAACTCAAGTCCTCCTCCATTTCTCTAAGAGCTAATAGTTCCTATTTCTTCAAACTTCCCACACCCTCATTCCCAGATGGTGGCCTTGACCTAACGTTTCTTAGAGAAAACACAGGCCGTTGGAACTTCCCACCCTTTACCTGAAACCTGTCTGCACTTGGACCCACTTTGCCTTCTTTTCTCACTACATGAACAGGTGAGGCCCTCCACTGGGGCCGCCCTCTGACCTTCTCGAGGTCCCTGTCGGGTGCAGGTACCCTCCCCCTGCATTTATTATCGTTGGATCATTCATTAGCTTATAAACAGAATCTGTCACTACATGGATAGCTGATCGTCAAACAGTTAATCCCTCCTACCTTGACTCCACATCTCCTTCCAGGTACTGGCCACTCCCTGCTTCCTTATATCATGAACATCTCCAAAAGGTGGTCTGTACATTTCCTCAATTTCAACGTCTTTGTTTTTTTGGGGTGGGGACATGGGGATGATCCAGATTGTCTTGAAAACAGACATAATACATCACAGTCATGGCTGGTCTTCCAGTATTAAAATGGTTTCTTTCCAAATCCTTCTAAAGTGATCATAGAAGATTAAAAAAAAAAAAATGCAGGACTCCCTAGATGGTCCAGTGGTTAAGAATCTGCCTGCCAACCCAGAAGGTTCCATAGACTTTGGGGCAACTAAGCCCATGCGCCACAGCTACTGAGTCTGTAAGCCCTAGACCCAGGGCTCAGCAACCAGAGAAGTCGCCGCAATGAGAAGCCCACCCACTGTAACTAGAGAAAGCGCACACACATCAAGGAAGCTCCAGTGCTGCCAAAAATAAATCAAGTTTTAAAAAGTATGTCAACATGGACAGAGAGAGTGGGAGGAGAGACCAGGCAGGGCACGGCCAGCAGTGTTTGGCCCTGGATGGTGGATGACCACATGTAACTCAGTAGAGAAGCTGAGACCTCCTAGTGCCCCAAGGACATAAGTATAAAGAAGACCCTGCTGAGCTGGGGAGGGGGGCAATGAAGCGGACACCTGTCTGCTAAACTCGGAGGTGCTCAGTGAAGCCCCATCCACACAGCTAGCTTTTTGGTGCAAGACATTCAAGGAAAGCCTCTCTCATGAAAGGCAGAGCTCTCCAAAAAACAAAGAGAAAAAGTAGACCTGTGACCAAAGGAGACAATGCAGAGAACCAAAGGTAACTCTGATGCATAAGCTTTCCTGTTCTCTCTCCAACTCCCTGGACCTAAGGGCCACTTGCAAGCCATGCTGGCCTGGACACCCAGCCTTTCTGGCCAACAACCTTTCTCCTCTGAGATGCTTTCTTAGCAAAGAGGCAGCCCCCAGGGCACTATGAGGGTCTGAGGGAGGGTCTCACATTCAAATCTAAAATGACTTACCCAATAAAGTCTAAATGTGAGTGTTATTTCTGAAATGTTCTAAGTCTTGTTCTGAGCTCCTGTCCCTGGTTCCTGAGTCACCTTGTCATTTCCTCTGCTATGGTCTGAATATTTGTGTGCCCCCGGCCCAGGTCAAAATTTTAATGTCCAATATGATGGTATTAGGAGGGGGGGCTTTGGTAAGTGCTTAGTTCAGGAGGATGGAGCCCTCATGAATGATATCAGTGCCCCTACAAAGGAGACCCCGCAGGTTAGGATGAGGACACCAGGTAAAGGTGCTGGCTGCATCCAGGAAGAGGGCCTCCCCAGTGTGACCATGCTGAGGACTTGACTTGAACTCCCAGTTTCCAGAACTAAGAGGAAGACACCTTCACAACACCCTTCCTTTTCCAGGCTTGCAGCAGCCCCAGGCAATGAGGACAAACTCTCTTCAAAGTCTAGGGGCCTGGGAGGCAGGGTCAGACACTGCCAAGGGGAACTGCAGCAAGAGCAAGACATGTGATGTGGGACCTTAGAAGAAGTCAGGATGACACAGTACGCGATTCCATTTACGGGACGTTCTGGAAACCAAAGCTGCGAGAACAGAAATCATCCTTAGTTATCGGAGTATGGCGGTGAAGGAGGGGCTGGCAAAGGAGCACATTTTGGGGTGATGACAACGTTCTGTATCTTGACCACTGTGATGGTCATATGCGTATATACTTGTGTCAAAATTCTAGAACTGTTAGCTTTTAAAGTGTGTACATTCTTAAAAATTACCAAGCACATTAAAAAATTTAAGGGTGTAAGTTATACAATAAACCTTTGTGAAAAAAAAGAGATGGGAAGGCAAAAGTTGGCGAGACTGTCTGTGTTCAAATCCCACCACCGTCACTTGCGAACTATGCTGTGATCCAGAGCAAGCCAGTTCACGTTTGGATCCCTTCTCTGAATGGAGACCACAGATCTAGCTTCCAAGGTGGTCAGGAGTGAAAAAGAAAATGCTGTGAAGGCCCAGCTCGAGAGCGCGTTTCCAACCTTACCCGCGTCCAGAGCGCGAGGCAGGTGCCTCCCTAGCCCTGGGTGCACCACACCGCGGGCGCACACCCGCTCCCCTGGAGAGAAGCAGGAGCCCCAGCCTGGACCCCCCAACTCCCTCGCTTGCTGTGACTGAGAAGGGGAGTGAGGCGTCGACTGGGAGACACTGCCGCGCTCCTACTGCTTCCTTCCCTGGGAACCCCAGGGAACCGCGGACACTTGCGTCCTACGGCACGTGGGGAAAAGGGCGGGGCCTCATCTGAGCGGGCGCCGGAGGTGACGCTAACAAGGGGAGCGGCGGGGTGGGGGACTCCCTCGGGAAACTGGGTATGTGTGAGGGGGGCGTTGAGGCGCGGAGCCGAGCCTTCGCACAATGTGGGTGTGGTTGAAGCGCGGAGGGGAGGAGTCGTGGCGTGTGGGCGTGGCTGAGGCGCGGGGCTGGAGGAGTCGTGGGGTGTGGGCGTGGCTGAGGCGCGGGGGGAGGAGTCGTGGGGTGTGGGCGTGGCTGAGGCGCGGGGCTGGAGGAGTCGTGGGGTGTGGGCGTGGCTGAGGCGCGGGGCTGGAGGAGTCGTGGGGTGTGGGCGTGGCTGAGGCGCGGGGCTGGAGGAGTCGTGGGGTGTGGGCGTGGCTGAGGCGCATTGCGGAGGCGTCCTGGGTGAGGGTGGCTGAGGCTAAAGGGAGGCACTTTGCATCTTCCTGCTTGATCTCCTGATTCGCCTTCACCCCTCCGTGCTCTATCGCGTGTTTTTCGGCTCGACCTTGGACGCACCCTGGGTCATCCTTTGCCTCAGTCAGGTTATCTGATGCTTCCTTGGCCCAGGCTGACTCTGCCTGTGTTTGGTCTTTCTCCTATCGCTGTCAGTGGTTCTGGCCAGACTGTCTGGATCTCTGGTCTCTGGCTGTGTCTCTCTTACCGGCCTTGACTTCGTAGGCCCTTTGACCACCGTTTCCTCTGTCTGCCCCATCTTTATCTCGACTCCGCCTGTCCACGCCCCTTTCTCTCCTGTCTCCCAGACGGCAGAATATCCTTCCTTCTGGTCTTTGTAGTAGTAAAATTGGACATCCGGGGTACTCTTTCTGCCCCCTTCTGATGCCTATGTCAGAAGCTTTCTCTATTTCCTTTATACTTTAATAAAACTTTATTACCAAAAGCTCTGAGTGATCAAGCCTTGTTTCTGGCCCCAGATTGAATTCTCCTTCTGGGCCAAGAATCCCAGCATCTTAATTCAACAACAACCTTTCATCTTGGGAGCTCGTCCAGGATCCTTCAGGACAAGGTAACATGCTTGAAGCTCTAGTTCTTTTTTCTCTTAGCGAACGCATTTTCTGACTATATAACATCCAGCTGAAGACTAGCAGGGAGGTACTCTTTCTGCCCCCTTCTGATGCCTATGTCAGAAGCTTTCTCTATCTCCTTTATACTTTAATAAAACTATTACACACACACACACACACACACACACACACACACAAATCAGACAGCCATAAGCCAGTAGCTGGGGGTTGTTGAGAACGGGCCCAGACCCAGCCCAAGGTCCGGAAAATTCCCCAGAGGCTGTGAACTTGGGCTCCCAGATTTGGCCTGGGGCCTGGCTGTGGCTATTCTGGGTCCTGGGAGAGAGGCCTCACATCTGGGCCAGGCTGAGCTGTGGTCCCAGGGGTGGGAGTTGGGGGGGTGGCGCAGAGACCGCGTGAGAAGGCGCAGCTTGCTTCCCCTGAGAGCAAGGATCTCCCAGGCCAGGCAGACTGCACCCACACCCGCAGGACTTCGCAGGACTTCCCTCCTGCAGGAGGCACTCTCAGCCTTCGCAGGTACCTCAGCTAGTATTTTTCTCTTCCAGTACCAGCCTGCTCAACTCCAGTCTCCTCCCTTGTTCCAGGAAGCCTGTTCAGCCTCCTAAACTGGCTTATTTCTACTTCTCTGTCAGTCTCAGACACAGAGCTGCTCAGAGAGGCTCCAAGCCAAGACACGGGCCCAGCCCAGGCTCTGGACCAAGTCTTGGGAGAAGCAATGGAGCAGGCTCTGGTTTGTGCATTCACTTCTCCCAAGTTCCACCCTTCCTTCTCTCTAAGGCCAGAGCTGCTCTTGCCTTCCCACTTTGCACTTCTCTTTTCCACGTTTCTTTAGAATTACATTAATTATGCACAGGCTTTAGACACTTCTTGCAAGTTGAGCTGGGTTTGTGTCTTTTTTTTTTTTTAGCTCTGCAAGAGATGCTGTTTTTTTGTTTTTTAAGTCAGTGGTGAAAAACTCAAATAGTTCAAATGACACACATCGAAAGGGCAGTTGCCTTCCCACCCTCTCCAAAGAATATCTCTGCTGAACTTGCTTTGAATCACTTGTCTTCCTTAAAATTGATTCTGAAAACAAATTCAAGTGAAAAAACATGTCTTTATAAAAAGTTACTGAGTGTAACACAGGGAATTTAAACATACGGAAAGGCTAAACATAAAGACTCCTTGGAGGAGATTTTCTTCCCATGGAAACTGGACTGGATGAAGCTTCTTCAAATATAAGTTCAGTGGCATTGGGACTGAGAAAGCTGTGTTTCTCTGCTTGATTCATTTCTGACTAAAAACATAGGCAGTCTGCTCAGAGGACCTCTTTTTTCTAAAGATAAAATTCACATATAGTTTGCCAACATAAAGTGTACAATTCAATGGTTTTTGGCATATCTACAACCATCATCACAATCAAATTTAGAATCCTTTCATCACCCTCTCCTCCCAAAGAAGCCCTGTACTGGGAGTTCCCTGGTGGTCTCGTATTTAAGATTCTGTGCTTTCACTGCTGTGGCCCAGATTCAATTCCTGGTTGGGGAACTAAGATCCTCAAAGTTACACATCAGTTCNCTCTGGGAGTTGGTGATGGACAGGGAGGCCTGGCGTGCTGCGATTCATGGGGTCGCAAAGAGTTGGACACGACTGAGCGACTGAACTGAACTGAACTGTACCCTTCAGTTTCCCATTACTCCCCAGATCTGTAGGGATCTACTTTCTATCTCCACAGCAACCACCAATCTCCTTTCTAGCTCTAGAGAGTCCCCTATTCTAGACATTTCCCATTTCTTTTGAGTATATACCCATAAGTGGAATTGCTGTGTCATATGGTTATTCTAGGTTTAATTTTTTGAGGAACAAGCAGACTGTTTTCCAAAGCGGCAGCACCATTGTATAATTTGCCAGCAGTGTATGAGGGTTCCAACTTTTCCATATCCTCACCAATACATATCATTATCTGTCTTTTAAAAAATTTCATTGTATTCTAGTTGATTTAAAGGTAGTATATAATCTGTCTTTTTAATTATAGCTATCCTAGTGGTGTCAAGTGGTATCTCATTGTGGTTTTTGATTTGCATTTTCGTGATGATTGATAATCTGAGGACTTTTTATAAACTTGATTTGCAATTAGGGTTGTCTACCCAACTGTCATTGAAGGACTTGAGAGTCTCCACTTACTCTTTACTTTTCCCCCAACAGCACAGTAATGTCCTCTGCATTACAATCATAATTCAAAGGTTTCTTGAGCACCACCTGGGGTTGGGCACTGTGCTAGGTGCTGAGGATACAGCAAAATAAGCAAGGTCTCACCTTTTGGAGAGCTTGGTGTGTAAAGGCGTGGCTCCAGATTCGAATACTTGCTCTGTTACCTCCCAGCTTTGTGGCCTTGGACAGTGTGTCCAGTCTTGCCCAGCCTCATTTCCTAATCTGTGAAATAAGGTTGCTCTGAGAAAACATGCAAAGCACTGAGCAGTATCCGGCATATAGTAACTGCTCAGGAGGCTCTTGTTATTATTAAACATGAGGCCAGACAATTAAATGTTAACCATAATGGACAATGAGTTACTATCAGAGAAATGCAAAGTATCATGGAACACAGGGGCTTCCCTGGTGGCTCAGACAGTGAAGAATCTGCCCGCAATGTGGGAGACTTGAGTTCAATCCCTGGGTGGGAAAATCCCCTGTGGAGAAGGAAATGGCAACTCACTTCCGTATTCTTGCCTGGAGAATCCCATGGACAAAGGAGCCTGGTGGGCTACAGACCATGGTGTTGCAAAGAGTCGGACACAACCAAGCAACTAACACTTAATGGAACACAGAGAGGGGACCCCCAAACCAATCCAGGGTCTAGGAAAGGCAACCCAAGGAAGTCATGTTTAAACAGAGAGGTAGGAATTGGCTAAAGCAAGGCAGTGTGTGTGTGTGTGTGTGTGTGTGTGTGTGTGTGTTCCTGACAGTTGAAACAGCTTATGTAAAGACTTGGAGGCAACAGTAGAGAGCATGGTATACTGGTATACTGGAGAGACTGAAATGTGTTCAGAATGTCTAGAGCAGGACTGTCCAATAGAATTCTCTGCTATGATGGAAAAGTTCTGTATCTGTGCTGTCCTCTATAGTAGCAACTAACCACACGTGACTATGAGCATTTGAAATGTGTAACTGTAGAACTGAATGCTTAATTTAATTTTACTATAGTTGACATATTTAAATAGCCACTTTGGCTGGTGACCTTACAGTGGACAGCACAGGTGTATACACTGGAATGTCATGTGAACGGCAGGATTGCAATAAAAGATGGAATGTGGAGAAGGGTATCCTGCTGCACGTGCTTGGTATGAGGGTTGTTTAAGCCAGAGAGTGAGGTGATCTGGTTTTCATTTTTGAAATACCACTCTCATTGCTGTAAGGAGAATGGATTATGGAGGGGTGCCAGGCAGGAGTGAAGCAGGTAGACCAGCCTGAAGGTGGCTGTGGTTCCCTGGCAGGAAAGACAGTGGTTTGGACCAGGCAGAGATAGGGACAAATTGGGAGGTTTAGGGGTGTGGGTTCCTGATGGGGTGGATTTTAGGAGTGAGGGAGAGGGAGATGACCTAGGGCTGGCTACTTACTAGGATGGTGGCTGTGTCGCCAGTCTGGACCAGGGCTGGTTTGGAAGGGAGTTGTCTAATTTCAGAAGCATAGCCGCCCCTGCTGGCCAGTGCTAGAAACGCCTTTAGCTCGGGGAAGGAAGGCTGGTGCACTCTGGCTGAGGGTCTGGGGGACTGGGGAAAGGTCCCAGGAGATTGGGAGGTTGGAGTGGTGGGATGCATTCCAGGGGCAGGTGCTGGGCTGAGTCCCTCCTCTCCAGGAGCGTCCACATCAGCTTTCCCTGTCCCGTCTGAGCCACATGGCCGCTGGGGGACCCGTGGTGGGGAAGAGGAGGGGTAGGGGTCAGTGTAGGGGCCGAGTCCCTCGCTGACCCAAGGGCTCGCCAGCTCCCCTCTCCCCCGAATAGAACCCCGCACTCAAGGGTGGCCTCTGACTGCCCCACCTCCGGCATCTGGGAGCCTCAAAGGCAGGCAGTGGGGGTGGGGCGGGGCGGGAGGCGGGGCTTGTCTCCCCAGAGAGGGTGTGGCCCTCGGTGCGAATGGTCAGTATCCCGGCCAGCGGGTCCTGCCTCGAGAGCGTTGATCAGGCTGCAGCCAGGCGGGCTGAACGTGTGGCACGCAGGGGAACCCAGCCGGCTCTCAGGGCTCCCGGCCGGCCAGCGCCCCTCCCGGCTGCACTTCCTCCGCAGCCCCAAGCCGGACGCGTCTCGCGCTGCCTCCGCCGAGCTGGTGAGTCCGGGATGATGCGGGCGTCCCAGGGGCCCGGACCCCCAGGCCTGGGGGTGGCGGCTAGAAAGCCCAAGTGGGGTTCTTGCTAGCCCAGCCCTGAGCCAGGGTTTCCGCGGGGCTCCGGCTCCCTCCTTCACCTGACCACCCAGGTCCTTCCTCCCTGGGAAGATGGTGGGGCGGAGTCCAGGCTGGGGGTGAGGGGCGGCGATGGGCAGGGCAAGGGCTGTTGGGCAGGACAGCTGTTGCTGCGGAGGCTTGGGAGCCGTGGGCCGGGAGGCAGAACGGTGCGAGGGTGGGGACCTTAGCCAAGTTAAATGGCGAGTGGCATGGGAAAGACGCCCGCGGGGTGCGCAGAATGATGCTGGTTCAACACTGTGTCCTGAGGACTGGACAGGCCCCCGCCTCCCCTGCTACTGTGGGAAGATGCCCCCACCTCGCCCCTCGCTCCCAACTCCGGGGGCTGAAGCTGCAAGGAAGATGGTCCAGGCCCAGCCACTGTCCACCCTGCCACTCCTGCCCCCCACTTCCGTCCCCAAGTCCCGGAGCTCTGCTCCCTGTGCCCTCTCCCCACACTGTTCTCTCCACTCTCTCCACCTCGGGCTCTTTTCCTTTCTCTCTGCTCACCCAATGGGGGGCCCAGGGCCTTCTCCCACCCCACACCGGGGCCCCACCCTACCATGTGATGGCGGCTGTGGTTTCAGCGCTCCCCTAGAGGGTGAGGTGGAGCTTGGAGCTGAACTCTCCGCCCAGCCTGGGGCCTGGTGGGGCTGTAGGCTCAGGGCAGCTCGGGCGCCAGCAAGGTGTCTCCCTCTGGTTCTGAACCCCCTAAGAGACACGAAGGCTGAAAATACAGACAGGCCCTGAAGGATTCTGAGAACCGAAGAGGAACAGCATGGTGGGGCTAGGCGCTGCCCACAGCTTGGGACCTTGGGAAAGTCACTTCCCCCTTCTGAGCCCTGGTCGTCCTGGCAGCAAAATAAAGACTTTGATAGGCCCGTGGTTTTCCGAAGACTTCCCCAGAGAGCTCCTACTCTGCGTGGGAGGTGAAGTGACCTGCCCCCACCCAAAACTGCATTTTCATCTGCTATGAATATTGACTGCTGGGCAGGAGGCTGTGTCGAGAAAGGGTTGTGCTGTTAACACAAACGTTTTGGGACCAGGGGCTGTGGCCTCTCAGAGATTAGGAAGTCCCAGAGGGAGAGTAGGAACAGTGATGGTCCCTGTCTCTCTGACAGCCTCCCCCTCAGCCCTCCTCCTCTGGCTCCTCTCCCTGCTCCTGTTGGACTGAGTCCCTGCCCTGGGGGCTGATCTACTTGTGTCTGGTCACCCCAAGGACTGTAGCCCTCCAGGCTCCTCTGTCCAAGGGATTTCCCAGGCAAGAATACTGGAGTGGGTTGCCATTTCCTCCTCCAGGGGATCTTCCCCATCCCAAGATTGAACCTGTTTCTCCACACTGCATGCAGATTCTTACTGCTGAGCCACCAGGGAAAGTCTACTTGTACCCAGCTTCTGTTAGTGAGCCTCTCTGGTCCCAGGCTCCAGCCAGCTCTTCTAGTCCCTGCTCCTACTGGGAGAAGGAGGTTCCTCTGACATCTCTGTCTGCCCGCACCCCCACAGAGGTTCCAGTCAGCAGAGGCAGCCGTCTTACCTGAGGATGACCACGCCCTCCAGCCCTCCTGCTTTCAGGCTCGAGACCTCAGATGGAGGTGATGAAGATGGTGCCCAGGGAGACCAAGGAAAGGGGGGTGGGAGCTCCGAACCACCCCCAATGGAGTCCCGGTTCCAGGGTGAGGACCGGAACTCCTCCCCACAGATCAAAGTGAACCTCAACTTCCGAAAGGCGGCAGGTGCCAGGTGAGGCAGCAAGTGTGGATGGAGCCTGGGACCTCACTTCTAGCAGAAGCAAACTGGGTGGCCTGGCCCAACACTGGTGCCCCTCCCCCACAGCCTGGGGGCTCCTCAGTCTGGCTCTGATGGCTCCAGGGCCGACAGGCTGAACTCTACTCTGCTCGCTGAGGTTGCTGCTTCCAGAACCTTCCCCATTCTTGCCCTTCTGTCTTCTGGGGTTGCATTCCTCTTGGTAGGGACATATTCTTTCAGCTCCAGTTACTCAACTGAGCCTGGCATGTTCCTTGTTTATCACAGACCCTGCAAGGGGTGGTAGCAGGATCCACACTCCAGTCCAGGAGAGTCAAGAACATCCAGGAATGTCCCGCGTGCTCCCAGCTCCTCTGAGGCTGGGCCTGTTGCCCTGGGGACGTGGACTCTGGGGGTTAAGGACAGTGGGCTTATTCTTGGAATCACCTTCTCTTTGACTTTCCTGTGGTGTCCACTGATTCAGACCCTGGGAGCCACTCTTGCGGGGAGCCCTGCGGGTGTGGGGGAGGGGTGCACCTGGCATGCCCCAGGGTGAGGTCTGCCATATCTGCATGGGCCAGACAGCACTCTCTGCCAGGGAAGCCCCTCTGTCCCTTCCTCCCGCCTCACTCACCCCTGGGACTCGGCCGCCCGCCTTGGCCTCCGAGCCCAGAGCCCTCGTCCTATCTGTGCTGCAGGACCGAGGTCACAGTCACACCAGGGCAAGAGAGGATGCTTGCGAAGCTTCTGGGATTGGGCCACCAGCCCGAGGTAGAACCAGCCCCTCGGTGCCCTTTGTGCCCCATGGGCTTCCCTGTCCCAGGACGCTGATGCCACCCTGTGACAGGAAGTGCCTGTCCAAATAGCCACTTCTCCTAGCCGGACTGCCCTGGGCTCCCCAGTCAGCCGCAGAGTTGGTCATGCTGCGTCCACGTGGTCTGCTGGGTGAATGATGGTGCATCAGTCGTAGGATCACAGCTTAAAATACGACTGATCCCAGCAACCCCCCCACTCATCAGAGCCTCCAACCCTTTCTTGGTTGATCCACTCCATGGTAGACCTGAGGGTCCCCAAAACACCAGTTAGTCCCCCCTTTGTCCCTTCATATTGGCTGGTCATGTGCCAGGAGCCCAGAGGCGAGCTGGCCTCTGTGAGTAGGGACGGGTGCAGGCAAGGGTACCCCACGCAGCACTGCTAGACTCAGAAGGGTTACTGGCTCCTTCTGGGAATTTTCCCAGAAGTGTGGCTTTTCAGTAAAATTCTGTGAGTGTCTGGTTTCCATTTTGGGACCCATCTTTCTGAGGAAACTCTGTCCAGGCTGGAGTTTCTCTGGAGTTGGGGTCTGGAGTTAGTTGAGCCCTCGCCGCTCACCCCCCCCCCCCGCCCATCCCCGCTC
>SJXQ01002600.1:81731-132949 GCA_006408695.1 Aepyceros melampus | reverse complement strand
CCATGAATTCTGCACCATGTGACTTTGCGAAGGTTACTTTATCTCCTTGCTTGTCTGATAGAGATTGCTCACCCAGGACAGAAGTGATGGTCAGGGGGGCAGCTGCTGTGTTGTTAGTCATAAATGGTCTGGGAAGACGAGGGGCTTTTCTTGATTCCTTGGTGGGGACCAGTGGTACAGACAGCCCCCAAGTCTGTGGGCACCTCCGGTAGCCCTTTGCTGACCCAGACCCCAGTTCAAGGGCCATGATGAGTTCCTGTGCTGAAATGGACAGTGAGCTTGTTGTGAGACCCTCAGGGCACCTAGAGAGTGAGAGCAGATCTCCCAGATGCCTCAGGTCGGAGGACGCATGGACCGTGGCCCCGGACAGCCCCCTCCTTCAGGAGTCTTAGCACCTGGGGTCTCATCGGTCAGTCTGGGAGAGGGTATGCTGCATGCTAAGTCACTCAGTCATATCTGACTCTTTGTGACCCCGTGGACTGTAGCCCACCAGGCTCCTCTGTCCATGGGATTTTCCAGACAAGAATACTGGACTGGGTTGCCATGCCCGTCTCCAAGGGATCTTCCTGACCCAGGGATTGAACCCGTGTCTCCTGCATTGCAAGTGAATTCTTTACCACTCAGCTACAGGGAGGGTAGAGGCCCTCAAGAGGCTCCCATGGAGCTCCCTGAGAAGGGGGAAGAGCTTCCCCTCTTTTGGGGGCCCAGAGCTCTCTTGCAATATCTGTCACAAACCACATTCCCACAGCCAGCCAGACCCAAACCGCTTTGGCCGAGACCGGCTCTTCAGCGCCGTGGCCCGGGGGGCCCCCGAGGATCTGGCGGGGCTACCAGAGTACCTGCGCCGGACCAGCAAGTACCTCACGGACTCGGAGTACAGAGGTAGGCTACCGCTCAAGCCAGGGACTCACGAGCTGGGCCGAGACTGGGCTCCCTGGATAGGTCTCGACCATGGTCAGGAGCTGAAAGGCAAGGAGGGGCAGTGCTCCTCGCAGCTCTCCTACCGACAGAGCCCGCTCCCCTGTCCACCTACCCCACCGGCTCCCGACCTGGGCTTGCCTCGGCCACCCTCAACCGTGTCAGTGGCGAACGGATATTCTCAGGCTTCCTCAGTGTGGCCTTTCCCTGCCTCTTTTTCAAAACAGCATCACTGAGATCTGACATGCATACCACACACTTCATCCATCTCAGAGCATTCTTTGCCCCAAATATAAGTACCTGTAATATTTGGGCTGATGAAGGAAAGAACATTTGTGCATTCTAGAAGGTTCAAATAGTAATGAAATGTATAAAGCTGAGGGTAAAAGCAGTCTATCATCCTGGCTCCTAATAATGATATGGAATACATTTTTTCAAACTGTTTAAATCCAGGAGGTGTATATTTATAGAAGTGGGGCCGTGCCATGTGTGCTGATCTGTAATGTGCTTTCTGCCTCTTACTAATTCTTATAGTACGCTCCATCTCAGTGCACAGGCCTCTAACTCAGTCACCGTAACAACCGGCGGAGTTTCCCATCCTGCACATTGACCACAGTTTAGTTAAATAACCCCCTACTGGTGGCCATTTAGATCTTTTGTAATTTTTGCCCTCAACACCTCTGTGTACTAAGAATTTTGTATATAATTCCATGTGATCCTTACAAGAACCCTGGGATGGTTCCATTTGACAGTGAGGAAAATTGAGGTTAAGAGAGGCCAAATGACTTGCCCAGAAGAGACAGTTTTTAAGTGGTAAAGCCACTTAACAAACACTGCTCCAAACGTTCTTGTGTGGACAACGTTGCCTACACGTCTTTGAAACAATTTATAGGGCAGAAATAGTAGCATATCAGAATATTACTCAGCCGTAAAAAGGAATAAATTTGAGGCAGCTGTAGTGAGGTGGATGAACCTAGAGTCTGTTGTACAGAGTGAAGTAAGTCAGAAAGAGAAAAACAAATACGTATATTAATGCATATATATGGAATCTAAAAAAGTGGTACTAATGAACCTAATGGCAGAGAAGGAATGGAGACGTAGACACAGAGAATGGACTTGTGGACACAGCAGGGGAAGGAGAGGGTGGGATAAATTGAGAAAGTATCATTGACGTGTATCCACTACCATGTGTAAAACAGACAGCGAGTGGGAAGCTGCTGTATAGCACAGGGAGCTGAGCTCAGGCTCTGTGATGACCTAGAGAAGTGGGATGTGGGAGTGGGAGGGAGGCTACAGAGGGAGGGGATTTATGTATATAATTATGACTGATTGGAGTTGTTGTATGGCAGAAACCAAATCAACATTGTAAAGCAGCTTTTCTGCAATTGAAAAATAAAGAAAATTGCAGCCATACCTGTTGGTATTCTAACACCTCTGGCTTGAGCCTTGTCACCCTGCAGCATGGCTGGGGTGCTCCCTGTATGGGTGGGTGGGCGGCCTGAACACCACAGTGCCCCCTCCCCTCCTCCTGCAGAGGGCTCCACGGGGAAGACCTGTCTGATGAAGGCTGTGCTGAACCTTCGGGACGGGGCCAACGCTTGCATCGAGCCACTGCTGCAGATTGACCGGGACTCGGGCAATCCCCAGCCTCTGGTCAACGCCCAGTGCACGGATGAGTACTACCGAGGCCACAGCGCCCTCCACATCGCCATTGAGAAGCGGAGCCTGCTCTGTGTGAAGCTCCTGGTGGAGAATGGGGCTGATGTGCACGCCCGAGCCTGCGGCCAGTTCTTTCAGAAGAGGAGCCAAGAGGCCTCCTTCTACTTTGGTGAGCTGCCTTTTTGTATAAAGTGGACTGCAGAGGGGATAAGGCCTCATCCACGGTCACAGGGTTAATGTGACCCTGAAACCCAGACCTGTCTGACCCCTCATGCTTCTAATTGCTCAGCCACCTGCAAAGGCAGCTGGTCTAAGAGATGTTTTTTTTTTTTTTTTTTAAATAAGAGATGTTTTACCCTTATCTGGCCAAGGAAGCTCACTCACTACACTCGAGCTCAGACCAGGGCCAGGGGAGCGAGCAGCTAGCATTGGTGTGTGATGAGACTCGACCAGACAGGGCCTGGAGGAAGGGACATCTGTGCCCAGCGGCAGTGGATCTGGGCCCCGGCAAAGAAAGGAGACAGAGGCAAGGGGTGGGAAGCCTGGTGGGCAAGCCCACACTCTGATCCCTTTAGAGCTCCAGGTCCTCTCCCTTGGGTCGGAGCTGACAGAGCCACCTCGACCAGCTCCTGAGAGAAGGCGCAGCTGCCCTAGGCAGGGCCCGGGACCTTCTCTGCTCACTACCTGGCCTGGCTGGGCCAGGGACCCTGATATAATACTACATCTCCTCTTCTGGCTGCCTGACCCACCTCAAGGCGGTCCAGGGAGCATGACGAGCCAGCAGGTGGAAGCTGAGAGACTCAAGGCCCAAGCTGTCTCCTTGGTCCCCAGGCGAGCTGCCCCTCTCCCTGGCTGCGTGCACCCAGCAGTGGGATGTGGTGACCTACCTCCTGAAGAACACGCACCAGCCCGCCAACCTGCAGGCCACTGACTCTCTGGGTAACACGGTGCTGCACGCCTTGGTGATGATCGCAGACAACTCTCCGGAGAACAGCATGCTGGTGACCCACATGTATGACAAGCTCCTCCAGGTGGGGGGCCTGCAGCTGGAGGACATGCCCAACCTGCAGGGCCTCACGCCCTTGAAGCTGGCCGCCAAGGAGGGCAAAATCGAGGTGAGTGGCCGGGCTGCCCTTTCCAGGAAGCAGGAGTACTCAGCCAGGAATTTTGCAGAAAGAGCCTGGGGTGGTGTCTAGCTCAGAGCAGTTTCGGCATGCACCTCTCCTACGTGTGTGTTTATTATTGATAAATTATCCAGGACCTGCAGAATGAATATATTACATTATAAAGCAGGGATTGTGTATTTTTGGCTGCACTGTGCAGCTTCCCAGATCTTAGTTCCCCGACAAGGGATTGAACCTGGGCCATGGCAGTACAAGCCTGAGTCCTCACCACTGAACCACCAGGGAACTCCCAGGGATTCTTTTTAAAGTCATTTGGGTTTCTTGATTAGAAAATAGCTGTCTCATATTCTTTGCTGTTAGGTTTTCTTCCTATTGATTTTTGTTTTCTTTTTTTTTAAATTATTTATGTATTTATTTTTTTAATTTTGGCTGTGCTGGGTCTTTGTTGCTGCACACTGGCTTTCTCTAGTTGTGGCAAGTGGGGGCTACTCTCTAGTTGAAATGCAGAGCTTCTCATTGTGGTGGCTTCTCTTGTTGAGCAGTGCACGCTCAAGGGTACGAAGGCTTCTGTTGTGGCATGCAGGCTCAGTAGTGGGGGCTCACAGCCCCCAGGGCTCATTAGTTGTGGCACATGGGGCTTAGTGACATATGGGATTTCCCAGACCAGGGATCGAACCCATGTCCCTTGCATTGCAAGGCAGATTCTTAACCCCTTGACCACCAGGGAAGCCACATATGTGTTATTGATCATGAACATAACAACACTTTGTTTACAATTTGTTTACAATTTGCAAATCATAGTTGCAAATTTTTCTCCCAGTTCAACATTTAAAAAATGTTATGGCATTTTTTGCTACACAGAATTTTTACATTTTTATGTAGCTGAGTATAATTATCTTTTTCTTGATTTTTGCTATTGCTAATTTCTACAATATTTTAAAACTTTGTGTGTGTGCATGAATATACGTGTGTGTGTGTGTGCATGTGTGTGTATTCCATAGTCATATCTTCTTCCAGACTTTTCTTTTGCAGTTTCAATTTTAATGCCTAAAGCTGATTTATCTAGAAGTTATAAGTTACTCTTACAAAGAGTAATCATGAGGAAATTCCCAAGCAGTCCAGTGGTTAGGACTCTAGTTTGACTGCCAAGGGCTTAGGTTCCATCCTTATTCTGGGAACTAAAAGATTCCACAAGCTGTGTGGTTAAAAAAAAAAAAGAATAAACATAATCTAGCTTTACTTTTTTATCAAAAATCTTTCTCGTTGTCTGATCCTTATTATCAGGGGGAGCTTCAAGGGTGTACAACCTACACAGGTGACACAGGGCCCCATGCTTAGAACATAGGTGTCTTTAAAGTTTAAGACCAAACTGAACATAAATGGGTTTTGTTTTCTTCCTGCCCTCCAAGGCCCTTGGGGTGTGGGGACCTCCCTTTGTGTCTAGAGGCATGGCTGTGTGACCTGTGGAAGCCACTCCCCAACACAGGAAGCCCCTCCCTCCAACACTCCTCATTTGTAAAACCACACGCTCTGAGCCTGTTCAGGTCAGGGACACTTTCTAGCCTGCTGAGAGCTCTAGACTCTGGCCACAGTCATGCACACACATGTGTAGCTGGCAGCCTCTGATGTCATGGGGCATTAAGGACCCCTGAACTGGGGATCCCTTGGCCATAAGAGTGTCCAGGAAAGAGGCCTTGGGGCAGGAATGGGGAAAGAAGAGCGAAGGGTGGCAGGCCCTGGCATAGGTGGGTAGGTGGGAGTACCTACATGAGGCTTAGTATGTAGACGTGTATAACAGTTCATATGCACAAGTACACGTGTGTGCAGAACACATGCGTGTGTCTGCTCTGCAGGACACCGAGTCCGAGGCTTCCCATCAGTGGGGGTGGTGGCCATACGGGTCAAGCTCAAGCTCATGTGCCTGGCCCTGTAGATTTTCAGACACATCCTGCAGCGGGAGCTCCCAGAGCCATGCCAGTTCCTTTCTCGAAAGTTCACCGAGTGGTCCTATGGGCCCGTGCGGGTGTCGCTGTATGACCTGGCCTCTGTGGACAGCTGGGAGGAAAACTCAGTGCTGGAGATCATCGCCTTTCACTGCCGAAGCCCGGTGAGCTCGCGGGGCGGGGGTGTGCCTAGGGGTCCTGGCAGAGCTTCCTGCAAGGTCTACCGCTCCGGTCAGCCTGCTGGACCACGCAGGCCCTGAAACTGGGATGTGGGGGTGTGGCATCATGTCCCCACCCAGCCCCTGGGCACACGCTCACTCCACACACCGGTGCCACCAGACCTGGGGATCGTGCCAGGGTGTCCTCTCTGTTGCTAAGCACCTGCTCAGGACTGGTCACTCTGTAGCTATGAGGGTGGGGAGGGGTCATTCGGGGCTCCCTGTCGTCTCCCCCCTCCCCTGGTGCCCCCAACTGTACTTGCTGAACCAAAGGCGCCTCTGACTCTCACCTGCCGTCCCAGCTCCGCCACCGGATGGTAGTCTTGGAGCCACTGAACAAACTGCTGCAGGCAAAGTGGAATCTGCTCATCCCCAGGTTCTTCTTCAATTCCTGTGTTACTTGACCTACATGTTCATCTTTACCGCTGTCACCTACCACCAGCCTGCCCTGAAGAAGGCAAGGCGGGGAGGGGCACGTCCTGGGGAGGCTTGCTGGAAACAACCCTGGCAGAAGATGGGGATTATCACCCGCCCTGCAGATGCTGACCGCTGGGTGCTGCAGCCATGCGCCAACCTAGCTGGTCACGGTATGGAAGTAACAGCATAGTGGTAACAACAATAATAGTTAGGGCTTAGTGAGTGTGCGCCATGTGTGAGAAGGTGTTCCACACGACTGACACGTGTTAACATTTAATTATCTCACAAGTCTCTGAGATGATAACTCTCATCATCGCTGGTTTACAGGTGAGTGAAGGTAGGCACAGAGAGATTAAGCAGCTTCTCCAGGGCAACACAGGCTGTGAGCAGTGGAGATGGGGCCTGAAACCAGACAGTCTGGCTCCAGAGCCAGTGCTTGCTCTGCCACTCTGGGGGCCTCACACTCAGAATGGGCCCCCAGCCTAGCTAGCAGTGGGCGGCTGCTGGGAGGGGACCCCAGGCTGAGCCGAGCATCTCTTCGAGCAGGACTTCCTCCCGCTGGAAGTGATGGCTGGGAACACCGTGCTGCTGCTGGGCCACGTGCTGCTCCTGCTTGGGGGAGTCCACCTCCTCATGGGCCAGGTGAGGGCTCCTCTGACCATCCCATTCCAAACCCAGAATCCTGCTCTGAGGAGCCTGGGCACAGGTTAACCAAGTCCCTGCATTTTCAGGAGACTGAGCCCCATACCTGGTCCCGTGCTGAGCAGCCTCAGGGTGGCCTTGCCTTCTGGCCTGAATGCCCTAACCCTGCTGTGCTTGCTGGGGTGCCCTCAGGGCGGCAAATGACTCCTGTGATCCCCTGGCAGTGCCAGCTCTGCTCCTCTGTGAATAGAGCTAGACGCCCCCCAGCCCACGGTCCCTTGGCTGGGTCATTCCTCACTTGAGGAGCACAGAAGGGTAGGCTAGGGGCCTGAGCAGGACATCCTCAGGGGAGATGCTGCCAGCTTGCAAGAGACAGACTGGGCCGTGGTTTGGAGACTCTCTGGGAGGCTAGGGTGGCTGGAGCACTGGATGGTCTCTGGGCAGCCAGGAAGGGGGAGGGAAAGGAGCTCCCCTCATCGTATGGAGCGTGAGCCCTCCAGCTGGATCCACAGGGAGTCGGGGGATCCCTGGCATTGTCTGGGTGTCTGAAAGTTTGGAAACAGGGTCTGGAGCTCTCTCAGCTACCAGCCGGATTCATAAGCACCCCAAAAGTCAAAGCTGCTGCCTGAGCCCCCGAGGTGGCTTTGGTCGGATTGTAACAGGCCGCAGGCGGGGAGCTTGGCAGTGGCGATCCAGCCCTGAGGGCAGTGGGGCTGTGTTGTGGCCCCGCACGTGTCACAGCCTGTCCTCCCGGCCCCCCGCGCCCCTGCAGCTGTGGTACTTCTGGAGGCGCCGTCTGTTCATCTGGATCTCCTTCAGGGACAGCTACTTTGAAATCCTCTTGTACGTGAGGCCTCACCCCTCCTCCCCCATCTTGGCCTGGGAGGGGGCGCCACGCTGGCTTTGGGGACCGGGGAGCTGGGACCAGCATGCAGGCTAGACCCCAGAGCTGGGCTGCTGTTGGGTCCAGCTCATCACGTCGACTGAGTCCTCGCTCTGCCTCAGTGGAGCCTAAAGTCTTTACCTGCTGTGTCTCACTGAATCCTCGCCGACACCCGCCGAGTCAGGCATTGTTACTGTCACCCTAGTTTTACAGGGGAGGGAACTGGGGCCCTCAGGGACCTCACCCGAGATGGAGGTCAGGATGCTCAGGTCCAGTCCGGACACAGGGAGGACATCTCATCTCTGAGACCGCGGCAGAGGGTGGGGGGCAGGGGGGGTCTGCACTGGTCAGGGGAGGCCTGCGAGCTGACCGACCCTGTCCCCCGCAGCCTGGTCCAGGCACTGCTCACCGTGCTGTCCCAGGTGCTGTGCTTCTTGGCTGTCAAGGCACACCTGCCGCTGCTCGTGTGCTCGCTGGTGCTGGGCTGGCTAACCTGCTCTACTACATGCGTGGCTGGCAGCACACGGGCATCTACAGCGTCATGATCCAGAAGGTGAGAGGCAGGGGCGGCCCCGTGCAGCCAGACTGGGCAGAGCTGGACACTGCACCCCAGGGGGACTCCTTTTGGGCTCAGCAGGCAAGTGCCGACCCCACCCCCCAGCTGGGCTAGGCAGAGGGGAATGTGAGCAAGTCTGCCCATGCCCCGTGCCCCGTGCCCCGTGCCCTCAGACACTCACCAAGTGTCAGCATCAGGGTGCACATACCTGTGCCTGCTCTCAGGGTCTGCCCTCCACATGGGTAAGCACATGTGCACATGTGTGTGCTGGCAAGTGTCCACACAGGAGCACGTGCCTCCTTGCTCGCTTAAGTAGCAGGGACCAAGCATAGAAGCTCACTGGTGTGCCTGTGCCCTGGGTTGTCTGGGCACGTGGAGGTGCCTGCATTCATTCAGTCATTCAACAAACATTTAGGAAGCGGATGCTAGGTACGGGTCAGGCCCTGTTCTAAGTATCAGGAACACAGTATTTTGTTCACAAACAGAATAGATCTCGCTCTCCTGAAGCTGACATTCTAGCCGAGGAAACAGCATAAGAAAGCAAATGAGAATGGTGCATTACACTAAATTCTCTGAAGGAAACATGTAAGGGGGGTGTGGGGGACAGTGACTGGGTGCTGTAGACCAGCTGCTCTGCGGGTCTCTTCAAAGAGGTAGCATGTAAGTTAAGATCCGGGAGAATGATCGAGCCACCACAGGCTCAAGGAAGTAGCAATCTAGGCAAATGGACCGAGGCCGGAAGCCAGAGCGAGCTGGGACAGCTAGGGACAGACAGAGGCTGAGAGGGTATGGGAGGAAGTGGGGGGAAGGGAGTGGTTTTGCTGGCCTCGGGGAGGCCCCTGGAGGATTTCAGTCATGTCCAACTCTGCAACCCTATGGACTATGGCCCTCCAGGCTCCTCTGTCCGTGGGATTCTTTAGGCAAGAATAACTGGAGTGGGTTGCTATGTTCTACTCAGGGGATCTTCCCCACTAGGGGATGGAACCCGCGTCTCTCACATCTCCCACATTGGCAGGCAGGTTCTTTCCCACTGAGCCACCCGGGAAGCTCAGTGACATTAAGTACATTCACAGTGTTGTACAACCATCTCCATCATCTCCAGGACTTGTCCACCTTCCCCAGTTGAAATTCTGTCCCATGAAACCCAAACTCCCCATTACTCGCCTCCTCCTTGCCCCTGGTAACCACTTTGACTTTTTATCTCTATGAATTTCACTATTCTGAGTGTCTCATCATGTAAATGCCAGTCCTACAGTATTTGTCCTTTTGTGTCTGGCTTATTTCCCTGGGCATAATGTCCTCAAATTTCATCTCTGCTATCACACATTAGAATTTCCTTTCTGTTTAAGACTGAATAATACTGCACTGTATGTAGACACCACATTTCATTTATCTGTTCATCCATCTGTGAACAATTGGGTTGTTGCCACCTCTGGCTGTTTGAACAACGTTGCTGCAAACACGGGTGCCCAGGTTATCTGTTCGAGTCCTTGTTTTCCATTCCTTCTCTTGGGTACATATCCAGACGTGGAGCCGCTGGAGCCTGTGGTTTAATTTTTTGGCCCTGGCGGGCTTTGAGCAGGAAAATGATGTGATCTGATATAAATTTTTCAAAAGACCCCCTTCTCACTGTGGCTCCACAGGGCCTGTGTACGCACACACTGTGCCTGTGCACGTGTACGTGTGCAGGGCTGAGGCAGGGTCTGGAGTCATACCTAGTGACCTGGCCCCCCCCAACTCTGGGGCGTGTGTTCTAGGTCATCCTTCGGGACCTGCTCCGCTTCCTGCTGGTCTACTTAGTCTTCCTTTTTGGCTTCGCTGTTGGTAAAGGCCCTTGCTCCCCGACCCAGCCCTTGCTACCCTCAAGGCTGCCCGCTGGTCTCCCCTGGGCTGAGCAGCCCCTGCCTCTCTCCCCTCCCTGCAGCACTAGTGAGCCTGAGTCGGGAGCCGCAGGACACCGGGGCCCCTGCGGGTTCCACTCCACAGAGGTGGCAGGGAAGGAGGACAAGGGGGCCCCATACCAGGGCATCCTGGACGCCTCCTTGGAGCTGTTCAAGTTCACCATCGGCATGGGTGAGCTGGCCTTCCAAGACCAGCTGCACTTCCGCGGTGTGGTGCTGCTGCTGCTCCTGGCCTATGTGCTGCTCACCTATGTCTTGCTGCTCAACATGCTCATCGCGCTCATGAGTGAGACCGTCAACAGCGTGGCCACCGACAGCTGGAGCATCTGGAAGCTGCAGGTACCTGGGAAGGGTCTCCATCGCCTCTTGTGCCCTGAGCCCGAGTGGGATCTCCCTTGTCCATTCTTTCCATCCTGCACAGGGCTGACCTGAGGATGGGTCAGGTCTTGGGAAGTGCCTCGCACATACTAGGTCCTGTGTGTTAGCTGCCATCATTGTTAGTACTGTTTCCCGAGTGCCCAGTGCAGGCCTAGACATGGTTCTAGGCTCCAAGCATATGGCAGAAAACGAGATGAAGACTCCGCCCTCGTGCATCCCGCTTCTGTACTCATCGAATGTTCTGTGGGGTTAGCTTGGTGGGCGACACACGTGGGATGAAGGGTCCTGGGTTGGCCTAGCCTGGAGGAGCTGAGGGGGAGAGCAGAGGCTGGGGTAGCTGGGAGCTGATGAGAGCTGGGAGGGTCCGGGTGGGTCTGGACAGGTGCTGCGGGGAGAGCCTTGTGGGCGAGGGGGTGCTGAACTGTGTGACCAATTCACTGCTGACCTTGGGCAAGCCACTTATCTTCTGAGCCTCACCTGGAAAGTTCCATGCTGTCCCCAACTGGCTTGAGTGCCAGGGGCAGGCACTGTACCTGTTGCAGTTCTAAAAGCTGTCATTATGTGACTGCAAGTCACTGCAGGGCACGCATCACCTGCGGGCTCCCCAGCAATCACCCAGGACACGTCATCCTCAGTCTCTAAGTGGGAACACATTCACGGGATGGAGGGCTTGACACACAGGCATGTGAACTGTGGGGCTGGATTCAGATTCACGCACGTCCAGATGCTGAGCTACGCTATGAAATGCCGGCCGCGCTGTCTGATGAATCCTTTGTTCCCAGAAAGCCATCTGTGTCCTAGAGATGGAGAAGGGCTACTGGTGGTGCAGGAGGAAGCAGCAGCGGGCAGGGGTGAGACTGACAGTTGGCTCCAGGCCAGACGGTAGCCCCGATGAGCGCTGGTGCTTCAGGTGAGCAGGAGGGCAGGGCAGCCTGGGGGCCCTGCTGAACACCAGCAGGGAAGCAGCTAGGAAGGAAAGCCAGGTCTGGAGGGAAAGGCAGGGTCTGTGTGTCCGAGGACTTTGGCCAAGGCAGGCGAGATCAGCGCTCCTGGACATTAGACCCAGAGCTCCAAGACCTGCCGCTCTGCCTATCAGTTCATTTCCCTATCCACTGACTGAAACTGAAGGTCCCTCCCCAATGGTCCCTGACTAACTCCTTCAGGCCTGAAATGGGGTACAGTCAGGAGGTCAAAAGCCAGAAGCATCCTGGGGTCAGAGTGTGCTAAGCCTACTGTGACTGGTTGGCTTTGTCCTTCTACTCTCCACCCCTATCCTGACCCCGAGGCTGCAACTCTTCCCTTGAGAGCAGACTCTCCCCACAGAGAGGGAGCCTGGTGACAAGTGCACAGCCAGAAACACTTTTCTGAGGGCATAGCCAAGCAAGGAGTGGGTCTTATGATGTGGAGTAGCTGTGGAAAGACTCCAGAGCCTGAGTCCACAGAGATCCAGCTCCTCTAAACTCCTCTCTGGATGCTGGGGACAATCCAGGTCACTATGAATGGCCAGAGCAGACAGACGCCTGTTCCTCCCTGTGGGCCCCTGGCAGGGGCAATGGTCTGAGAGCAGATAGCATAGGCTCAGGTGGGCTGGTGGATAGTCCAGAGTCCTGTGAAGACTCGCCCTCCTTGCCCTCCTCTGGAGCAGACGCTCTCCTGCACCCCCGGCCTCCTGGAGCCTCATGGCTGCCCTGTCTCCTGCAGGGTGGAGGAAGTGAACTGGGCTGCGTGGGAGCAGACGCTGCCACGGTATGCGAGGAGCCCTCGGGGCAGGGCAGCCCTGGTGAGTGGCTGTGGGGCGTGTCAGTGTCTGCCTGGCCCACAGCACGGAGAGTCTGGGCTCCAGGCTCCATCGTGGAGGGGCTTTGTCCCATAAAGTGGCACCTCCCCCAGTCTGTCCTCCACCTCCTCACCATCACTTGGGCAACCAGCTCCTGGTGTACCCTCCCCTCCTGCCTCTTCCTGTCCAGGTTTCTGTCTGTCCCTCTGCTGCGCCCTCCGCTCATTCAATGGGTTCTGGGGGAACCCAGCAGGGGAACAAGCCAGTGCCCAAAGGCTCCACCCCGACAGGCCAGCCTGGCCACTCCACCTGAGAAGCTACTTTCTCTGCCTTTGCCTCACAGCCCAGGCTTGTTCAAGGCCCCTCCACAGAAAGGCCCCTCCATCCTAGGGTGGTGCTGGCCCCCCTCCAAGAATGACCCCCACCAGAGGTCTGTTCTGAGGACTGGCTCTCTGCAGGGCAGGTCCCTTTTAGAATCCTCTGTAGCTCCCACTTCAAGACTTCTGGCTGCCCTTCTCTCCTTTCTCATGCTCTTTCCCGACTCCACCTGCTCTGCCCCGGCCCCCTCCCAACAACAGCCCCCCATCACCCGAGAAACCTGTGTGTGGAGTCTCTTCTGGGCTCCAGGGCTCCTGGGTCCTTGACCACACGGCCTTCACTGATAACTTCCTGCCTCCAAGCCCTGCTGTCCCCTCCCTTCAAGACTCTGAAAATCCCCTTGTCATTCCACACCACACTGCCTGCTCTGACCTCTAACTGGACATTACCATCGGGAACAGCCTTGGGGCTGCCCTGCCAGGACCACATTTGTCAGCCTGCCCCTCTTCGCCCAGGCGGGAGGATTTGTGGGTCTCTACCACGCCCTGCCCCCTGGTGCTGAGTGTCCTTGGGACCCTCTGCCCTGCCCCTTCCCTCCCCCAGGTCTGCACCCAGATCCTAGACAACGCTTTTGGCTCCAGGCTCATCCCACTCCAGTCCCTCTGATGCAACAAAAACCACACACAGCCCCCAGCACACAACGTCTCCCACTGCCTGGAAGGCCACATTCCTCCTCCTCGGGTCAAGGCCCAAAACTGTTGTCCAGCCCCTTCCCTGCACCTCCCTCCATGTGACGGCAGTCCCTCAACAGTGCTCCCTGTTCCTTTCTCTCCTTGGCTCTGTCCCAAGTGCCCTTCCATTCTCTGGGCGTCCACCTTTCCCATCTTCTCCCCGGGTAGAGCGGGGTCTCCTCTCTTCTCTGAGCACCTGACTCTCACCACCCTCTGGCTTTTCAGCACATTATCTCAGGTGTTCCGGTTTCTAACACAAAAGCCTGTCACCTGCAGGCACTCCCAGCTCCTGGGAGGCCCCTGATGGGCACGTGGTGGGGGGAGGCACTGCCAGGAACTCCCCGCTTGCTGTCTACAGGCAGGAGTGGTGCCATACCTGTGGCCTCCTCCTGTTTCCCGGTGCCTGCCTCCTGGGGTACACACCCTGAGGACCAGGCCACATTGGTCTTCATCCCCTTACAGGCACCATGAAGAGCCCAGCTTTGGCCTCCCAGTCCAGCCAGGACAACGCGGTGGAGGAAGACCATGTGCCCCTGCAGCCCCTGGAGTCCCACTGATGTATATCTTTCCAGTCCTACCTGCTGGCTCTGGGGCTCCAGGGGTCTTTGGTGGCAAAAATGAATAAATATTTTCTTGTGGCTAACTCTGTGCCCAGGCTAACTCTCCTGGAAACGTTAGTTGAGTAAAGGTATTGGGCCCTTGGGCTGGTTGGGATCTGCCATTTCTCTGAGAGTTTACCTGTCTGGGGCCGGGCTGCTCCCTCAGTCTCCTGGGCACAGGGACCCTCACCTGCAGCCCCACAGCTGCCCTCTTTGGGGTGCAGGCAGCTGGCCGAGGCGCTGTGCCTGCTGTCACCACAGAAGCGAGGTGGTGGACACAGGCCAGTAGGGCCACCCCTATCCCAGCCTCCAGACACCAGCTAAAGTCACCTGCAGGACGTCTTTCAGCCCGCTCCTGGGCTAACTTCATTCAGGCTGTGGATTACAGATTCCTCTGCAATCCAGGTGTTCCCACCCCTCCAAGTCGGAGAGACCTCCCTGGGACACGAGAGCAAGGTTACTCCGGCCTCTGAAGGCTTGCGAGGCTCCGGGCGCCCTCGGGGTCCCTAGCCGGCATCCCCCAACATTTCCGGACGTCTCCTGGTCTCCTTGGCACTTACACTAAATCCTTCGCGCATGACGCTGGACCTCGTGGGTGTCTGACCCCTAGGCGTGGGCCCCTCTAGAAGCCCCCCTCCCTACATGAAAACCCCACGCCTATTTCTAAGATCCGTTCAGTAACTGATGGATCACCACTGCGTTTCCGGCATTTTCCCTTGGGGTCCTGTGTGTTTGTTCACAGGACGTTCGCGGACGGGCTGAATGTTTTTTAAGTGGCCAGACCCGAGCCTGTTCCCACGCTGTGGGAGGGAGGAAGGCTTCACCGCTGGTGAAACGCGAGCGCGGCTGGAGGAGTCTTGAAGGAGCGGGGGGCGGAGAAAGGGGAGTGAGGGGGGCGGTCGGGGCGCAGAGGCTGGAAGGGCTGTTGCGGGGAGGGCAGACGGCCCCGGCCCCCAGGACGAGGAGCGGTCACGGTGTGTGCACGCCTGCCGCGCGCCAGCCTCTGTAGGCTTTCGAGGGCGTTATCGCATGTAACGTGCAGAACCATGGTCTGTAGTCTCCGCCGCTCCACCTTCCAGAGAAGCAACCGGAAGCTCGCGATGGCCGAATCTCTACTCCCGACCACACGGGGTCGATGCGGCGGGACGCTATTCACGGGGTCTGCGAGCTCGGGCTCTGCGCAAGCGCTCTCGGGCTAGCCGCGTGCCTGTGACCCAGAATTCTTGGGCCTCGGAAGAGACCATGAGCTAAGCAGGAGGGGGGCGCTGCGGCGTCTGTGCCGTTAAACGGACCGGAAGTTCCCGTGAGTCTTTGCCAGGATTCCCCTCCCATCCCTGAGGAGTGGAATGTTCCGACTCCTTAAGGGGCTGGGACACAGGCTCTCGGCCTTTTCATTGCTGGTGTCGCGAGCTGGTTTGGTTTCTCAGTTAGGGCCTGTCCGCGGGCGGCGAGGGCACCAGAGCTTGTCTAGTTTCTCGACCGATGTTCCCGAGAAGCGTAACTGGAGCGTGGCGGGCGGCTGCGGCCAGGCGGGCCTGGGGGGAGGGGGCGCCTTGCCCCTGTGCTCATATCTAGGGACTGAGATGGAGAAGCGCGTGCATCTTTGTCCGGCAGGGCCTCTGCGGTCTGGGAACCCTACCCCCGGACTCGCGGCCGGGAGTGAGTGACCCCGAGGAGGACGGGTAAGCGGAACTGCCTGCACCCGAGGGCGCGGGGCGAGACTCGTAGGGGAGTCAAAAGGGAGGCTTGCTCGGCTGTCCTGATGATCCCGTAGGAAGTGCCGTCAGAAGCGATAACTGACGACTTTTACGCTTATCTGATGCAGTCGCTGACACCTGACGCTTTAGGTGCCCGTAGCTGCCAAAGTCTGCCCTAAATGCACGTCCTGATCCTTGTTTCAGATGGCGGCCCACTCGGTTTTGCAGACGGGAGCAGCAGCCCTCCTCGAGGTAAGAACCAGTCTCTGTGGACTTAGTAACGTTAACTTAGCTGTGTCTTCCACCCTTAAACGCACGGATATTGCTTGATAACTTGCCGTTGTCACTTTCATGCATTTGATATTTGGCGTGTTTGGGACGATTAGGTTGCGGCCCCTAGCCTGAAACGAGTTTTGTGTAAACCGCGTCTTGTGTTCAGAAACAGATGCCTTCAGGCAGGTTTAGCCAAAGCCCAGGTCCCTGGGGCGGTACTAGGAGCGGTGAGGTGCTTGGCTGCTCTGATGAGATCACTAATAGGAAGTGCCGTCAGAAGCGATAACTGACGATAAAGTTTCCTGACTGACTGCAGTCAAGGCATCCTCACCAGTTGCCGGTGCCCAGGAGCTGGGTAGTCTGGACTGTGACCCGTAATTTCTATATTCACCCAGGTTGCCAGCTAGTGAGGCATTGCCAGTGCGTGATCACCAGCATCGAGTATGGGAGCCTGGACCAAGGTAAATAAACTTTGGACTGAGGTTGAGGAGGCCGAAGTGTTGAATCAAAAAGTTGCTGTTGGACCGTATGTTGGCAGTTTCATCTGGCTGACCTAGTAACTTGACCTTTATCGACCGAGTATCTGAGAATGATTTTGGTTCCTATGTGGACTAGATAGCAGATGAGCCCCGGAGTTCCTTTTTATGTCGTGGCTGTAGAGTCCTGAGCAAACTTTGCGCTCTGGGATGCTCTGAAAATCGAAAGCCTTAGGTGTGTAATGTTTAAAATAATGTGACTGAATGGAAGTTGAAACGTAAAGATGGCAGTTATGACTCAGTCCCTAAGGACTGTTGAGGGGATGGGTGTGCATTTGTCTAGTTGTGGCTGTCAGCACAGTGGGAACTGCTTCCAGTTGCCCTTGGCTGGCTGTCCACGGGTGCCTTATTCATCCCTCCAGGGTCTGAGCTCTGAAGAGTGGTGACCAGCAGAGTTTTAGAGCCGGCAGCAATGGCAGGAACACCCCAGCCCAAGACAAGGTAAGACCTAATCTGGACCATGACCATTCTGCATGGTAGAATGGATGAGCAGCTAGTTTTGTTAAAATGGTTTTGCAGAAAAGGATGTCAATGATGAAATCACCCAAAATAAGCTGGAATTACCGGCAGATTGTGTAGTGGTGAACCTACGGTTTTCTGAGGATATCTTTATGCTGTGAATGACTATTCTGGGGAGTATAAAGTAAGATTCACTGATACTTAGTTTCCTTGCAGGCTAAGCTGCAGCAGAGGCAGAATTTGGAAGTTGCAACCAGTGGCAGCCATCAACTTGGACGTGGAAAATACAGGCTGCAACGTTTTGTTTTGTGCTGAGTATCAAAGGGGACATTCTTATGGTGAAAGAGCCAAGAAATGGATTTGGCAGCTTTTCTCTGTGACAAGGGAGTCATTAAATTCATAAGTAGCTTTTTTGTACTTGTAAATATTGTATGCATTTGTTATACTGGGTGAGAGAAACTTCTGAAATTTGTAGCTCCATGCAGTTACCATAGATGTAATAAAAGGATGCTCTTTTGTATTAATTTCTTAGAAATGTGTATTTTTGAAGAAAAAGTCAAGTCTGATTACTGCTGACAAATACTGTTAGGTCTCTAAGTCGTGTCGATATTAGTGGTCCAATTAACTCCTTGTAACCTTCCCTTATGGTCAGTTTAAGGTGTTCTCCCCTCTTGAGACTTAGGGCAAAAATCCCAAAGCATTTAAGGCATCTGTACACAGTCCCTGTTCTTCTGGGCTCTGTCCTCTGGCATGAGCTTCCTCTCTCCTGAAGCCCCACCCCCATTCCTACCCAGACTGCAGCATTTGAAGCCCCAGTCTGTCTGGGCTCCCTGGCATCAGATCAGAAGCTTCCCTAACCCTCTGTTTACCTGGTTCACCAACATCATGGGTACATGGATAATTTTCTCCAATTCAGCAATCAGCTGGGCTTTTTGATTGGGCCTGAATGGGTGGAAACTTGCTTTCTTCCCCTCCTCCCAGCTGTGGTTGCTCGGAGGCACCTCATCTTTGTGGTCCTAGGGTTTGGGGAATGTGCTCAAATTTTGGGGACCCCATGGGAAGGAATTTTATGAGAAATGGTCCTTTTAAAAGGAAGCAAGGCTCACTGTGGTCTGTACCCTAGCAACAATCACCCATGGGAAGATCTGGTAATCTGCATAGAGACTGGGATTTTCTGAGTGGGTCATATTTTGTGCATGTGCTGGTTTACCCCAGGCTTGCTAGGCAGGCTGCCATAAATATTGGCAGGTTTAGGAAATAGTTGGTCCCCTGGGTAGGTCCTGGGATCACATCACAGGCTGAAAGATGGACCTTATAGATGATGGGAAGTTTGTTTCAAGGAGCCCAGGGCTCCACAAGGAGATACCCTTTAGTCCAGATGGAGAGGGGCCTCCTGGGGTCTCTAGGAGCCAGTCCCCTCTCCCAGCCCTTGACCTGAGGTACAGTCAGCATCTGGCTGGGGTTTGCTTGCCTGAAATCTAATTCGGATTGGAAAGTCCTGGGTTAGATGGAGGGCCCCTGCTACACTCCTTTCCTGGGGGAGAGCTCTCCGGATTCACAGTAGCTCAGGCTTCCAGCACCCCTCAACCCACTGCAACCACAGGTCTAGGGAGGCTAAGGGTGGATTGTTTTCAAGCCAGGGATGACTTCTCAGGAACCAGAGGCAGCAGACATGGGTGGACGGGGGAGATGGAAAGGCCGAAGAGGAGTTAACAGTGCTCCTTTCCCAGATGGTTCCATCCAGCTTCCCATGGGGGTGGGGGGAGGCACTGCCCAGGCCCGCTGTGGAGCTTCCCCAGCCATCCTATCCCAGGAGGAGTGACTTTGGCCTGCACTCCCCTGTCACGTCTGGGTTGCACCTACAGTTTCCCTGCGCTCCTGGTCTCTGGCGGGGGTTTTGGGGCCCCCTCCAGGATCCTCTGGGCCCAGGGCCTCATCCTGGGTCTCCTGCCCACCGCCTGGGCCCTCGCCCAGCTCCAGGATGGTGGGCAGGTGGCCCTGCTTGGGGGAGCGCTTGCGTAGGCTGAGCAGGAAGGGCTGGGGCAGTGAGAAGATGTTCACGTTGTTGCCCAGGTCGATCCATGTGACGCTGGGGAACTTCCTGGGGTCTCTGAGGGCGTCGGTGAGGTCGCGCAGCAGGGCCCGCGTCAGCCGGTTGCCGTTGAGGGCCAGCGTGGTCATCCGGGGCAGCGTGCTGAGTGCTGGCAGCAGCTGCAGAACCATGTCGTCCGTGAGGCCCGTGAAGCCCAGCTCCACACTGTCCACCTGCTCCCCGCAGCGCTGCAGGTAGCTGGCTACCCGCTCCAGGTCACGGGAGGTCAGCGGGATGCCTGACAGGTCCACCATGTTGTCCGGAGGGCTCCCGGCCAGGACCGCCTTGAGGCTGAAGGGGAGATGGGACAGCAGGGTTCAAGCGAGAGCGGCAGGCTTTTCTTGGGAGGCCAAGGTGGGTCACCTCCAGGAGCAAGCCTCCACTCATCCTTGTGACTTCAAGAGGCCGGGGACCCAGGCCCCTTGCACTGCCCCACCTCTCAACCTGGCTGCCCAGCAGGCAGAGGCTGGGGGACCCCAAGGGAGGCCCCAGTGACTAAGGGTACCTTCAGCAGCCAAATGTCTGGGTCTGCCCTGGATTCCTTTCTTCCTACTCATGTGACCTTTAGATACTTAACCTCTGTGCCTCATTTAGCTGAAAAATGGAGACAACTGGGTACCACAGGTTGTCATGTGAAATAGGAATGCATTCAGGACAGTGCCCTTTAGAGGAGGCGGTGAATGGGCGAGTTCCCTACTCCACTCAACAGCAAAATAAGATCTCGGATGCCCCTTCTTCAAGACCACCTTCCGGCCAGAAGGAGGATCCTTAGCGAGAGCCCTCAGGACAGCAGGCAGGGATTGGGGGTGGGTGCAGGGGCACGGAGCCTGGTGGGGCTGCTTTATACCTGCTTCCACTCCCCACCTCCACCACCCCTTGCTCTTCTGCCCTGCCTCTTGCTCTTCTTGCTCCGGACCCAGATCTCCTGGTCTCCAGGTACCGAAGTAAACCCAAAGCTCCAACCCCGGGAAGGACAGGGAGGTGGAGGGGCCCCAGATTGCAGCTTGGACTTCCTGTTGGCCTCATAGGAGAAAGAACCAGGCTGAGGTAAGAACTTGCTAGGAGTTCCAGCAGAGGGACCCCAAGTGCAAAGGCCCCGAGGCTGTTGGAACTCTGTGAGCCAGCAGGGCTGAGCAGGTGTGAGTCAGCGGGATGGGGAGCCCCCAGCGGGAGTGAGGCTTCTGAATGGAGAATGGACTGAGCATGCCCAAGCCCTGGGGAGACAGAAGGCCCTGGGTCCCAGCAGAGCTTACAGCCCAGCTTCTCCCTCTGCAACCAGCTCACAAATCTCCTGGCCTGGGTTCCCCGGGTCCTGTCCTGCACTCTCCCCACACTTGGCCTCACCTTGGCACAGCTGGAGCCCCCTGTGCCTACTTTCTCCCCCTGGGAGGGGCCCTGAAGAGTCTTCCCCTGGCTTGAGAGTGGGGGCGGTGTCCGTGTCCGGAAGGGAAGGGGGACCGACCAGAGCTCTTCTCTGTGCTTCCCCTCCCATCCCGTCTGGAGGACCTGAAGAGGAGCCTGTGCACTAGGACCCCAGCCATTCTGCCCCGTGATTCATCCAGAGTATGTTCCCTTCCGCTTCCTTCTATGACGCTGTCCTAGCCCTGGTTCTGTGTCCCAGTGTCCCCTCTGCCCCCAGGGTGCAGGCGGCCACACAACCTCTGAGGGTCCTCACAGCTGCATGAGCCAGGGACGTGGCTGGGGTCTAGGACCCTGGAGACATCAGGAGGGCTGGTGATGGGTGGGAGGAGTGCCCACATTCAGTCCCCACTGCACAGATCAGGGCCTGGATGCCAGTGCCTCGCAGGGCTCATGCCCACCTGGAATGCCCCCCTCACCCCCATCAATCCTTCTTCTCCTGCAAGCAGCTCTTGTCCTCTCCCCACTGCCCTGGGAAGGGGGGTGCTGCACTCCCCAGGCCCAGCCCGGCACAGCTGACTGGGAGCTGCCCTTGGAGGAGGAGGCTGGGCAGGGACGGGACTCACCAGGCCTGGGGCTTCCTCTTCACCAGCCCGCGATGGCGCCTCCACTGGGAGTGGGGGCTGAGGTGGTATGTCAGCTGCCGGCACAGCTTCTCCATGGCGCCCAGGGCATCGCCCTCCTGCAGACCAACCACAGGTCCCTGAGTCACTGGAGCAGGTGTGGAGCCAGGCCCCTCCCCCCGCCTTCCGCCTCTACCTCTACGGGACCAACACGGCCACCCCATCCGGGCTGAGCTCGGTGTGGAGACCTGCTGTGCTGGCCCCCTGTGGCTGCCCGGAGCAGGGGGCAGGGAGTGCAGACTCATCTGCACACTGGTTTTAGTTTCTGTGAATTAGTTGCTGTCGTGAATAAACCTGCTGCTGCTGCTAAGTCGCTTCAGTCGTGTCCGATTCTGTGCAACTCCATAGACGGCAGCCCACCAGACTCCCATGTCCCTGGGATTCTCCAGGCAAGAACACTGGACTGGGTTGCTATTTCTTCTCCAATACATGAAAGTGAAAAGTGAAAGTGAAGTCGCTTAGTCGTGTCCGGCTTGTAGCGACCCCATGGACTGCAGCCTATTAGGCTCCTCTATCCAAGGGATTTTCCAGGCAACAGTACTGGAGTAGGGTGCCACTGCCTTCTCTGGAATAAACCTGAGATTTCTATAAGAGCCTGATTTCAGGTGATGTGACAGGTGACCCCTTAGCCAGGGTCACCACGGTCCCTGCCGCTTCCCGATGCCCAGGGCTGTCCTGCTCACCGGCTCTCCTCACAAATGCCCGCTGGGCCCCTCCCAGGTGCTGGACACTTTGGACGCTGGGAGCAAATGTCCTTGCCCTCGTATTTCACACGACAAAGAGGACAGTGACATCCTTTACCATGTCTCTTCTGCCGCCATCAGCAGTGGGAAAATAAAGGAATGCAGGGCCAAGTCTTCCCCAACCCAGTTCATCCCACTTCGTTCCCTGTCTGGTCTACCAGCATTTGAGCTTGAGACCCTGGGTGTTATGGCCTGAACTGTGTCCCCCCCAAATTCTTAAAGTCCTAATCCCCAGCATCTCAGAATGTGGCTGTATTCAGAGACAGGGCCTTGAAAGAGTAATTAAGATAAAATGAGTTCATCGAGATGGGCCCTAGTCCTATATGACCAGTGTCCTCATGAGAAGAGACGAGAACACAGCTGTGTACAGAGGAGAGACTATGTGAGCACACAGGGAGAAGACGGCCGTCTGCATGCCAAGGAGGGCAGCTTCAGAAGAGACTAACTCTGTTAATGTCTTGATCTTGGACTTCCAGCCTCCAGGTCTGCGAGGAAACACATTTGGGCTGTTTAAGTGGTATTTTTGTCACGGTAGCCCCAGCAAACAAATACGCTACATTAGGGGATGCAGAGGGCAGATTTTAGAGACTCCTGTTCTGTCCAAGGGTAGTCAGTTCAACAGAGGGTCTCCGGCCTGAGAGACTGAGTGGCCCACAGCCTGTGCGCTCACCAGATGGTGCAGGGCCCAGGACCAAGCCACGAAGTGCCAGGTCTGGATGCAAACCCACTTGCAGATGGCAACGCGATGTGGCAGGTCAAACATTAGAGTGGCCAGTGCCCAGTGGGGCGCCTGACACAGAGTGGGTGCTCGGTGAAGGCCAGCTTGATTATTACCACTGTCATCATTACTCTGCTAGCAAGAGGCAGCACACAGCTCTCCCCCTTCATCTGATGTTTGGCTTTCCGAGGTTTTCGTTACTCGTCTGAGTTCGTTATTTTCAACCTTGGTCTGAAAATATTAAGTGGAAAATCCCCGAAATAACTCATAAGTTTAAAACTGCACTGTCCTGAAGCGTGGTAAAGCCCCGTCCCGTTCTGTTGGGGACATAAATCATTCCTTTGTGTGGTTTAACCCACACTGTGTATATTACCTATACCATTAGTGTAGAAAACACACTTTTATACAGTTTGGTACCAACAGTTTCAGGTATCCCCTGAAGGTCTCGGAGTGCTTCCAGGTGGCACTAGTGGAAAAGAATCTGCCTGCAATGCAAGAGATTGTATTAGACTCAGGTTGGAGCCATGGGTTGGGAAGATCCCCTGGAGGAGGGCATGGTAACCCTCTCCAACATTCTTGCCTAGAGAATCCCAGGTCAGAGGAGCCTGGCGGGCTACAGTGCATAGGGTTGCAGAGTTGGACACAACTGAAGCGACTTAGCAGGCACACATGAAGCTCTTGGAACATATTCCCCGAGGATAATGTGAGATCTACCGTATTCAGTAGTTAAGAGTATAGACTTGATCCAAACTGTGTGGATTCAAATCCTTGCATTGTCACCTCCTGTGTGACCTTGGGCATATCACTTGACCTCTCTGTGACTCTGATCTTCATCTGTAAAGGGTTAAGCAGGATGGGGGAGCAACCAGCTCACATGGGGCCATATGGAGTTGGAGGGGCTTATGGGGCCTCCAGCTGGGGGATGTGATTGGATTTAGGGTCTGGGGGTGAGGACAGGTCTGGCTTGGACATAATCACCAGGATCCGATTAAACCCCTGGCAAGGAACAAGCAGAGCAGGCAGACAGGGGGATCAGTCAAATATCACAGAGGCAGAGGGAGGGCCCAGGGGACATGAAATAACAGAGAAGGCTCGGCCAGAGAAGCAGGAGTAAGCAGAGCCCTGGGCACCAAGAATAGGGCTGGTGGGCTCAGACACCCCACTGGAGACTCCAATGAGCAGGTGGTGGCCAGCACAGGCTCAGGGATGGTGGTCATGGTGCTGGCTGGGGTGAAGGCCAACTTCTAGGCCAAAGGGAGAAGGGAGGATGGCCCACTTAAGCCAAGGGTCTGCATGTGGGATTCTTTCACAATTCTTTATTTGGCTGCTCTGGGTCTTCGTTACAGCATATGGGATTTTCGACTTTTGATGTAGCATGTGGGATCTTTAGTTGTGGCAGGCGGAATCTAGTTCCTTGATCAGGATCAAACCCAGGCCCCCTGCACTGGGAGCACAGAGTCTTAGCCACTGGATCACCAGGGAAGTTCCCCGTCCCTAGGACCCTTGCACATCAGGATCACCCAGAGCTTTAGAGAACGCAGCTGCCTGGGCCATCCCCAGCGATGGGTGGGCACTGGGACTTTTAACGCCTCCCCCTGACCTCAGCCGAGATTCCCCTGTGCTGCCAGGTGGACCAGTGGGGTGGGATGTGGTAGTCTGCCCAGGATCACCCCGGGACCACCCGGGCTATTCCAAAACTGAGAAATGAGCTCCTAGCCCTAACCGTAACCTCTGACCACTTCTCAGGGGTTCCAAAATTGGGAGCCATAGACTGTCCCTCAAACTTCTCGGCCAGAAGGAAGAAACAGAAAGTTCAGTTCTGTCACTCAGCCTTGTCTGACTCCTTGCAACCCCATGGACTGCAGCATGCCAAGCTGCCCTGACCATCACCAACTCCCGGAGCTTACTCAAACTCATGTCCATTGAATCGGTGATGCCTCTGTCGTCCCCTTCTCCTCCTGCCTTCAATCTTTCCTAACACAAGGGTCTTTTCCAATGAATCAGTTCTTCGCCTCAGGTGGCAAAGTATTGGAGTTTCAGCTTCAGAATCAGTCCTTCCAATGAATAATCAGTACTGATTTCCTTTAGGCTTGACTGGTTTGATCTCCTTCCAGTCGAAGGGACTCTCAAGTCTTCTTCAATACCACAGTTCAAAAGCATCAATTCGTCGGCGCTCAGCTTTCTTTATAGCCCAACTCTCACATCCATAGGTGACTACTGGAAATGCAGAAGCTTTGACTAGACCGACCTTTGTAGGCCAAGAAATAGAAAAAGGCGGCAAAGCAGCCACCGCAGTGTGCCGGCATCGCCACCGGGGGGCAGCCGCGCACAGGGCGAGGCCTCCAAGCTGGGCCTGTGCTCTTGTTTACTAAACAGGGACCGGAGACGTGGTTAATTTGCACGGAGCCTGAGGCCAAACGTGAGCTGGAGTCGTCAGGGGTGAGAGCGCCTCCGCTTGTCTGAACTAAGATTCAGTGACTTACGTTATCTACTAGACACTGGGCACTGCCTCTGGCTTCGCCTACGTCCCAATCCTGTAATCACAGTCGTTGCATGAGATGGGTGCCCCTGTAATCTGGCTTGACAAATGCGGAAACAAGAAGTCAAGGGGATGGCAGGTCAGGCAACGTGAAGGCTGGCAACAGGACGCAAACCCAGCAGTCACTATGAGGCTGGGCTCTGCTCTGCCCTCAGGTAATGAATCTTTCTCCAAAGTGAGTCCAAGGTGCTTCTATCCTTTGCAGCTAGGAAAGCCCCAAGCAAGCTCACTTAAGTTTTCCCACTCCAGGCCTCTGCCTGCAGGAACGGCTAAGCAGGACTGGCCCGGCGGTGGAGGAGGAGGAAGGAAGCGGGGAGGCAAGGAAGAAGGAGGATGCTGGCTGTGTCCTCTTACTCTGAAAGCCGTGAGGCCCAGCAGCCCCTGTGTGGGATCAGAGCCCACTCCCAAGCCACCACTGACGGTCCAGAAGGGGGCCCTGGAATCCTGATTTTAGACAAGATTCCTTGGGGGGGTCAACCCTGACAAGTAAACTCGGGAGCCCTGGCAACCCTGAGACATGGGGAGAGGGGGTGGAGAGGGGGGCAGGAGCAGAGGTGGGGGGCAGGTATCTATGCTGGTTGGGATCCTAGGGCCTTTTTCCAGCTTAGCTGCCACTGGGCCCCATGAGCCCCCTCAGTATGGAAAGGATAAGCCCTCTTCCTGGCTTGAGGCAGCCCGCATGGGCTTCTGTTACTTGCAACAGAGTCCTAACCCACAGCAGAGGGTTGTGGCAGGCAGGTTGCGGAATCTGCTCTCTAGGCTTTGCTCCCACCTGTGGAAAAGGAAGGAGGCGGAGGAGTGTGGCACAGGTTGGGGTGACTGGGCACCTGCCCAGTGCTGCTGACCGGAGGCCCCAGAGAAGACCCTGCTTGAGGGGTTCACTGACCTGTCAGGGGAGAGGCCCACGGCAGACCTGCAGGCCCCTCCAGGCGGGGTCAGGCCCCTTCCTATGCCATCTACTGTCTTCACCCCCGACCCCAGGGCATAACAAGCAGAGCCTTCCACCACTGTGCACCCAAGACTCCCTCATTCATTCATGAAACACAGCTGCCCTGCCTACTGTGTGCTGGACGCTGCTCCAGACAGCGAGACTGTGCTGGGCTTTCTGTCTACTCCTCCCCCCATCCACTCTCTGTTCTCTGTGCTGAACAGGCTGAGCTCTTACGGACAGACCGCATCACTGGGCCTCTTGCTCCTGACTGCCAGTGTGATCAGCTAATGGGAGGGAGGTCAGAGGGCAGGAGAGAAAGGCCTGGGATTAACTCTTCTTGTTCCTGCCCTGCTTCAGTCAGCCTCCAAGACGGCCCCACAGATGCCGGACTCCTGGGCGTGTACAGCCTTTTCCACCCGTGTCAGGGCTGATTGGGCAATCGGCCTCCACGGCATGTGGCGTCTGAGGCTGGCTCAGAAGACGCTGTGCTTCTCCCTTGCTCTCAGGCACCACCCGCTCTGGGATAAGCCAGCTGCCCTGACATGAGGGAGCTCAAGCAGTGGACAGACCGCAGGCAGAAAGCTAAGGCTTCCCGCATTAGCTGTGGTGGAGGGTGCGCCATCCTGTCAGTCCCCTGCAGCCTCCAGATACTTGTAGCCTTGGCCAGTGTCCCGAGCCCCCAGCTAGACTCTGAGCTGCTGCTGTTCCTGAATCCCCCACCTATAGAGATGGTAAAACGATGTAAGTCCGTTGTTTTAAGCCACCATATTTTAGGGTGATTTGTTATGCAGCAACAGAAAACACAATAAAGTATAAAAAAAGAAACAAAGAGAAAAGAAGGAAGATACAGGGCGGTTTTGGGAGAGGCGTTCTCCTCCCGGCTCCAGCAATACAGCTCTGCCCACGGCCCTTCCTCGGTAACGACTTCCTGATGCTGGTCTCCGGTGTCTCAGTGGCCCTGGTCCATGGTCCATTCCCTTCTTCCTGCCCACAACCCTGGAAATAGTCCCTTATTGTTGCTATTCAGTCGCTAAGTCAAATCCCTCTTTGCGACCCCATGGACTGCAGCGTGCCAGGCTTCCCAGTCCTTCACCGTCTCCCAGAGCTTGCTCAAACTCATGTCCATCGAGTCAATGATGCCATCCAACCATCTCATCCTCTAATGCACTATGCAATGTGTCACCTACTTGTGCCGGGAGCAGGATGACTGTGAACACGCGGATGTCCTCTCCTGCCCCTCCAGAGTTTATATTCTAGTGGGCAGAGCAGACACTAAGCCAACAAACACATAAGCAAGATAATTTCAGAGGCCAGTGAGTGGAATGAGAAAATAAACGGGGCATGAGGTAGAGGCTGATCAGAGACCTACTGAAGGGAGGCTGGGCAAAGAAGGCCTCTGAGAGGCAATGCTTAGGCTGAGTCTGAAAGGAGGAGAGGAGAGCTGGAGCAGGAGGCAGCAGAGTCCTGAAGGTTGGAGAGAGTCTGGATGCCGCAGGAAGAGAGGAGCGTGGGGGTTGGAGCAGAGTGGGAGCGATCGGAGGGGAGATTCAGGCGGGTCCAGAGGAGGGTTCCACGAGTTCCTTAAATCACAGCACCACACAGAAGGCTTTTCAGGAGGACCTGGTGACGCGGTTTACCTCTGCACAGAAGGGCAGAGAGGGCACGGAGCCAGGAGCGGAGCCCAGAGTCCAGCTGGAGGCTCTTCCAGCAGCCTGAAGAGGAGGGCCTTGGACATGGCCCCGACACATTAGAGAACTAGGACATGCTGACCGGTGGACAACACGGGTGCCCCGTCCAAATCCCCCAGGGTCCACTGTTCCTGACTTTGTGCCCGACCCTTCTCTGCTGTGCCCCTGCCTGGGCAACCAGCACCTGCCGGCTTTGCGGCGGCCGCCCTCTACCAACCCACCCCACACCTGCCCTAATGGACCCCCAGCCCTCCTCGTCTAGTCCTCCATCTAGGAGTCTTGGCACCAAACACTCTGGAAGCCAGAGAGAAGGCCCTAGACAGAGCTTCAGATGGAGGTGCCGCCTTGGAGCAAGGTTCAGGCCCTGGGCGCCCAGGCCAGGTGTGGGGTGGACCTAGGAACCACCTCTTGCTCTGATCTTGGTTCTACCCTAAAGTGGAGGCTGCCCCAGGACTCCTCCACCCTGCCCTGGCTTCCTGCTACTTCCTCCTGCTACAAGGAAGCATGTTTTTTAGAAACTGCTGGAAATTGAGGGATGGGAGAGAAGAAACCAAAACAGAGAGGAAAGCCCAAGTGGGCAGCTGCCCTGCTGTGGCTGTCCCCTCCCTGCCCCGGTCCCGGCCTGGACTGCGGAGCCAGCGGGAAGGGGAACAGATCTCCCACCCTGAGGGGCTGGGCCGCGCCCACAGAGCCTGGAGAGCCGCGGAGCCCAGCAGGAAGTGGACCTGAGTGAAGCGGGTGGGTGTGAGATGACACTCGGCCCAGAGAGGAAGACCAGTGGACGCAGTGGGGAGCGTGATGAACTGAACGGCGGGCAGGGCCGTGGCTACCCGCACACAGCACCTGCGTGCAAACTAGACCGAGCTCACCTCTCGGTGGCTGTGGCCCTGCCCCTGTGCCCGCGGCTGGCGGGCGGAGAGAGGGCTTGGACTGCGGTCTGCTCCCGCCCCGCCGCCCTGTGCACGTGTCTTTGTGCAGGGTGCAAACTAGCAACTGTCCATGGCGGCCCTGGCCCCAGACAACAGGGGGGCTACTCAGCTGCAGGCCTTAGAAACGAGGAGCTCCCCCGTTTTCCAAGGGCAGCCAATGTGGGGATTGTGTGAAATACTTTTAAACGTTGGCAAGGAATCCAGATTTGATGCACCTGGTGGGCCGAACAAAGCCAGTACTGAGGGTGCAGGCGTATATAGCCTTTACCATGGACGCTGAGCCTCAGGTGCCTGCATGAGGGGCCTGGGCAGCATTGACCAGCCCCCCACCCCGGGCACCGGGCTGTTCTACCCAGGAAGGCGCTCGCCTCACACCCCAGACCTGGCTGGCTCAGACCACGGCTGCCCTACCGGCTTGGGGCAGTGGATGTAGCGGGCCAGGCTGATGATGAGGTCGTGTGTGATGGGGTCCACCAGGTTCCTGAAGCTGGCGTAGCGGTACAGGACGTCGTCCAGCGAGGTTGACTCCATGCCCAGGTCCTGCAAGAGGGGAGGAAGGCCAGAGATCAGCGAGGCACCCCCTGCCCTGCCCTGGAGCCCCACCCAGCATACCCGTGGAGCTGAGTTTCAGTCCCTGGGGTTGCAAAGAGACACAACTGAGCGAGTTTTCACTCTGTGTGGCAGGCGAGGCTGGGAAGGTAGGAATTGGAATTCAGACTGTCCATATGTGGATGAGAGACCTCTTCCCTCTTGGGGTCTGTTTCCCCACCTGTGAAATGGGCAGATGGACCATGCCAGCAGTTACCAAACCGTGTTCCAAGGTCTTGGGGCTGATAAGACAAGAGGGAGGCCAAGGGTCAGCAAGTCTTTGGGCCCAGCTCTCAGCAGAGCCGCTCTGCTCGCTGTCCTTCAGTTTTTTTTTTTTTTTTTTTTTTTAAGGCAGTTCTATTGCCTAAGTCTGAAAAACCTGGACCGGATGGCTGCTTGGGTTTATTGGGTTCCTATCAGCCCTGCCCTATCTTCCCATCCCCCGTGCTCTCAAGGCAGTAGAAGTCATCCCATCCTGGAAGGACCAAGAAAACCCGACCTACTAACCCAGGATGCCGGGGCAGGTGTGGGAGGATGTAAGTTGTCCTTTCCCAGAGGGCCCCCATCCCCAGGGCCACGTCCCCATCCTCGCTGTCAGTCTGGACCCCTCCCAGCCTGCTGACGGTGGCTCTGTCTCTCTGGGCAGCTCTTATCTGGAGTCATGAAACTGTTGCTGGGGAGGGGGCTGAGGGTGGAAGGAAGGAAGGGGGTGGGGAGGGGGTCTCCCCAGGAAGGCAGACGTGGCCCCGATCACGCGCTCTGGGTGAGTCACGGCCACCCCGCCCTATGAATTCCAGCTGGGGTGGAGCTCCCGAGGTCCCAGGGCGCCGGGTTATGAGAAGCTGCAACAGGGAAAAACCAGATGGGGCCGGAGAGAGGCTGCTGCACTTTTATTGCTTTATTTCTTTACTTCGACCCCACCTCCTGGAGGAAATAGCTGCCGACTGCAGTATGCTTGCCTGGAGAACTCCATGGACAGAGGAGCCTGGTGGGCTACACAGTCCATGGGTCGCAAAGAGTCCAACACGACTGAGCGACTAACACTACACTTTCAACCCCACCTAGGTCCATGGGGTGCCTGTGCGACTTCAGAGCACCTCACACATCCCGAGCGCCTTGGGCCACTTCCGGCATCCCTGGTGTCCTCTCCATGTCCCCCACCAGGCCAGTGTACTGGAGACAAATGTGTCATGACCGCACTGACAGTCCTCCTGACCCTGCCCACCAGGGACCTTGACGCTCTGCTCTGGCTGCATGTGGGGGTAGGGGATGGGGGGTGGAAGAATCACACCCACATGCGGCTCCTCCAGGCTGTCCTGGGCATAGCTTTGGCCTGGGAGGGGCTGGTCTGCCTTGCAAATACCAGGCAGTGAGGAGAATCCTGACTTCCTCATTATGGGTCTAAATGGTGCCATCTCTAGGACCTGTGCACATCAGCAGATACCCCAGAGTCACCGCTGTGGGCAGCTTGGCACGGAGGTATCCCTGGCCTGGGATCAAGCGGGTCAATGGCCAGCATGTGCCATCTCAAAGAAGTGGGGCCCCCACTTGAGCTTGAAGAACCAGGTTTGGGGACTCACTCCAGTGGGAAAGTTGAGGGGTATAGCTTTGCAAAAAGCAACCAGAGATTCACACAGCGCTTCTCAAAGCATGAGGGGCGACCCTCAAGACCCTTTCAGGGGTTCTGTGAGGTCCTCTTTTCCAAACCGGCATGATGTACATTTTCTCCATCGACTTCAACCAAAACAACCTACTGCAAGAGACTAAACACAGAGCAACAGGTATGAGGATTCAGCTGTCTTACAAGCCAGCCACACACGAAAGAGATTCACAAAACAACGAAACAGGGTGGCTCTCTTCACTGTATTTTTTCTTTTGAAAAATATATTTTCATGAAAATTTACTTCTTCCACATGCAAGCTTATTAACTTTATTTTTATTTATTTTTTTAAAAGAATTTCTTCTGGGCTTAGAAACATCAAAGTCTTTTTTTTTTAAAGATTTTTAAAAATGTGGACCATTTTTAATGTCTTTATTGAATTTATTACAATATTTCTTCTGTTTTGGGTTTTGGTTTCCTGGCCATGAGGCACGTGGGATCCCAGCGCCCCGACCAGAGGAGGCGGAACCCACGCCCCCTGCACTGGAAGGAGAAGTCCTAACCACTGGACCACCAGGGAAGTCCCGAGCTTATTAATTTTAAATGAGTGAATAAATAAATATTTAAAATGTTTCTTTTGATTTCTTCTAGGTAGACAGCCTTTATTAGATATGACCCATACACAAAAAAACCTCTTTGAGGCCCCCATAATTTTAAGAGTGTAAAGATTCCTCAAGAAATAAAAAGTAGAGAATTCCCTGGGAGTCCACTGGTTAGGACTCGGTGCTTTCACTGCCGGGGGCTCAGGTTCAATTGCTGATCAGGGAACTAAGATCCTGTAAGCCACATGTGTGGCCCAAAATAAATAAATAAACAACATTAAAAACAGAACTACCATACACCCAGCAGTCACACTTCTGGGTGTATATCTAAAGGAGATGAAAACACACTACCAAGGAGATGTCTGCACGCCCATGTTCACCGAGGAGTTACTCACGACAGCCAAGTCAGAAACAGTCTAAATGCCCATCAATGGATGACTGGATACAGCAGATGTGGTCTATATAATCCAATGGAATACTATTCATCCACAAGAAAGAAGGAAATCCTGCCATTTGCAACAATGTGGATGGACCTTGAGAACATCATGCTCAGTGAGATAAGGCAAAGACAAAGACAAATACTGTATGATTGCACTTGAATGTAGAATCTAAAAAGAACTGAACTCTGAAAAACATAGTGCATTGGGGCTGGGGGTGGGGGAATGGGAGATGGTGTTTAGGGTTCGTACCTGCAACAAGAAGATAAATAAGTCCACAGTACACTGTTAAAGAAATGCACACAGGTCAGCCATGAAAGACACCAGAAGTGTTATAAACATCAGGCTTGTTAAGAGATAAGACCTTAAGTGTTACCATAGAAGAAATGTTATTTATGTGACAAAAACAGGGGTGTTGGCTAATGCTACAATGGTAACCACACTGCAGTATGAGTGTATCAGATCAATACAGTATATGCCTTAAAATTGTTATATGTCAGTTATATCTCAATTTAAAAAAGAGAGAGAAAGTATAAAGAGGACTGCTACTGCTAATTCACTTCAGTCGTGTCCGACTCTGTGCGACCCCATAGACGGCAGCCCAGCAGGCTCCCCAGTCCCTGGGATTCTCCAGGCAAGAACACTGGAGTGGGTTGCCATTTCCTTCTCCAATGCATGAAAGTGAAAAGTGAAAGTGAAGTCGCTCAGTCGTGTCCAACTCCTAGCGACCCCATGGACTGCAGTCTACCAGGCTCCTCCACCCATGGGATTTTCCAGGCAAAAGTACTGGAGTGGGGTGCCATTGCCTTCTCCGATAAAGAGGGCTCTTAATACCAAAAACACTTGGGGAACTGCAGGGATGGAAGCAGAGGGTACTCTAGGAACAGTATGATTCACCATGGTCAAAGGGTGGAAACCCAAGCGCCCAGCAACTTCCATAGGCACATGCATAAAAACGTGGGATATGTCTGCAATGGAATGTTATTCAGACATACAAAGGAACAAAATATGACATATGCTACACCGTAGCTGATCCTTGAAGACTTTATGCTAAAAGAAATCAGTCACAAAAGGAGGGTTCCACACACATGAAGCAGTCACATTCATAGACGCAGAGTCTATGCATTCATAGACGCATAGCATGGTGGGGGCCAGGGGCTTCCGGGGAGTTGCTGTTTCAGGGGATTGAGTTTCAGTTTGCAAGATGAAGAGTTCTGGAAACAATGGTGTGATGGTTGCACAACAATGTGAATGAGCTTAATGATACTGAAGCATAAAAATGGTTAAGATGGTAAATTTTATGTGATGTACATTTTTTTTTAAAAATGGGCTTCCCTGGTGGCTCAGCAGTAAAGAATCTACCTGCCAGCACAGGAGACTCCAGTTTGATCCCTGGGTCAGGAAGATCATCTGAAGAAGGAAACGGCAACCCACTCCAGTATTCTTGCCTGGGAAATCCCAAGGACAGAGGAAGCTGGTGGGCTAAGTTCATGGAGTCGCAAAGAGTTGGGCATGACTGGGTAACTAAACAGCAACGACAACAACTTTTTAAAAAAGGTCCTAAGACGCAGTGGGGCAAACACAGACACCTTCCTCGGAAAGGAAGGAGCAGAAGGGGGCATGTTTATGGCAATTATTTTTCCTGCCTGTTCCACCTGGTTATTACAATTTTTCCCACCGTGGGTATTTCTAGCTGTGGGTATTTTCTTTAAAATTTCCTTCCATGTCGGGGTCTTTCCATTTACAAACATGGGCTTTTCGGAGCCTGTCTCCTCATCAGGAAAGCCGTGCTCTGAGTATCTCTTGACTTTCTCTCTTCCCGTGTTCCACCCACAGCGCACTCTCATGAAGCGCCCAGGTTTGCCTCAGTCACTGACCTCCTGTCCTGCAGCGTCAACCCCATTCCACTGCCCCTAGTTAGGACTGTGTGCTGGCTAGCATTCCGAATCCTTGCGATTCTTATTTTCCTCGTTAATCTCCCTTTTCATCTCGCCCTGTTGTTTTCTTTCCATCTCAGCTTGGCCTCTTTTCGTGACATTCTGTGCTGTTCTCACAAAGTTCATTTCCTCCGGAACCTGCCATAGATCATTACAGAGTCAGGGTCCGGCCTCCACACATTTCCCTGACGCACAGGATTTTTTCCCCACTTGTTCACCCTTGAAGGAGGGGCGATCTAGTGAGATCCCCTCACCTATCAAGTCTAGTGTGATGCTGTGATTTACAATACATACATACTTGGACTTTCTGGCATGGAGCTCCTAAACCCGCAGAATTTCCTAAATGATGAGAGAGACAAAGGTGCCTTTTGTTAAGAGATGACGTTTTAAAATGTTTTTTGTTAATGAGGTGACTTTTGGAAAGTCCCTTGGTCATCTGGGAATGGGGCTGGTAGCCAAGGGAACCAATCTTGTCATTAGTTTTGAAAGTGAAGTCACTCAGTCATGTCCAACTCTTTGCAACCCCATGGACTATAGCATACAAGGCTCCTCCATCCATGGAATGTTCCAGGCAAGAGTACTGGAGTGGGTTTGCCATTTCCTTCTCCAGGGGATCTTCTCTACCCAGGGATCAAACCCGAGTCTCCTGCATTGCAAGCAGATGCTTTTACCATCTGAGCCACGAGGGAAGCTCTTGTGATTAGAGGTTGGGAATTTCAGTCCAGCCTCTGACCTCCAGGGAGGGTACGGGGGGATGAAAAGAGTCAGTCACCAGTGGCCAGCGAGGTCATCAGTCACGCTGACTGATGAAGCCTCTGGAAAATCTCCACAGTGCAGGGTCCAGAGAGCTTCTGGGTCTGTGAGCACATGAAGGGTGGAGAGTGGACACCAGGGGGGTGTGGAAGGTCCTGTCCCTCCCCACACCTGGGTCTGTGCCTCTCTCCCATCGAGCGGCTCCTGAGTTACATCCACTATGTTAAACTAGTGAATAAATGTTTTCCTGAGCTCTGTGAACCACTGAAGTGAATTCATCTGACCTGAGGAGAGGGTCGTGGGAACCTACAGCTGAGATCTGGGCGGTCAGAAGCACAGTCGACCACCTGGACCTGTGACTAGAGTCTGCAGTAGGGGCTGTCCTGTGGGACCGAGCCCTTATCTGCGGGGTCGGACACTCTTGCTGGGCGAGTGTCAGAACTGAGCTGAACGGTAGGACACCCAACCTGCATGGGATAACTGTTCGTTGTGGTGAGAACACACCCACACGCCGAACTTCTGACCTTGTCCCACGGCTGCCTTCCTGGGGGAAGAGCTGAGTCCACCTCTCAGGTTTTGGTTTGTAAGGAGGCCAGCTTGGCGGGAGGCCACATTCCGGACACTGAGCTAATGCAACTCTGACCTTGGGGAGGGATGTGTTTGCCCATCACCATGGACTGGGTCTCCCACACTTCAAAAATGAGGTCTGCAGAAAGCCACTATGTGGTCAGTATCCCAGGACCTCCCTGTCCCTGGCCGAGCCCAGGGGCCACAGTGGAGTTCCTGTGGCCAGGGTTCTCCGGTTTCCCTCTTCTGCCGGCCTGGCGGAGGCGGCGTCCGAGGGCCACTTTCTCTGAATACACACAGAGAAGCACGGGGAGGGTGCAGGCAGGGGAGGACTCCAGCAGTGCTGTGTCGACCCCCAAACCATCCCCTTGAGAGGGGAAGGGTGGCCGCCTGACTTCCTCAGATTGGGGAGAAGGGCTCTCTTTCCCCCGGGAGGCTTCGGCTTCCTGGGGGAGCCGGGTGGCTCCATCTGTCTCAACAGAGCAAGAGGGAGATCCTCCCAGGCTGCCCACCTGTCTCTGTTTTCAGGAATTTTCATCTTTTTTCGGTGTGTCTCCTCAGGTATTTTAGGGGAAAGCTGGGGGAAGCCACACAGGAGGCTGCCACGCACACGCTATTTTAAACCACAACCACCCCCTTCCCTTTTAAGTTCCAGGTTTCAAGCCCGTTCCCAGGAGGGAGGCCCTGCAGGAACGAGCTTGTCTCTGTCTCTCTCTTCCAGGCATGAAGCTGCGGCTTCTGCAATAACACAGTCTGGGGAGGGAGCGGGCGGCTGGGTCCGCATATTAACCAGCAAAGGTGGACAGCTGGCGCTGGAGCCGCCGGAGCCTGTGCGCTCGTGCTCTCGTGCTCAGGGTGGGTAATGAGGCTGTGAGCAAACAGGGTCCTCCCGAGGACAGTAATTAGTCCAGAGGGCAAGCAGGGAGCCGGCAGGCTGCCAGTCTCCTCCTGGGCCCAGTGCATCAGAGGTTGCTCCTCTGGGGAAGGATACAGACTGGTTACTGGCCTCGCCTGGGTGGCCGGCTCCGTGTCCCCTCCCCCTTGACATTCTAGCCGCCTCGAGGATTCCCAGGAGAGGGACTGGAACTGTCGGGTGCCCGCCAGGGGAAGAAGCTAGAGGATCTCCACGGGCAGGGACCCCGTGCACACACTAGGCAGCTGCTCGCTGAATGAAGACAACGGCCTCCAAGGAAGGTGGCTGTTGTTCAGTTGCTCAGTCATGTCTGACTCTGGTGACACCGTGGACTGCAGCATGCCAGGCTTCCCTATCCTTCACTATCTCCCAGAGTTTGCTCAAATTCATGTCCATAGGGTTGGTGATGCCATCCAACTGTCGTCTGTCACCCCCTTCTGCTCCTGTCCTCAATCTTTCCCAGCATCAGGGTCTTTTCCAGTGAGTCGGCTCTTCATATCAGTGGCCAAAGTACTGGAGGAGGAATGGCAAACCACTCCAGTATTCTTGCCATGAGAACAATACAAACAGAAGGTGGGCAGGGTCTTAAAATGCCGATGGGGACGGAGGAGACACCTGGGGCCAAGCACACACAGAGTGCAAGAAACCGAAATGGATGTACCAGTTAAATGGTAGCCCCTGAAAGACAAGTCCACACTTTTAGTCCCTGGAATGTGTGAATGATGTCTCATTTGGAAAAAGGGTCTTTGCAGATTGCTTACCTTAAAGTCCTCAAGATGAGATCATCCTGGCTTATCCAGGTGGCCCTGAACCCAACAACAGGTATCTGATAAGAGAGAGATACAGGGGAGAAGGGGACAGGAAGATAGAGGCAGAGACTGAAGTGATACAGCCACAACCTCAGCCTCAGCCACAACTGGGCTTGACTTGAGACTTCTGATCTCCAGAACTGTGAGAGAATAAGTTTCTGTTGTTCTAAGTCATCAAAGAGTTTCTCTTGATGGTTCAGTCGTAAAGAACCCACCTGCCAATTCAGGAAGACATGGGTTTGATCCCTGGGTCTGCTCCCTGGGTCAGGAAGATACCCTGGAGTAGGAAATAGCAACCTACTCCAGTATTCTTCCGGGGATAATCTCATGGACAGAGGAGCCTGGTGGGCTACAGTCCACGGGGTTGCAAAGAGTCAGATGCAAGTAGACAATAACAAGTCACTAAATGAGCAGTCCTGGGAGACAACAGATGGAAGTGGAGGTGACGTGTTTCTCAGTGATGCACCTGGGTGGAAAGAAAAGGTCAGACCAAGTGGGCTGGAGCCCTTTTCTCCTCTGACTGCTGCTGACCTCAGGTAGGAGCACAGCTGCAGGCACCTGGGAGCATCAGCGGCAGAAACATCCTTGCTGTTTTCACCAGTCCTGGGTCCTCTCTGGATGAGTGTACCCCAACACACTCTCCCTTGCTGTCTGCTCCCAGAGGCAGGAGTGGGCTGGTCAGAGATGCTCTGTGAGATGGCTCTGAGCCCAGTATGAGAAAGCATATTTAAAAACAAGTGGTAAAAGAAATCAGTGGGCATCCCTGGGGGCTCCATGGTAAAGAATCTGCCCACCAGTGTGGGAGACTTGAGTTCGATCCCTGGTCTGGGAAGATCCCACATGCTGTGGAACAACTAAGCCAGTGCCCCACAACTATTGAGTCTGTGCTCTAGAGCCTGGAAGCCGTAACTACAGAGCCCGTGCTCTGCAACAAGAGAAGCAGCTGCAATGAGAAGCCGAAGCACCGCAACTATAGAGTAGTCCCTGCTCTTTGAAACTACAGACAAGCCCACATCAGCAACAAAGACCCAGCATAGCCAAAAATAATTAAATAAATAAAATTATTAGGAAAAAAACTTTCTGACACACGCTCCAACAGACTGAACCTTGAGGACATTATGCTAAATGAAGTAAGCCAATCACAGAAGGGCTCAGACTGTATTATTCCACTCATGAGGTCCCTGGAGGAGCTGAATCCATAGAAACGGGAAGTAGGATGGAGGCTGCCAGGGGCTGGGGGAGGTGGTGCAGAGTTGGTGTTTAATGTGGACAGAGCTGTAGTTTGGGAAAACGAAGAGTTCTGGAGGTGGATGGTTGCATGACAATGTGGATGTGCTTCATGTCACTGAACTGTACCCCTCAGCGTTGGTTAAAGGAAGTTTTATGTCATCTATGCGTTACTACAATTAAGAAAAAATCAAGTGATGAGTTCACAGGCCCTGGAGGTATGTAAGAAGCAGAGAGATCTCTTAGCTCAGTGGTGGCAGGATTTCTGTACCAGGAGGGAAGGGCTCTCTAAGGCCTCTGTCTCCCTTCTGGCTCCCTGGAAGTCGTCGTTAGTGTGGCCTTGGAGGCAAGATCCTGGAGCCAAGGGTGTGCTGTCCGGGAGACATCTAGGAGGAAGCTGAAGAGGTGGGGCCTCGAGGGAGGAAAGCACTGGGAAGGACCATGAGAGGAGCAACGACAGACAGAACCCAACCCAGACAGGAAGCCACCCGGATGGGGGAGTTGGAGGAGGAAGAGTTTGGGGGTGGGAGGTGGAGGTGGAGGACTGCAGAAAGGAAACTGGAGGACCCTGGACACCACCCCCTGGAGGTGGCACTGGGCCTGTGGCTCCCCTGCTCCCTTGACAGTGTCCTTAACTCAGACGGGGTTGAATCAACCAGGACCTAAGGGAGTGAAGCAGCTCAGATACACTCAGAAATGTGTCAATCAGGCATCTCACACATTTGTAACCTTCTAGAGGATCAAGTGGGCTTCCCAAAGAAACTGCCTGCCAAAGCAGGAGATTTAAGAGACTCCGGTTCAATCCCTGGGTGGGAAGATCCCCCCAGGGAGGGCATGGAAACCCACTCCGGTATTCTTGCCTGGAGAACCCCATGGACAGAGGAGCCTGGCGGGCTACAGTCCATGGGATCGCAAAGACACAACTGAACGGACTTATCGCCCAGGCACGGAGAATCAGGTAAGTCAGAGAACCTAACAAATGAGACCTGCGTTCCAATTTGAAGGGGTGAGTGAGGAACCGAGGTTGGGCTTATGATTTTAAGCAGCCCGCTGAGGGAGGATCTGGCCAAGTCTGTGACAGTTTTGAAATGTTTAACAGAACTTCATATCTACCCTATTTATAAGCTTAATATGTTACATTTTAAGAACTGCTTGGGAGCTTGGGGGGTCCTGCTTTTTAGGATGGCTACTTACAAACTCAGGAAAACTGGACATATTAAATTTGTAAGATCACTAAGATATCTAAATAAATTTAGTTAACGAAGTTATAAGCCTCCTACCCTTAAATGTGACCATTGAAATCTACTAGATTCATAAACAGAATAATGGCATTTATAGATTAAACTTAAAATGTTAGGGAAATGGTAGGCTTTAAATTTTTCAGTTCAGTATATTGAATCATAACTGAGAAAATCAAGCACCCATGAGCACTGTGTGTATATATGTGTGTGTATACATATATAATGTGCGTAGGGCAAGTGTGTGTGTACATGTGTGTATATGTGTACGGATAGGTGTGCATATGTAAATGGGGTGTTTGTGTCTGTGTGCACAGTTTGTATGTGTGTATATATTAATGTGTGTGTGTGTGGAGCGTGTGGTGTCTGCACAAAAATGCCCCGAGGACCCTGTAAACCTCCCAGGGACACAAGGGCGAAGTCGGTTGGCAGGCAGCTATCCTTGTCCTTGTATCCCTGGAAGAGGCATTGAGTACCCACGCCCACACACTCAGACTTTGGAAACACCAAACAGCAAAGCAAAAGTCACGAAAGCAACCTCTGCCCTGGCCTCTTCTTGAAGGAAACGCGCCAGTGTTGGCCCGCGTGCTGGTGAGCCACTCCTGCCGGGGGCAGGGGAGGAGCTGGAGTCCAGGAGATACTCGCAGGCACTGGTGGCAGGCCCCCCAGCAGGCCCCAGTCACCACTGCCCCCTGCCCGCTGGCCCACCTGGCTGAGGGGCAAGGATGGGCTCTGGTCCCATAGCAGAGCCCGTTCTCATCCCCCAGGGGTGGCTGGTGACTCCTGTACTCCCATGACCACTGGCCCTGCGGGGTCTGAAGGTGGGCAGGCGCCCCTCCTCAACCGTGACAAGTGCTCGTGGGTCTGCTCTTCCCGCCAGGATGCAGCAGGGTGGCTTCATGGCTGCGTGTTATTTGTGTTTTAACTTTGAGGTCTTTAAAACAGACACCCTTTGCACAAAGCAGGCCTCTGGAAACATGTCTAACTGCTGCCAAGTGTAATTCAATTAAAATCCAAGAAGCAGCAGTAGCAACAAATAAATAACAAAAAGACGCTTCTCTTCAGAAAATCATAAAATCAGCTGCAGGCCCAGTAGGCCTGAGGGGGTCTGCTCTGCTCTCTGTGGTCATGGGTCCACCCAGGCTCTGCTGGGGCATAATAGGAGCCCCCAGGCCCAGGCTTGAGTTAAGCCCTAGGTCAGTGTGGCCCTGGGCACCCTCCTGTCCCGCTGCACGACAGCACCCCCACCTACAAGTGAGCTTATCATCAGCTCTTTCTTCCCAGAAAGTGGGAGAGACCAGCAGAAGAGGCCTGGATCACCAGGGTTTGGAACCCAAAGAAGAAATTCAGCAAATAGCGCTGCATTCCCCCGGTCGGACCTTTCAGCTACTGTGCTTTATGACTCTGAAGGGTTGGTGGCATTCCCACTATTATACGCCCCAGTCTTCCTTTCCAGTCCCAACCAGCCCCGAATCTTGTGGGTCTGGGATTCTACAGAAAGACTGGGGCCAGCGGGTCCCTACCAGCTCCTACACTCCACGGATTCTCAGCACTGTCATCCATCCTGTATCCTCCAGATCTCTACTTAGGAAATAATCTGTTGCTGAAGCCTTCTGAGCACACTTAAGCCCATTTGTCTCTCTTGTGGTTAATGTTGTCCATTTTAAATGAAAGGTTTGGTCCATTGTGGAGGGAAATGTAGGTGACAAAGAGGTGGGTGGGGGGTGACTTCCAGGCTCCTTCTGTCTGGCTCCCTGACAACCTGCTTTCCAAGCAGGACACACCTCATGGGAACAGCCTGTTTCTCAGGGTGAGAAGTCAAGGACCCGACGGTTGTGAGCGAGTGGCAGAGATGGGGGTGGGGTGGGCCCTGGAATTTCTTACTCCACCTCCCACAACTGCCAGCCCTTGGAGAACACGTGTAAGTCAAGGTTGTCCAGAGAAACAGAATTGATAGGGTGTGAGTGGATGAGAGGGAAAGGAGGGAGTGAGGTGTAAGGAATAGTGACCATCTAGCAAATCTGAAACCTGGACGGCAGGCTGGGACCCCAGGAAGAGCTGCTGCCACCACCTCCCCCAGTCTAAACACAGCACCCCTGCCCCCAGCCTTTCCTCTCAAGGTCTGCAACCGATCGGACAAGGCCCACCCACACTGTGGAAGGCCGCCTGCTTTACTCAAGGTTGACTGATTTAACGCTGCTGCTGCGTGTGTTAGTCACTCAGCTTGCCCTGCTCTCTGTGACCCCATGGACTGTAGCCCACCAGGCTCCTCTGTCCACAGAATTCTCTTGGCAAGAATACTGGAGTGAGGAGCCATTCCCTTCTCCAGGGGATCTTCCCGACCCAGGGATCCAACCTGGGTCTCCTAAACTGCAGGCAGATTCTCTACCATCTGAGCCACCAGGATGGTTTAATGCTAATATTATCTAAAAAATACCTCTGCAGTAACATCTAGACTCCCATTTCACCAGAAACCGGGTACCATGACCTCACCAAGAAGGCACATACAATCAACCGCCCCCGCACACTGAGAGTCTTTACCACTTTACTTTTTAAGATTTTTTTCTTTTGGCATGTGAGATGGTTCCCCAACCAGGGGTTGAAGCCAAGTCTTCACAGTGAAGGCCCCAAGTCCTGACACTAGGCAAACAGGGAACCCAAAGGGTCTTTTACACTTTCAATCTCTAGGTCAGAGGCAAGGCCCTGGGCACAGCCTCCAAGAATCCGGGTAAGCAGAGATGAGTCACACGGGATGGGAAGTCCAGCTCGGATCCAGCTCACACCCAGGTGTGAGGCTGGTGGGGAAGTGCAGGGAGAGGAGGAAAAGGTCCCCCAGGCTTCTGGCTGAGGGTGAGCCCTGCCCATTTCCCCAAGGCCTTTTCTCTGGGCAGTGGGGAGGGCAGGAGTGGGCCAGGGAAGGAGCTCTGGCCAGTGGACTCTTCCCCACCCAACTCCTCCTTGGGGCCTCACTGCCCCACAGGTGGAAGAACCTGGGGCCACAACCAGCAGCAGAGACTGCAGGGCGAGGGCAGTGTCCCTGGGGATGGAGCGGCTCTACCCGTCTCCAGGAGTCACGGAGTTTGTCCTCATTTTCCAGGGACTCTGGGAGGGTGGCGGTGCAGGTGGAGGTAGGTGGAGTGAAAGGGCCCAAGCAACAGGCCCATGAAGGCCCAGAGCTTCCTGCAGGGTCTCAGGCTCTCGCCCATCCCAGTGTCCCTGGGTTCTGTCCACAGGTTCTCCTTAGTGGCCAGACTCCCTCCAGAGCAGGGCTCACGTGCGACACACCTGCTCTTGCGTCCCCAGCCAGCTGCCCTTCCTCCTCTGGTTTCCTGGACAGCTGCCACCAGTTTTCCGAAAGTAAGTTGTTTCTCTAATTCCACCCCTCTGCCCACTCTCCTATTCCAGGCCTTCCCCCACCTCCCAGAGTCCTGTGCCCCTCAGACTGCCCCCACGTCTGAGCCCTAGCTCATGGACCATCCTCCCATTGAGACACGTCACAGCACAAATACCTTTATCAAGCTCCCCGTGCCTGACCAGGCAGATTCTCAGCCAGCAGGCGATTTATGGAGATGTGAGAATTCTCACAACGGGTAACTTGGAACCTTCCGTGTCTGTTTCCATCTCTAAGAACCTTCCCCTCCTGATGGTCTCTAGGCTGGCGCTGCTTGGAAACCCCGTGGGAGTTTTTACCCTAAAACTCCACAACTCCAGGAGAAAATGGGGATGAGGTCTGCAACTGGGAATGACAGGAAGTCCAGAAGACAGGCTCATTCCAGGAAAACTCAGCTGAAGGGAGTTCTTTTATCTGGAGAGGTGGATGGAGTCTATTTACAGGAAACGAGGAGCATCCAGAATGCGTGCATGCTAAGTCACTTCAGTTGTGTCTGACTCTTTGTGACCCCATGGACTGCAGCCCGCCAGGCTCCTCTGTCCAGGGGATTCTCCAGGAAAGAATACTGGAGTAGGTTGCCATTTCCTTTTCCACAGAGACAGGGATATAAACAGTCTGGGAAGCTGGAGGGGAATTCCTGGGTCCCCAAGACATGGGTGGGGATTGGAGATGATGAGCGCTTAGCAAGGAAGGCGTCTTGAAGGTCCCTGTGTTCCTAAGTCCTATGGGCCTGACTCCAGACTCACTGAAGGTGTCTTTGCCTCTGTTCGACACCCCTGGAGAGGCGGGAGTGTTGGGCTGGAAGAAGGTGCCCAATTGCTTCAGCTTCCCAACTAAGGAGGAAGGGGACAATCGTCTGGCTCAGAGGCAGAAATCATCCCATTCTGGCTGGCACTGCACTGCTGCCTGCTTCAGGTGACATGGGAAGGCTGTGCCCGAGGGGCCACATGGGAGAAGGGCTAAGCCTCCTGACTGGCTTCAGCTGATAAAGACTGAACTTCTGCATGCCTTCACCAAGGCGGCTAAGTACAGCTGTGCAGGGTGCCCAAGGGTGTGTGGGTGGGGTTGAACTTGCCGAGCTTTGACTGTGTCTCAGCCAACCAGACAGGTCTCCTACTTCTCACAAAGGCACTGTGTGGGCCTGGGGTGGCCTTACGTCTCCCTGGAGGCAACTGAGGGGATGAGGCATCCTTGGGCCCTCTGCACTCCTCACTGAATGGCCTTCACACCTCCAGTCCTTGGCTGCCAAGAACAGGGGTGTGGCCACGCTCCATGGAAGGGCAGTGAGCTCTGAAACATGCCCCTTATAGGGACCACTCTCTCTTTAAGCTGGGTTCTGCTCTCCTCTTCCTCCAATATTAATTCATCTTGGCCACCACCATCTCAACATCTTATTTTAACAAATAAGCCACTGAAAAAAGTACCAGTTAGGTCTTCCCTGGTGGCCCAGTGGTAAAAAATCCGTCTGCCAGTGCAGGAGATGTGGGTTTGATCCCTGATTTGGGAAGACCCCATATGTCACAGAGCAACTAAGCCAGTGCACCACAACTACTGAGCCTGTACCCTAGAGCCCAGGAGCTGCAACTACTGAAGCCCATGTGCCCCAGGGTTCGTGCTCTGCAACAAGAGTAGCCACCTCAATGAGAAGCCCAAGCGCTGCAACTAGAGGGTGGCCCCATTCTCCGCAACTAGAGAAAAGTCCATGCAGCAACAAAGACCCAGTGTAGTCAAACATAAATAGATAAAAGAAAAAGTGCCACTTGGAGAATGTGCTGGGGGACAGATGGGGGCCAAGGGCATGAGAAGGAGGCGTGGGCAGGAGAGGCTCAGGCCTGAGTACCAGGGCCACTGGGAGGGGCTGTCAGGGCAGGCGAGACAAAGCCCCACCTGGGAGCTGGTCCGTTTGGGAGCCCTGAGGGAGGAGAGGTTTGTGCCCATATGTGGGGATCAGTCCTAGCTCTTGCACAAACTGGGGACAAGGGAGTGACATGAGAGCTTGACAGGGACTCTGGCTCACGTGTGAATGAACGGGTCCATCCTGACGCCACAGGAGCCTGGTAGAAGCTGTGAGGCGGTCGGGAACCTCAGTGGTTACCTCAGCCACACAGCCTCTCACTGTGCTGGTGGGCAAACTGAGGCCAGAGAAGGGAAAGGGGCTGGCAAGTTAGGGTCTGTGCTGGGACCAGGGCCAAGGGCCCCCGGTCCCCAGAGAAGGCTTTTTTGAGGCCTTGCTGAGCATATGCTGGCTTCCTGACCCTCATAATCTGTCCATGAGGTAGAGGAACAATTTTACTCCTGTTTCTCCTACCTCCTGGGCCTAGAGCAGGGCCTGGAGGGGCAGACACCGGACTATACAACAGACGAATCTCTTTGAGGTCTTATTTTGGCTCATCTGTATTTTCTCATTTTTGAACAATTGTCTTGTTCAGTGGCTCAGTCATGTCTGATTTTGTGACCTCGTGGACTGCAGCACTCCAGGCTTTCCTGTCCTTCACCGACTCCCAGAGTTTGCTGGGAGTTGGGCTCATGTCCATTGAGTCGATGATGCCATCCAACCATCTCATCCTCTATCGTCCCCTTTTCTTCCTGTCTTCAGTCTTTCCCAGCATCAGGGTCTTTGCCAATGGGTTAGCTCTTCACATCAGGTGGCCAAAGTACTGGAGTTTCAGCTTCAGCGTCAGTCTTTCCAGTGAATATTCAGGGTTGATGTCCCGTAAGATTGACTGGTTGGATCTCCCTTTAGCCCAGGGGACTCTCAAGAGACTTCTCCAGCACCACAGTTCAAAAGCAGCATTGTTTAAAACAATGATGATGCACTGTTGTTTTTTTTAAAAGAAAACCTACCATTTCTTACTTTAAGTGAGATCCTGTCGATCATAGGACTATTTAAAGAGCTGAATAAACAGGAGAAAATGCTTTATGGACCGGGAAGCAGGGCACGGGCAGGAGGGATGTCCCTAGAGCTTCCCCCACTCAAGGCGCTGGCCCCTACCAGACTGGACAACGAAATGACCCCCACTCCTTCCTGTTCTCACGGTCCTTGGCTGCCTTCCTGCCATGAAGGCTAGGGGGTGGGGGCAGCCCTGGGAAGCTGACCAAGATGAGCTGAACAACAGAGATGCAAAGTCTGCTTCTCACCCAGGGAAAGGGACAGACACAGAGAGGAGACGGTGGGAGGGGGAGCGGGAGAGGCTGAGAAAAGCTGGGACGCAGAGGACAGCGTGGGCGGGGGCAGCCGTGGCTGGGGGCACGGCCCTCAGGCCCGACGTGAGGCCACCCTGCAGGTGAACACTGCCCTTCTCCACTCCTGCCTGACTCCTTGTCTATATTGGTGAGATGAAGTTAGAAACATCGAAATGCCACATCGCCTGAACAGCAGCCGTCGGCAGAACTCCATATGGCTGCAGCAGCCAGGAGTCTGAGCTAATAAAAGTTGAAAAAAAAAAAAGAAGGCTGGGAAATGCTCCCAGAGAGCCACGTGGGCGCTGCTTGGGCCAGCGAGTGGGGTGGGGAGGAGAGCCAGGCACCATGAAGGCCAGCCCCCATCCCTGCCTGGCCGGCCAAGGTCACTGTGCTAATCAGGACAGCCACCTCTTCCAGGGGCAGCGACGGAGCCTGCCATTTTTGACCACTGCCCCCACCCCAACCCGTTTCTCCTAAAGAAAGTAGATAGGACACAGCTGGCAGGCCAAGGGAGGGAGGTGGATGGCAGGCTGAGACCCCCACTTTGGGGAGGGGATTTCCTCGGATGTGGACCCCACCCCTTGAGCATCCTGATGGGGAAGCCAGACCAAGACCTGAGTCACCTGGATAACTCTTTTGCAGGTGGCTTCTGCCTGCAGGAGGGGGGGGGGGGGAGTGTTTTGGCAGGTGCAGGGGGAGCCCGAAGGAGGTCTCTCCCCACCAGACCTGCAGTCAGGGACAGTTGGCCCAGCCTCAGGCCCTGGCGTCACTCCTGGCCACACAGAGGTGGCTGCATCCCTGGCCTTGGAAACCAGCAGAGCAGGCCCTGGCCTGGGGCTCCCCCTGCATCGGCATCACTGGAAATGCCCAGCCTGGCCAGAGAGCAGCAGGGCTTAGAGAGGGAGGGAGCTTTCTCTCTGCGGATGGAATCAACATGATTCAGCACAAGGAGTGTGGAACCTGGGCCCTCCAGCCAGGCTCCGCTCCCTGCTGCCACCTCAGCAGAGGCCCCAGACGGCACCTGCCATGGGGTCCCTGCGGTGCCCATGGAGGCCGGGCACCATGCCACTCCTCTCTCCAAGAACACCACTGCCTGGCGGGCTGCCAGGAACAGCCAAGTCTTGTGGACAGGGCTCCCGGGAATCCAACCAAATGAAAGCAAACTCGCCAGATCCTCGACTACACCCGTGGGCCTGGCAAATAAGCCCCGGGGTGCTCTCAGCCTGGACCCAAGGGCTTGCTGGGGACACACCGAGACAGTGTGTCCCTGGAGCACGACTTACTGCAGCTCGCCACAACCTATGGGTGTCAACCGCCTGCCAGGGACAGAGGTGGTGGTGGGGGTCTCCACTCTCAGGAAGTGTGGGACTTTGTCTAACAAAATGGACAGCGGGAAAAATGACATACATACGGACGATTAAATCCATACAGCCTAACCGGCAACTGAATCTCAGATCCGTGGGCTGACATGGTCCAGGAGGGTGGCCTTGGAAACGTAAGGAGCATTCCATGGAAATGAGGACCTGCATCCCAGGTGGAGAAGATCAAGGCTAAGGGTGGGGAACTCCCTGCTTGTTCTGGGGGTTGTCAGATGAAAAAGGCAACCTCTTGCTCATCTTTCTGCCAAGCCTCTGGGTTCCCAGGGAGACTTATCCAGACCCCTGGGGCAGCCAGCACCCTAGGTTCCTGAGGGCTCTTTTCTGCATTGCGGGGGTGGCTTGTGTTCCCAGGTGTAGCGTGAGGCCAGCCCAGTCACCCTGGTCACGTGGCCTGAGCCACACCATCAGGCTGACCCCAGAAATGTCCGGCCCAACAAGGCTGTACCGTATAAACCAACTCAATCAGATCCTCTTTATGGAAAAGCTGGGAGATGGGCCACGTCAGCCTGGTGTGTGCTGGGGGTACTGAGCCCCTACCCTGGCGCTCCATGAGGCTGGGAGATGACCAAGTATGGGACCCGGGGACTCAGAGCAATCCCTGTACCCAAGATATGACCCCCGCCTCCTACATGGGCTGGCACTCGCCCTCTCTCCACGACTAATGGGTCCTTCTTCCCAGGGCACCTTGAAGATTGCAAGTGTGAGCTGAAGACTTAGGAAGCAACACCTGGAGAAGGGGGAGGTCTGGGGGAGGGGAGCGGAGCAGCCTCTTTCATCCACAATTAGCTTCTTTCACCCCCCAAGTCCCTGAGCACTGCCCACACTGCTTCTGAACTTTCAGTGAGTTCTGGCCCAGACTGAGCCCTAGTCAGGCAAACAGAATCTAAAACCTTCTGGGCCCAGCCTGAGAAAGGTGACCGAGACCCTGCCAGCAGCCCAGCCAGACCCCAAGCAGATTCTCTTGTTCCTTGCCGTTGTTGCCGTGAGAACGGGTTTAGGTTTGCAGAGCCGACGCAATCTCACACAGTTGTAGCATCTGCTCTGCTCAGTACTTCAGATACCCTCAGGGAAACGAGGAACACAACTCACAGGTTATCGGCTGGGTCCCAAGTGGGAGCAGACTGAGGACCGGAATGCAAGCTGCCTGAGCTGACCCTTGGCCCCAGGCTCTTCTCAAGATGGCACGGCTCCTCAAGGGAAGGGGACTCCCCTTGGCTCCTTCCCTCAGCAGGCAGCTTCCTGGGAGCCTGCTTCCCTCCCCACTGCACAGTTCAGCATCCTAAACACCAAGGAGGCCTCCCCATACTGCTCAGGCAAAGGACATGCAGGGACAGGCTGGAGAGTCTCCAGTCAGGAAACACCCCCCAAAATCTAAGACCAGAGAGACTCCTAGTTTCAGAAGCAGAGGCACCGGCAGCCACAATCCTTCAGCCCACTGCGACTGTCAAACGTGGTCCCCAGGCCCATTTCCACATCCTGAGCCTGTCACAAGTCACACAGGTGGGGAAGGGAAGGTCCCAGACAGGGGTGTATTCTGAACCTGGGGTCTGTGAACCCTCCTACATTCTTGCAGGACTGTGAATGTTGGCACATTGTTCTGAGAAGACTGGAGAGATCGTTCAGGGCTACAAAGAGCTCACGGCCCATAGAGACCAGGACAACCTCCAGCCCCCTCCCATGGGGCTCTGGGCAGCCACACACATGGACAAACACAGGAGAAGCTGAGGATGACCGTGACTGTGACCGTCTGGGCTCCCATTCCTCTGCCTGTTCACTTGTTCACCGATGCCCACCCTTGTGGTCTGTGGGGCAGGAACAGTGCCCCAGCATGACTGAGCCTGAGCTCCGCGCACCCACCTCCGCCTGATGCGCCCCTGCTGGTCTGACCCTAGGGAGCCTGGGTGTTTCCTGTCTCTCAGTGACTGCTCATTCGCTTTCTGAACATCACCACCCCCGGCCTAGAGGAGGAAACTGGAAAGGAAAACAAGATTTGGGGGAAAGAGCCACTTCTGTGCACAGCACAGAGGCAGCTCCTCATCCCTCCAAACAGCCTCAGGGTCCTAGAAAACCACCTCTTGCCTCCTACAGACATTTGGACACTGGGGCTCCCGTCCCATGCTGCCCAGGGCTCCCAGCCACTCCCTGGAGGGCCCTGATCTGCACCTTGGGCAGGCCCGTTGCCGGCTCTGCAGAGCCCACCGGCCTCAACCAGAGGTCACGAGAGCCCAGGACGTGCCTGGAGCAGGAGGGCAAGTTATTCTGCTGTTTTCGCAGCAAAGGGGAAGCCTGGCTGACCTCCTCCGACCCCCATCAGCTGTGCCACTGTGTCAGGACAGAAGAGTGTCAGGACACCAAAGAGCCACCATCTGTCAGGAAATGCTCCCTGTCTCTGGACGCTGTGGGTGACACAGACAGTATTAGTCGCTCAGTCGTGTCCGTCTCTGTGACTCCATGGACTGAGGCCTCCGTCCATGGGATCCTCCAGGCAAGAATACTGGAGTGGGTAGCCATTCCCTTCTCCAGGGGATCTTCCCGACCCAGGTCTCCCGCATTGCAGGCGGATTCTTTACTGTCTGAGCCATCAGGGAAGCCTGTAGGGGACACAGGGATGTGTCTACTCTCCAAAAACCAGGGGGAAGCTCAGGTTCTCCAGGATGTGGAATCACACTCATCTGCAGGCCCCACCTGAACGACTGGCCCTGACTGGCCCTCAAGAACAGGGGCTGCACTCTGCTTTTTCAGCCCCAGGAGGGCTTGCCTCGACCCCCACTGCCAGCCCCTCCATGGTCTTGTACCCTCTGCAGCACCCACCCCAGTGCCAGGAGACAGCATACAATCTCACCGTCTGGTTGCAAATGGATTGATGGTCTGGAAAACCCATTATTCTAATAGAAAGCAAAACAGTTTCCACAGAGGCCATACCCTGGCTTTCAGTTCTTGAAAGACAAAGAAACACACACCACTAAAAAGTTACTAAGTGTGAAATGTCATCTTTCTCTGAAGATTCAGTTCAGAGATGGCACCTGGGGAAACAGTGGCATCTCAGGTAGCCTTCTGGATGCTGTTTGGGAAAGTGGAGGGGAGAGCAGAAACCCCAGGCTTCCCAAGCCCCCAGGCCTCTGCCTCCCTCTCCCTGTGCGCACACACCTTGGGAACACACACTCCAGGGTGACCACACACCAGATACATAGTGGGGTAGGGGGCTGCTACAGACTCCAGGAGGGATGAGGGTCTGATTGCTTTCTGAAGCTCCCCCCAGGAAGACTCTGACAGCCTCTTTCAACAGTGATGGGAGAACTTCAGACAGGCCACCTCAGAGCCCCTTCCCCATCCCCACTGGACTCCACCACTGAGCTTGGACTCAGCTCCCCCGCAAAGGTCGGCCAAGAAAAACCCTAGGGATGCAGGAGGGGCACCTTCCTGCCTCTCTCCCACTGGACAGAATCCACGGAAGGGATGAAAAAGTGAAGAAGGAAAACAAGCCCAAGAGAAGTGGACAGCAACGGCCCCAGGGAGACCCAAAGCAGAGGGGACCCGCCAGAGGTGCCAAGGCAGTGCCTAACCAGGGGCATCAGGCTGAGGGCAGGGCACAGGCAGCCTTGGAAGGCCCTGTGGCCAGCCGGTCCCCCGGGATCCGGGCCAACTCCCCCACCCCACCGCTCGGCTCCAGGCTGAGCTCCGGTCAAAGTTAGTCAGGGGAGAGAAGACCTGTCTCCCACCTGAACCCTCTCTCATCCAGGGTGCCTCCCGGCGAGCGAAGCCCCTGGGGCTGGAATCTCACCAGTCCCAGAGCTGTGCCCTTGGACTCCCCCTGGGGAAGCTGACAACTGCGCATTCCTTGAGGACCCTTGATGGGAGAGACTGTAAGTGGGTAGGGGGTAAG
>SJXQ01002600.1:42980-81387 GCA_006408695.1 Aepyceros melampus | reverse complement strand
ACGCGCGCCTCCGGGCCCGGCGCGCCCCTCCTCGCCTCGCCGCCCCTTGGCTCCGCTCGCCCGCCCTGCGCCCCCTCCCGGTCCTCACCACCTTCCCCAGATGCTACACGATTGCGCGTGGAAGAGACCCACGGAGCGGGGCGGGGGGACATGCGCCCGGCGACATGCTGAAAGTTTGGAGAATCGAGGCGGAGCGGGGCTGGAGTCTCAGCCCCAGAGTCGGGTTTCTCAAAGTGGGCGCCGCAGAGCATCTGCGCCCAAGTCGTCTGAGGGCTTGTTGAGAACGCCGACTCCCAGTCTCGCCCCAGACCCGCTCAGTGAGAATCTCCGCCGTGGGGCCTGGCGATCTGCATTTTTAGCCTCTTGGCTGATTCTGATGGACACTCCTCTGAGACTCGGCCAGTGAGGGCCGGTGGTGGTGCAGAAACCAGGTGCAACACTGTGTTAGGCCGAGTCCGTAGCCTGCATCAGTCCAGTCTCAAAGGAGCTGGACCAAAGGGCAAAGAAGAGTCCTTTTCTCTTGTTTTTGCTAGCACACCTCCGGAGAAGGGTCCTGGGGATATACCCATGCAAAATAGCAGGAGCATGCCTGCAAGTAGGCCCGACTGCATGTCCCTACTGTCCCCATTTACCTCCCACCCCACCCTCCACCTGGCCAGACCAACCCTCCTGTCTTTAGTGCAACAGATCACCCCCTGGCTCAGACGGTGCTTGGAACGCTCAGGGCAGCCCAGCCAGAGAGAAAGCCCAGGCACCTGGGGACCTTCCCCAGCCGGACCACGGACCACCGGAGGCATGGGGTGACTGCCCTGGTCCCAGGTTGGGGCTGCAGGAGGAGCAGCAATCATGTCTCTTGCCTCTGACCCAGGGCCTGGGTGCTGCTGTGGGGCATGAGAGCTGGGTCCTGAGCCTGGAGCATCCAGTAGGGCTCTTCTGTGTGGGATGAGAACACTGTGCCATGAATTGGGAGAGTTAAGACAGGGGTGGTGGTGTCAGAAACTCTGAGAGGATACACGTGTCCTACTCTGTGAGTGACTGCTGGATCAAGCCCCAGTCCCTGGAGGATAGCCCTGTGTGCCCCTCACTAGCTTGCTCTTCTCTTTGGATGTCCGGCTCCTGAATGCCCAGCTCTGCTGGCAGAGAGCATTCAGTCTTCCTGAAAGCTGGTTTCGCAGGGCTGGGTGACATCTTCCAAATTAATCCCCACCCTTTGTGTGTCGGCATCTCCAGAGGACCCCGGCTGGGAGACACTTCGGTGCCTCTCATCTCTAACCTGCAGGATCACAGGCAAGGTGGCCACCAGGAAATCTGCTGACCTGGCCCCTTCCCAGGGATGGTGGGCTCCCTCCACCTGGAGGCACACTACAGCCTGAGTTGGCATGTTGACTGGCCGGAGGGTGTGGGGCTGGGACAACACCACCTTGGTAGAAGTGGCCCAGGCGATCCTGAGAGTGGGGTCTACTCTCTAGTTGCAGTATTCGGGCTCCTGCATGGGCTTGGTTGCTCCGTGGCATGTGGGATCTTCCCAGCTCAGGGATGGAACTGTGTCTCCTGCACTGGCAGGTGGATTCTTTACCACTGAGCCACCAGGAAGCCCTCTTCCATCTGTTTAGAAAGGAAACTGGTATTTGCTCCCATCTCTCCGTTACCAAGGCCCATCTCTCTTCTTTCCTTTTGAGCCAAGTTTCTTGGAAATGCCTAGTATTTACGTCCATTCATTTCTCACACGTTGTCTCTTGCCAGTGACCCAGTTGCTAAATTCAGTGGCCACTTTCAGTCTTCCTTGACTCTTAAGCAGCATCTGATCCCGTTCCCTACTCTGTTTCGAAGAAAATTGCACTCCCTTGGCCTATAGGGATACTGCTCTCCTCCAGGGACGCCCTCTGGGGGCTTCCTGTGTTATCTGAGTCCTTTCCTCGTCGCTGCCACCTGGGTGCAGGCACAGACTTCTGCCTTGGCAATGTTATTTATCTTCATTGCTTCACGAGACAAGCACACACTGATGACTCTAGGTCTTGCTTTCCAATTCACAAGCTGATAAGTTAACCTGTCACTGCTTCTCGGATGCCAATGGAAGACGTGACACTCCTGGATCAGAGATGTACGGCTTTCTACTCAGCCACACGAAGTGTGAACATCACCATATCTGCATCGGCTCCCCTGGCCTCCGAGTCCCACTGGGATGCTGCACCTGTCGCGGGTTTACATCACCAAGGGTGGAGGATACCTGGCTGGGGAATCTACCGGTTATATCAGAAGCAGTGAGCAAGCCTGGAGGGAACAAACACAGCGCTGAGAAGTGATCCAGGTGTAAGGTGGCCAGGGGTTCTGGCTTCTTGGCACACAGGGTGAAATGGGAAGGAGTGAGGCAGGCCCCTACTCCTGAAGGAGTCTCTCCCGCCAGCGGGCGCTTCACACTCCACAAACAAGCACATCTCTCTTCCAGGCCTCCCAACCTGCCCTCCGCGGGCTCTGCTTCCTGTGAGCAGCCGGAAGCCCTGGAGCCGCTGTGCGCTCCTGTCTCGGAGCACCTGCGCCTGGTGAGTCCTGGTGAAAATGCCCAGAGGGTGGCGCTCGTTTGTGCGTGTTCACTGCGGGCTCCATCTCGGGCGTGTCTGGTACGGTGCACTCTCATGCTGTTAAACAGCTGTGAGGTCAGTCTCACCTCTGCCCTGAGTTCACAGCTGAGCATATGGACTCTGGGACATGTTAGTCCATGGGCCAGGCAGGGATTCACAGTCTTGAATCTGTCTGACCTGAAAGCCCAGCTACGAATGTGACTTGAAAAATGGATCCTTGCTGGACACACATTGTTGTCGTTTTCACCCCAGTCATTACATCACAACAGCCTTCTTTTTAACTTCTTTCTAACTAAAGGGGAAAGTTACACACCACACACACACACACACACACACACACACACACATTCACACACAAAGGATTCAGTGACATATCCCTTTCTGTCCAAACTACTCAACATGAAGCTTCCCAGGTGGTGCAGTGGATAAGAATCCACCTGCCAATGCAAAGGACCTGGGTTTGATCCTGGTCTGGGAAGATGCCACATGCTGCAAAGCAACTAAGCAGGTGCACAGCAACTACTGAGCCCATGCTGTAACAAGAGAATCCACCACAGTGAGAAGCCCGTGCACCAAGATGAAGAGCAGCCCTCAACTTGTTGCAATCAGAAATCCTTCATGCAGCAACAGAGACCCAGTTTAAATTTAAAAGATTAAAAAACAAAACAAAAAATTTTTAAATAAAACAAAACAAAAAACTACTCAACATGCATTGCTGCCCCCATATGCGATGCTGTCATCCTCTTGTGTTACTCCCGTCCCGAGATGCTGTCTCTTGTGCCTTTGCACACACTGCAGTTTCTTCCTTCACCTCCTTAACAGATACTGCGTGTCCCTTAAGACTTGGTTTAGGTGTCCGCTCCCTGAGGAAGCCTTCCCTCAATGCCTCCCGCGCCATCCTCCATGTGACTGCAGTACGCTGTGACTACGACCGTGCATCTCATTTGTACTGTTTGTTGGCAGGTGCTCTTCTGTCTGGAGCATCCCCCCCTACCCTTCCCTTCATTGCTCAGCTCCTCTTCTTCCCTTGCCTCCCACCAGCCAGATAGGTGTCATCTCGTGTTTCTCCTAGTCTGACTACTGGAGCCCGCTGCTGCTGTCCTGGCCTGGGATCTCCTCAAGGGCTGGTTGTCCACTGGTGGCCAGTGGAGGAGCTCAGCATAAATGTGCTGAATGAAAACTGTGTGGACCGCCGTGCGTGGCGGGCGCTCAGGAACCAGAGCACTAAGATGCCAGTGGGGCATGTTAACTTGGGAGCTACATGTGACCTCCAGGAAATCAGTCTGCAGAGAATCGAGGTAAGAAAGTTGAGAGTGCTGATGAAGCTCCTTCTTTCAAGAGACTTGGCTGTGAGTTTGCTGGTAGCTCGTTGACTCGGGGCAGTGCCTTCTTGGTGGTGGTTTGTTACGAGTGAGCTGGAGCATTTATTTAGAGGGAAGCCGGGAATCTCGCCTTTTGGTTGTTCTTTTTTATTTAAGCATCTAATTTTGGTAACTTGAGACGCATTGGACTTTTCTCACCATCAAACCAGGAATTACAAAATTCTCATCATGATTTTTCTTTGAACATTCACTTCAGTTTCTTCTATTGTAAGATTTGAAGTTAAAATTAAAGATCTTTCAGATTATATAAATGTTTAAGGAAAAACATCTAATTCATGGATCAAATACTAAATATTTTTGTCCACAATGTCAAGCTCTTATTGCTGTAATGCATTTTACACTGATAATATTGAAGCCTTTTCTCAATAATCATGCAAAAATGTTTTGATAGTCCTTTTTAGAGCAGAAGAAACTGATGTTTAAAAAAAAAAACACAGAGTTTGGCTAATGCTTCCTTGATAGTCAGAATTCAAACCCAGGTCCACACTGCTTTAGAGAACATATTGTTCAGTCGCCAAGTCATGTCTGACTCTTTGCGACCCCATAGACCACAGCACACCAGGCCTCCCTGTCCCTCACCATCTCGTGGAGTTCCCCAAGCTCATGTCCATTAATTGGTGGTACCTTCCAACCATCTCATCCTCTGACGCCTTCTTATCCTTAGAGAATATAGATGGTCAATATAATTAAAATTTTTATTTGAAAAGGTTCTGCTGGTGCTGTTTGTCCTTGAATGTAGGGAGAGGAGTTGGCCAGGAAGAGCGCAGGAGAGGAAGCACACCTAAGCCAAGTCCCACCCAGTGGTAGGAGGTGGCCTAGGATGCCACTGGAGGGATGAGTCTCAGACCAGCCTCAGGGAGACTCTGGCACAGATTTGGGAAAGGAGGAGGAAAGACATAAATAATTTGCAGGTGGAAGAAAAGCTGGCTGAGTAACTACCTGCTAAAATGCCTGGAAGCTGGGGCAGGGGCTTGTGGAGAGAGAGGCAGTAGGACCACCACTAGGGGGAAGGAAAGGGAGTTCTCTGGGCAGCTGGAGGGGAGCCCAGGCAGGACAGGCATGACCAGAGCCCTCTGCAGGTGGGAGACAGGAGCTTGGTACAGCATCCTGCTTCCATAAGGTTTTGCTCCAGCAGCTCAAGAATCAGGGCCCAGAAGTGAGGGATTAGACCTGCTGGTGCTGGGGTTCCTTGGGGCAAACTGTAGGTCCTGGAAGCAAAGACCCGTGGAGTACTGTCAGGGATGGAGGTGATGCCAGGACACAGGGATGGGACCCAATGTATGTCCTCCAGCAGTTCTCAAACTGGAGCAGGCATCAGAGTCCCCAGGAGGGCTCGTCAAGGGACAGACCGCCGAGCACCACCCTCAGAGTTTCTGACTCAGTAAAGAAACTGGGACCAGCCGCCTTTGTAATGAGTTTCTAGGGATCCCATGTTGTCAGGTGGCTCTGCCTGGGGACCGCAGTTTGAGAAGAGCCAGAAGAGCTGGGTGTGGGGAGGAAGCAGTCAGGAGTTTTTCTCTCCTAAGGTCTTGATAAGGTTGCCAAGGGGCCAGACCACTCCTGTGCTCAGAGGAGTTGAGGGTGTCCCTGAAGAACTGGCCCCAAGAGAACATGGAAGGCACATGCACGCACAATGCAGGGGCCCTATCTCTTTGTCCACTTTTCTCTTAAAGGAAGACCCTTCCCCCTTGCGGGATACCGCCAGCCCACTTCTCTTCAGCAGCTGTTCCCACACATGCTGAGATCCTCAGGGGCCCTGAATGCTACTGTGTGCTGGGTGCGAACGTGAACCCCTGTGTTTCAATCCCCAGTTGCAAGCAGACCACCGGTGACATACCCGGCATAGGACCAGCTCTCGTTAGGAAGCTCGAAGTCCCAGGATAACTGACCCAGGCCTTTGCTGGCAAGAACACTCTCAGATTGTCAGCAAGGCAAGTGAGAGAAGTGACCTGGGAGGGAGAAGGGCTGGCTGCATCAGAAGAACGAGCACGCAGGGCTCCACAAGTTCCAACGCTCGCCTTGCAGATGGAGATCCAGGAGGACACGTCCTGGAATCCATCCACTCAGGGCCTCTGAGAACCAGGGACAAGGTTGACTGCACACTTTCCTTCTACTTCCCTGATTGTTTCTCCATTTCTCCATGCATGGCTTGCTTTAATTTGGTTATTTAGTTATGTAACAAGCGCCCACGAGCTCACCATCCAAAACAAAGCAAAGCCAAACCAGACCCATGGCAATAAGCGACCTTTCATCCCTGTATGCCATTGCCTGACCCCCTTTCTCTTTATATTATTTTAATGTTTCTCTACATAGTGGAGAAATCAAACACATCCAAAGCTAGAGAGACTAGCGAATTCACATGTCCTCCTTGTCCCCCTTTAACTTCTCAAAACATGCCCACTCTTGTTTTATCCATTTTCTCCATTTCCACGTACTTTAGGTAGTTGTATTGCATTTGTAAAAGCGATAAAGTGGTTAGTCACTTGGTCATGGTTGACTCTTTGTGACCCCATGGACTGTAGCCTGCTAGGCTCCTCTGTCCACGGAATTCTCCAGGCAAGAATACTGGAGTGGGTAACCATTCCCTTCTCCAGGAGGTCTTCCTGACCTAGGGATCAAACCAGGGTCTCCTGCATTATAGGCGGATTCTTTACCATCTGAGCCACCTGGGAAGTATGTGCTCCTAAAAGGTATCTTTTTTTTTTTCCTTAAATTTTGGTTGTTTTTAATTGTATCAAGAATATCTTGGGACTTCCCCGGTAGTCCAGTGGCTAAGACACTGTGCTCCCAATGCAAGGGGCCCAAGTTTGATCCCTGGTCAGGGAACTAGATCACATATGTTGCAACTAAGTGTTCCCATGCCAAAAGTAAAGATCTCAGTGATGCAATGAAGAAGGAAGATCCCATGTGCTGCAACTGAGACCCAGCACAGCCAAATAAATAATTTTTTTAAATGGCCAAGATGGTAAATTTTATGTTATGTGAATTTTATTACAATTTAAACAAAAACAGACAGTTACAGTCAAATTCAGGGCTGTGCCTTCCTTAAGATTGTTCTGGAATCCAGGGATTTATACATCCAGAATATGGAGTAAGGACCACAGCATCTCAGCTGCCGCTCTGTCTGACGTGGCCTGTGTGGTCCCCATGAAGGCAAGAGCCACTTCTTATACTCCTTCAAGCTTGAGCACTAGGGTAGTGTCACCTGGTCCTCCCCATTTTGGGCAACCACCAACTGCCCCCCATTTAGAGCACCTCATGTAACTGGGACACCAGTGGGTTTCTAACTCTTGCAAAACTCTTTCCAAAAAAGAGTGGCCCCTTCAGAAGCCTTGAATAGAGTTTTCTCCAAAGAAGACATACAGATGACCAACAGATGTATGTAAAGATGTTCAACACCATTGATCATTAGAAAAATACAAACCAAAGCCATGGGATACCACCTCAACCTGTTAGAACGGTCATCATAAAAAAAAAAAGGCAACAAAACCCACCCTAGGAGATAAGTTTTCAAAAAATTAAAAATAGAACTAGTATGGGCTTCCCTGGTGGTTCAGTGGTAGAGAGTCCACCGCTAATATGGGACATACGGGTTCAATTGCTGATCTGGGAAGATCCCACACACCACAGAGCAACTGAGCCCATGTGCCACAACTACTGAGCCCACGGGCCCTGGAGCCTGTGCTCTGCAGGAAAAGGAGTGACCACAATGAGAAGCCCAAGCACAACAGCGATAAAGTAGCTCCCGCTCACAGCAATTGAGAGAAGCGCACACAGCAATGAAGACCCGGCACAGCCAAAAACAAACAAATAAAACTTATTAAAAAAAAAGAACTACCATATGATCCAGCAATTTCATTGAGGGTATTTATCCAAAAGACTTGAAGATAGGTCTCAAAGAAATATTTGTACTCGCTTGTTAATAACATCATTATTCACGAGAGCAAAGAGGTGGAAACAAGCTGAATGTCCATGAATGGCTGAATGGATAAGGTAAATGTAATCTATGCACACAGTAGAATATTATTCAGCCTTAATAATGAAAGAGATCCTGTCATGTCTTCAACATTAAATGAATCTTGAGGATATTCTGCAAGTGAAATAAACCTGCCACAGAAAGACAAACACTATATGGTTCCAGATATATGAGGTACCTGCAGTGGTCAGGGTCATAGAAACAGGAGGTAAAACGGTGGCTGCCGGGGGCAGGGGGAGGGGGAGGTGAGGAGTTGTTGTTTGACAGCATTAGTTTCACTCATGCAAGATAAAATGTGCTAGAGATTTGCTGTACAGCACCGTATGTATATGTACCCCAATGTTTGTTATACATGGAAGCAACCTAGGTGTCCACCAACAGATGGATGGATACAGGAGTTGTGGTACATGTATACAATGATATATTACTCAGCCATAAAAAAGAGCACATTTGAGTCAGTCCTAATGAGGTGGATGAACCTAGAGTCCATTATAAGGAGTGGTGAGAAAGGGAAATATTGTATATTAATACATGTATATGGAATCTAGAAATGTGGTACTGATGAACCCACTTGCAGGGTAGCAAGGGAGATGCAGACATAGAAAACAGACTTGTGGACACAGTGCAGGAAGGAGAGGATGGGACGAATTGCAAGAACAGCATGGAAACATACATATTACCATGTGTAAAATAGCAAATGGGAATTTGTTGTGTGACACGGGGAGCTCAACTCAGTGCACTGTGACAACCTAGAGGGATGGGATGGAGTGGGAGTGGGAGGGAGACTCAGGAGGGAGGGGACACATTATACCTGTGGCTGATTCATGTTGATGTGTGGCAGAAACCAGCAAAACATTGTAAAGCAATTGTCCTCCAATTAAGAAAAGCAATGTATGTATAGTAACACTGCTGTGCTGTACACTGAAGCATTTGTTGAGAGGATGTTGTCTTTAAACATTAATAAGAATAATCAAAGCGCTGTCCTTCCCTAGTCTTAGGGAAAGTCTCGCCCCCTGCACTCTTCTCATCTGCAACCAGCTTCCGTCCCCTCCCCCATCTGTGGAAACTGCACTTAATTCATTGATGTGCTTCTCCTTGGGTACTAAGTCCTGGGTGGGTACTTCAGCAGGTGCCCCCCAGTATTCAGAGAAACCGCTAACTGCCCTCCCTGCTTCCCTCCCCAAGGAGTGCCTAGGCTGGCCCTTTCTCACAAGAGTTGGGAACAGAGGAAATGGCCTTTTCCCTCTTCAGAGTTGCCTCCAGTTTGTGGTTTGTTTATGTGATAAATGCTCGAGTGTGTGCTGTGCACTGGGGTGGGCTCTGGAGACAAGATAGCAAACGAGAAGGACAGGACCCTGCCTCAGGGAGTTTACTTCCCAGCAAACAAAGAAGGTAACTTCAGAAGGTGTCAAACGCTGTGATGAAAATAAACAGAGAGACCTGGCGATCTGGGAGGTTCCCCAACGAGGGCCCTTTGAAGACAGGATGCTCGTCTTGAGTTGTGAGGAGAGTGGAGGCAGGAGGAATGGCATTCCAGGAAGACCTAACAGTTTGTGCAAAGGTCCTGGGTAGAAAAGAGTGGCATGTCTAAAGAACAGAGGAGGCTGGTGGGGACAAGGGGAGAGTGGACTGGAGGAAAGTGAAGATGTAGCTGGAAGGGGTGTGTGCAGGGCGGCTTGGAGCAAGTTGGAGCAGGAAACGGTTAGCTACTAACAGACAAGGAAGGAAAGACGGCATGGAGGACCTCCTTGGATTCTCGCCCAGGTCTGTTACCTGCTACTTGCACGACTCTAAGTCAAGGGTTTTCAAACTTGGGCATGCATCTGAGCAAGGGGTGGGCGAGGGGAGGGTTGTGACAACACCCAGCTGGGCCTCATGCCAGAGTGTCTGATTTGGTGGGTCCGAGTGGGGCCCACAGGTATGTGCTGATCAAGTTCCCAGGTGATGCTGCTACTGCAGGTCCTTGGACCACTTTGAAAATCATGTTCTTAAAAAAAAAAGAAAACCACGCTCTAAGCAAATTACTGATTCTGAGTCTTTTTCTTCACCTGTAAAATTACACTTCTCTGAACTTAGCAGTTGCCAGAGAGACTGAGGGTGGGGGAAGGGATAGTTAGAGACTTCAGGATGGACATCTTCACACTCTGCTATATTTAAAACGGATAACTAATAACGACCTATTGCATAGCACAAGGAACTCTGCTCCATGTTATGTGGCAGCCTGGATGGGAGGGGAGTTTTGGGGGAGAGTGGATACATGTGTATCTATGGCTGAGTCCCTTTGCTTGCATCTGAAACTATCACAACATTGTTAATCGACTATATTCCAGTACAAAATAAAAAAAATTTTTTTAATTAAAAATTTTTTTTAAAGTTTTTTAAAAATTGCTCTTTTCTCCTGGTTGATGTCATTATCAAATGAGATAAAACCCTTTCCAAAAATAAAAAAGACGCAAAGAGGGAAAAATCAACTTAGCTTTAATAATCACCAGTGTGTGTTTCCTTCACAATTTATAAAGAATGCTCACATGTAACACCAGCAGTGGGTGCCCTGGGGGCCGTGGCAGTTTTATTTTCTCTACCGGAAGGCTGGCTGACTCTCGGACCATGTACATGTTTGAATCTCACTGCTTCTGGAAGGACAGACACCTGCTTTGCCCTGCCTGAGAAAGACCTTGGGATGCACCCCCCATTGTTCACTCCACAGACGGAGGCTTGATGATCTCCTGTGTCTGTGGTTATTTTTGTTAACCATCATCTCCTCCCACTCCTCCCCAAGAAAGGCATCCTGTGAGTCATCCAGAGGCCCGGGAGGAAGCCACGGTTGCTCGCCTGGTTTCTGGCCATCGAGGACAGACAGGAGGAGTGGTTGAGGTCTCCTTGAGCTTTGAAGGAAAAATTCCATCAATTCATAGACTCCCAGAAAGTCAGCCTCTAGGATATGTGCCTATTATATACTGTTGGAGTATTTTTGTTTGTACTCACTCACAGAGTCAACAAATATGTTGACTGTCTGCTACAAAGCAGGCTGAGGATACAGCTGTGACAAAACAACAAAGCGGCCCTTTTGTGGAGTTTATGTGTGTGAGATCCATCTGTAGAATGCATACTGAAAGCCTACCATACAATATCCATCCATGGTATGCATATTGAAAGCCTACCATGTGATATCCATCCATGGAATGCATACTGAAAGCCTACCATGTGATATCCATCCATGGAATGCATACTGAAAGCCTACCATGTGTCATGAAATTTATAGTCCATCAGGGAAGACAGACTTGTAATCAGATAAATGCAGTGAAGTGTAATAGGGCTTGTGACGGAGATAAACACAGGGCTGGGACAGTGAGTCATATGGGGGAAGAGGGCCCCGAGGCGGCATCCCCATAAACCAGTTATTAAAGATGACTGACTAAGGGGAGGCATTCAGTAGAGAGGAAGTGGCTGTAGCTTGGCACATGGGGCACCTGCCAATGGTTCTACAGAGTTGGGATACAGGGTGCTCAGGATAGAGCAGAGGCTGGGAAGGGTGGCAGGGATCTGGCCACAAATGGCCTTAGGTGACCCAGACATGGGGCTTAATCCTGCATTAAGGGTATTGAAGTGTTAAAAAGCTCAGGGTGGAGAGGGAACAGTGATAGGGCTAAGCTGCGTGGGGTGATTATTCTGGAGAACGTGTGGGGGAAGCCACTGGGTGCAGAACTCGGGCTGAGGAGAGGAGGCTGGGCTCACAGATGGAAACAGGGATGCAAGATGCAACAGGGCCAGGAGAGGCAGGTCAGAGAGGGACGCTGAGGACGCAGAATGGACAGGGTTGGTCACAAGCTGGAAGAGGGGAAGGAAGACACCGAGGGGAAGAGAAGCAGCTAAGGACCAAGAACGTGAGGAGGAAATGACTTCTGTCCTGCACATGCTGAGTCCAAGACGCATGTTGGCACAGCACAAGACCTTACTAAAGTGTGAGGTCGAGAACCCCACATTGAGCAGTAACTGAACCCAAGTGAGTTTGGGGATGAGGGCAAGGACAAGCAGACCAGTGGGCACTGCGTCCTTTAACACATTGGAGGAGGGGGGGGGGAACAGAAGAGAACTCAGAGGAGACGTCAGAGGAAGACAGCAAAGGAGGAAGAAACAGGGTCTTGGATGACTGCTGTGGAAGTCAAGGATGGAGAAAGTTCCAGAAAGAGCAGTCAGTGGTGACAAATGCTGAAGAACAGGTCACTGGAAGGACTTGAAAGTTTGATTTCAAGAGAATGAATTGAGACCCTGCCAAGAAATAAAAATGTATGGAATGAATGGAAAAAACTTGGGAGATGAGACTCTGAACACTATCTCCAAAGGGCAATCACTGTTATAAGGATTCACAACTTTCTAATTTTGACTCTTCTGTTTGTACCAGAAATCTCCATCTTCTAGGTGACTAGTGAAAGAAATAAAACAGAACTACAAAAACATGGGAAATTACACTTGAAAACACACTTTCAGGTCTAAGAGACTTCAAGGAACTTCTCTACAAGGGGTGATGCAAACAGGAGCAGATTCTACAATGTGCCTGCAGACAGTTTGGTCATCACATACAGAGGACAAGTGGAATGGCCCTCAGCAAAGCCCCGCACACCCGAGCTTTGGCAGAAGCAATGTTCTCTTGCACACATCACATCTGGCAACTGGCTGGGTGAGGACACTGCAGGAACCAATACAGACAAGATCCCAGCCCCCAGAAGCTTGCATTCTAGTAGGAGGGATAGACAATAAACAAGTAAACAGATAAACCAAGTAACCAGAGTGGGATAAATGCTATGAATGAAATAAACCAGGATGAACCAGTAGAAATAGGAGAGGATTGCTTGAGACAGATGGTAGTCAGTTTATCTTGCTGAAAAATTTCCAATTTAGTCACCTAGCAGACTTCACGTGCCATCATATTTTATGATTGATCACATCTTGCACTGTTCTAATCGTCTCCTGTTGCATTTCAGACAACCCTCACTGGCAATGGTAGGGGTGGGGGGTTAAGTTGTGAGGAAGATATTCTGTGATACATTCCCTGTGCCTACACCCTGATCCCTGGCTGAGCATCATGAGTGGGGACAAAGATGGGTCACTGAGAAGGTGAGTGGATCTCTATTGACTAGAATGCTCGTATGGGATTGTTTATGTGGGGGCAGCCCCATTTCTCACTGCTTCCCAAACACATCCCAGCTCCAGCCATAGCATGAATGCTCAACCCAAGACCCTCCTGAAGTTTTTCAAAATGCATGTATGAGTTTGAGGATAAATAAACCTTTTCCATCCTGTGTGAAGAGGCTTGACTGCAACCCAAAACTAAGCCAACTCCCTAGAACAGCAGAGGCAGGAGGTGGAGGGGGTGAGTCCCGCTGCTCCAAGTGTCCTGGGGGCAGGTCCACTTGCTACTTTTCTTGAGGTTTGGTTACCTGAGCCGCCTCTTCCTTCTGTTGCCTAAGCTGGTCCCAATTGAAGTTCTGCCACTGTCAACTCAAATGCCCCGACTGTTATGATGCAGCTGAACCACACAGAGCTGGGATCAAACCCCCACATATTTTGGAGTTGAGGCTGTGCTGAGCAAGGCAGGAGCCCCAGCAGTGGGCGTTGACAGGTGCTGCCCCCACCCCACTCCGTTGGGGGGTGCCCACACTAACCCCAGGGCAAAGATTCTTACCACATTCAGAGATCTCAGCTTCCTAAGGCTCCTAGGGCCAAAATGGACTTTCAGGGGAATGCCTGCTTTTAGCTAGGATGAGCTCAGCTGCTGCAACAAACAGATCTTATTGGCTCAAATACAACAGAAATGTCTCATTCACATAACAGACTCCAGTGTGTGCTTTTAGCAACAGTGGCTCTCTCCCATATAGTGATTCAGGGATCCAGGATCCAAACTGAGGCTCCAGCATACTTGGCTGTTATTTACATCTTGCCAGCAGAAGTGGGAGGGATAGCACTTCAGGTGACGTTCTATTGGTGAGAACCAATCACATGACCACCTGAACTGCAAAGGAGGCTGGGAAATGTAGTCCAGTCTTGCACCTTGCTGTAACTCCCTTTGCTACCCAAGGGGAGAATGATTTTGGTGGGCAGAAAAGTTTGACTTTCTGAGAGGACCAAATGGGAGGCACTCAAGTGTTTTTAATCTTGACAATATTGACATTTTAACTGGACACTTCTTTGAGGGTAGGAGGGAGGCTCCCTGTGCATTGCAGAACATTTAGTAGCTCCCCTCCACCCACTCCTAGTCATGACATCAAAAATGTCTGGAGACATTGCCATCAGTCCCTGGGGCATAAAGACATCCCTAGTTGAGAATCACTGCTCCAGACACCGAGAGCAATGTCAGAGTGTTTGTCAACCAGGGATGAAAGGCAGCAAAATTACCTGTTCTCCTCTCACTTGGCACTTGGAGATTCTCTGGTGGCTCAGACAGTAAAGACCCTGCCTGTGATGCAGGAGACATGAGTTTGATCCTTGGATCAGGAAGATGCCCTGATGGAGGGGGCAACCTACTCCAGTACTCTTGCCTGGAGAATGCCATGGACAGAGGAGCCTGGCAGGCTACAATCCATGGAGTCCCAAAGAGTTGGACATGACTGACTGACTAACACTTTCATTTTCTTCACTTGTCGTTTGGGAAGCTCGTGGTGTGGATGCTAGTTTTTGCTCCTGAGAGTGACAGATTAGCTGAGGCGCTGAAGTTTCAGAGAGAACAAAGTGATATGGACCCCAACTCTCAGACTCTCAAGTGCATGATGGGAACAATGTTAGAACATGCAGGTGCCTTGTGCATAGCCAGGGTAGCCTGCACAAGAGGTGCTCTACGGCTTTCACTCAATTCAAAACCCAAAGGGCACTGACTTATTTGCAACAAACAGATTTTCTGAATCACTTGGTGCCAATTCCCTAAAATCTCTGGGAGAAATAAGTTTGTTTGATACCTTTCCTAACATGAGGCAAATTTGTAAGCACCTAGTGAGTTGTTCTGAATGGACTTGGTGAACTAGGACTGGGCAGACTCCTAGAAAATACTTGTTTGCAGGAAGTGGGCTGCAGGGAGGATTTCTAGCAGCTTGTTTTATACCAAAGTACTACCATCCAGCAAAGCATCAGGCTGCCAACAGTCTGCTTTATCTCTTAGAAACCCAACAGTGCGGCTCTGACTTCACAGGAAACATTTCCTGGCTATAGCTGATGGGGATTCCTTCATATCCCAAGGAGAACTTCGGGTTGTAGTCTCCACCAATGAGGTCTAGATTTGTGTGTAGCTTCCAGGGTAAAAATATTAGTTTCTTGATTCACTGGGAACATGCACCCTCTTGAACATTAAGTAAAACTAGTTACGTAAGTCTTTTATTTGAAAGCTACTTGAAATGAACAAGTCATAATCCATAAAGCTCAGTTTGAAACACTGCTGAGAAAAAGGAAGAGAAACATTTTCTCTGCCCCTGGAGCTGCACAAAGCAACAAGTTTATGTTAGACCGAGGTTTGTGTGCAAATAGCTCAGTACTCCTGAGGATGAGCAATTTGGGTCTGAATAAGTGTTTGATGTCTCACAAACCCATGCGGATCATTCTCTCTGAGCAGGCTTGAACACATTAGACTTTTCGGCTTTTTACCAGTTGCTATTTAGTCTGGAAGGTTTCCCTGGTGGCTCAGACGGTATAGACTCTGACTGCAATGCAGGAGAAATAACAATGAAAAACCGGGTAACAAATCTGGCGCTGCTGAGGGGTGGTTCTCAAGAGCCCAGAGCCATCTGTGGTCCAGCCTCTGCCTTGTTCTTGAGCCTTGTCTGCTGGCGTGGTCTTGCCTCCTCGGACACCTCGAGCCCAGGAGAACCAAGCACATGGCACCCATGCACCAGCCCCGCAGTGCCCAGATGTCTCCCCACCTCCCAGCTCAAACCCCAGAGCTTGATGACCATGTTGGTAAGTTTCAGGATTCAGGCACACCCGACGCTATCCAGAAAGGCTTTTTGACTTTCACTGATGTCTCAAGAAGAGCTGGCCAGTTGTTCCCGGCGACCCTCAAGTGGCTGACTGGCCTTTATCACCCAGGACACACCATGTAGATGCTCACCCCTGCTGGGCCACAAGCTCTGAGGGCAGGGCCTGAGTCCCATTCCTCTTGGGAGCAGCAGTCCCAGCACAGGATCTGGAGGAGAGCTGATCAGTGAAAGCGATCAAAGAAATAAAGTCATTTTATAGCAAATGTTATGCTGTCATGCGATGCTCCTTGCTTTTAAAATTGTGGTAGGATCCACAGAACACAGCATTTGCCATCTTCACCACTTTTAATTGTCTAGTTCCATGGTGTTCGATGTGTTCTCAGTCTTGTCCAACCATCAGTATCATGTGTGCCGAGTTTCTCCATCTTCTCAAATTGAAAGTCTACCCATTAAACACTAACTCCCCTTCCCCTCTTCTCTCAGCCCTGGTACCCACCCTTCAACTCCCTGTCTCTATGAATTTGATAGAGGTCAAACATTCTAGGTAGCTCAGCCGGTAAAGAAACCAACTGCAATGCAGGAGACTCTGGTTCAATTCCTGGGTTGGGAAGATCTGCTAGAGAAGGGATAGGCTACCCACTCCAGTATTCTTGGGCTTCCCTGGTGGCTCACAGGATAAAGAATTCACCTGCAATGCAGGAGACCTGGGTTTAATCCCTGGGTTGGGGAGACTCCCTGGAGGAAATCGTGGCAACTCATTCCAGTATTCTTGTCTGGAGAATCCCCACAGACAGAGGAGCCTGGGGTCGCAAAGAATCACACACAACTGAGCAACCAAGCACACAGCACGTATAAGTGAAATTGTACACTATTTGTGCTTTTGTGTCTGGCTTATTTCAGTGAGCACAATATTCTCAAGGCTCATCCATGCTGCAGCCTGTGTCAGAATTTCCCTCCTGTTTAAGACTGAATAATATTGCTCTTTATGGATAGACCACACTTTGTTTATTTATTCATCTATGATAGACACCTGGGTTGGTTCTACCTCTTGGCTACAGTGCATAATGCTGCTGTGAATGTGGAAGTACAAGTACCTGTTCGAGTCCCTGCTTTCCATACTTTTGAATATGTACCCAGGTTGCTGGATCATATGGTGATTCTGGGTTTTTTGATGTTTGGAAGAATATACATGCTCTTCCAGGCTAGTGCTTTACACACACCCATTCACTTAGTGCTCATAACAGTTCTAGGAAGGAAGACTACTATTAGTCCTTTCTCGTGGGACTTCCCTAGTGGCTCAGAAGGTAAAGAATCTGCCTACAGTGCGGGAGACTCGGGTTTGATGCCTGGGTTGGGAAGATCCCCTGGAGAAGGGAATGGCTGCCCACTCCAGTATTCTTGCCTGGAGAATTCTGTGGACAGAGGAGGCTGGTGGGCTATATAGCCTATGGGGTCACAAAGAGTCAGACATGACTGAGCAACTGACACTTTCATTTCTTTCTCAACAGATGAGGAAATGAAGGCAGAGAAAGTTAACTTGTCAATTTCATAGTCAGTCAGCGGTGAGCTGGGACTGAGGCTCACGTTTAGATTCCAAAACCCACGCTTTTGAGCCCTGTGCTGCATTTGTTTTCTTCCAGAAGCAAGGTGGGGGGTGGGGGGTGCACCCTCACTCTGGTGGGTGAAGGGCCTGCCTTGAGTTGGGGGAGAGGACCTTCTTTTTTTTTTTTTTAAAGATCTTAATGTGGGCTATTTTTCAAAGTCTTTATTGAATTTGTTACAATATTGCTTTCTTTTTTTTTAATGTTTTTTGGGGGTTTTGACCATGAGACATGTGGGATCTTAGCACCCCAACCAGGGTTGAACTAGTGAACTAGTGTGTGTAAAGCACTAGCCTGGAAGAGCATGTATGTTCCTCCAAACATTAATGCACCCGTAGCACTGGAAGTCTTAGTCACTGGGCCAGCAGGGAAGTCCCGAAAGGGCCTTCTTAAATAAGAGGCACCTTGCTTGTAAGTGGTCCATCTTCAGAGGTTAGATGTGTCAGCTTTTCCCTAGTCCTTCACAGGCCTGGAAATTCTGTAGTGAGGCTGTAACGTGCGCTGTGGTATACATCCTAGGATGAAACCGGCTAACAAGCTCATACTCAAGGTTAATAGTAATTACAAATTCACGGAGTCAACTCTCAAAAACAACCTGGGTGCTTTGTCCTCTGAAGTGATGACTTAATACAGATGGGAGGTCATTACAATCTGGAACAGATCTCTCAGGTTTTGTAATCCAACCTCTCTCTTAGTGGTTTGGACATGAAGGAGAGAACTGGTTTATAATTTGCTAAGTCATTCAGAACTAATCAACCTGTGGTAAACTTTCCCCATCTGTCTCATCAAAGACCTGGCAGCTAATTATGTGGTAAATGGTAGTCAGCACATACCCAGATACACCACTGGATCAACAGACATAAAACTTTCCTTGCTTAGTAGCCACTGGACATAAAGACTTGGTTGGGCAGAGAAGAATGGCCAGGAACGAGAAAGAATTCATGCTTGACGTACCTTCTCTGCTCCAAACATACAGCAGTGACAGAAAAAAATAATGAAATAACCCATTATTCCTAGATAAACCCAAGGATAAGATGAATGGCTGAAGATTGACAAGATCAAGCAGAAAAGAGATAAATACACTCTTTGCAGAAATGCAGAGCAGAGCAGACTCTAGCCTGGGATGTGTTGTGTTCTGGTCCAGAAGTCAGGAGAACTGACTGGGAGTTTGAATCCTATAGGATAAAGAGAACTAAAGATGTTCCACACAAGGCTCACTGCTGGAAGTGAGAGGCAGACCAGGTCCTGAAAGGAAGCTGGAAAAAATAAACAACTACTTCTGACTGCCACCTGGGGAGGTGGCATTTCCAAAACCATGAGACTGGGGAGGCAGGAACACACAGATGAGCCTCACAGCCAAGCCTCCAGTTGGCCCATTTCCTGATTCTGCGAGACTGTGAGACTAGCATGGGGCAGGGGAGGCCTGAAGTGTCGTTCATAGGACTTTAGCTGGGCCAAGAGTCAGTGCAAACAAGTGTGGAATGCTAGGCAGAGAAGTGAGAGCCCAGAGTAACAAGGAAAGAATAAAACAAAAGCTTTCCAAGAAAATGAAAAATTAGAATATGAATTCACTCTAAATTTACACTTTGGAATAGACTGATAAAGACTTCAAAATAAGTGTATGTGGCATGCTTAGAGTGATAGAGAAAGGGATGATTTCCATTTTAAAAAAGAATGAGAAACTAAAAAAAAAAGCATTCAGAAATAAAGCAGAACAGGTGATGTTAAAAAGCAACACATTGAAGAACTTTGGTGGTCCAGTGGCTAAGACTCTGCTCCCAACGCACGGGGCCTGGGTCTGATCCCTGGTTAGGGAACTAGATTCTGCATGCCAAAACTAAGAGTTTGTATGCTGCAAGGAAGGTTGAAGATCCTGCAACTAAGATCCAGTATAGCCAAATAAATATTAAAAAAATTGATAACCACCTTGATGTTGGAGAATGAAGAGAACTAGATAAGAACATAGATTGATTACTATATTTTGGGGCCAAACAAAACTTTAAAATTTACCATGAGATTAAAGGCTATTATTTATTCATTGGAATAAATAGATTTAGTAATTAGATTGGAAAGATAACATTAGAAACACGTCTATAGGTTAATGGATATGTACTTTTTTGAACTAAAAGGTCATTTTTATTTGTTAAATGAAATGTTGCAATTTTAGTTTTAGCAAATGTATTTCTGTTTTTAGGGACAGTCTGGATTTTTGTGACTATACATTACAAAACAGCCCCCCTTTCCTCTGATGTGTTCAACTTCAGGACGATCTGGGGACAGACTACAGGGGAGGGAAATCTTAGGATTTCTCGCATTCAACACCACTTAAAAATTTCCTTCCATCATCTAAATATGATGATATTCAGGCAATGAAAGAAACACAGTGAGGTATGACCCTTGGCTGAAGGCTTTGCTCATACCTCATTAGATTTCTCCCAGTGAAAATCTTCTGAGGTCAAAGTGGGCTGAATGATCATGTCAGTGTTGTACATTAATTAAGAATCATAAGATTCAACCCCTGGTCAGAGAACTAAGATCCCATAAGCTGAGCAGCCAAAAAGAAAAAAAAAAAAGAGGTATTTATTTACTATGAATTTCCTACTATTTAGGAAGGTATGTATTTTGGTGAAGAGATTTCCTCACAGTTTCTACAGTGGTAAGAGCCTTTTCTAGTGAGATTTTTCAGATCTGATTTTTAATAAGATATCTACTCCATTTTAGAACTGTGTCACATTGGGGATATTTAGAGGGTGCCCCCCTTCTGGTAATAGGAGTCCTCAGTTGACAATAAGGGACGAGCTATGATTCAAGACTTTTCATGGTTATTACATTCATAGAGTCTCTCTAGTGTGAGGACATGGAGAAAAAAATCCACCTTTTAAGTGAAGATTTTCTCACACATTCATAAGTGTTAGTTGGTCAGTCATTTGTAACCCCATAGACTGTAGCCCACCAGGCTCCTCTGTCCATGGGATTCTCCAGGCAAGAAAACTGGAGTGGGGTGCCTTTCCCTTCTCCAGGGGATCTTCCTGACCCCGAGATCAAACCCAGGTATCCCGCATTGCAGGCAGATTCTTTATCATCTGAGCTACCAGGGAAACCCATAAGGCTTTCTCCACTATAAATCTAGTGTTCGAAAAGGATTTTGTAATCATGGAAGAGCTTACCCTACTTTATTCATGATATTCAGTGATTTTCCCAGGTTTGAATACTGTGATGGGAAGTAACAGGTGACCTTTTTCTAGACACGAGACATTCAGTACACAGGTAGCCAGCCTCTCTCTGTATGATTTCAGAGTCAGTGGAAGAGATAAGCTGGGATTGAGGCATTCGTGTAATTTTTAACATGTGCTTGGGAATCATGTATTCATTCCAGTATGAATTTTCTGATGATGCTTGAGAGATGAGCTCTGGATGAAAGCATTCCCTCATCCCTTACATTCAAAGGGTTCCCTGCCCATCTGAGTTCTGTGGTGCAGAATAAGATGTGTATTCTGCTTGAAATACTTTGCGTATTTTGCACTGAAAAGATTTCTCTGCTGAGTGGATTTTCTGATGTTGAATAAAATATGAGTACAAGTATTTCCCATATTCATTACGTTAGGATTTGATAGTTTGCTGGAACGGCTCACAGGGAAACATCCACTTATGTTCACCAGTTTATTATAAAGGATACAACCCAGGAAGAGTGGAATGGAGAAGTTGCATGGGGCAAATCACCCCCATCCCCACAGGTGCGGAGCTTCCACACCCACTCGGCACATCACCTTCTACCATCTCAGGGCTCAAGTTCCCTTTGGGCTGACATTCCAACCATCTAATCACATGGCTGGTTTCCCTGGCAACCAGCCCCCATCCTTAGGGGCTTTCCAAAATTCACCCTATTCATATAAATGCAGGTGTTGTTATGAATAACAAAGGATGCTCTTTTCATGTTTATCACTCACAGAACCAAAATATTATAGCGAACGATGCTATTTCTTTTATCACTTAGGAAATTATAGTGGTGTTGGGAGCTCTGGCCAGGACTTTAGGATGAAGCCCCAAATGTGTATTTCTTATTACATTCCAACATCACAGTTAAAACTGTAGTTAACTTTGTAAGGTTGCATTTGGCCAACAGCCCAGCCAGAGCAACACCATTGCTGCTGACACGGGGCCACTGTGGAAGGGCCTGTTCCTATAGCACTGGAAGCTGCTCTGTTTGAGGCTGGACTCTCCCACTGGAAGGGTGACACTGAGACTGAGCAGGATCCTTTGGGGCCCTAAAGGGTACAAAAACCCCTCTGTGTCCCCTGTTTCTTATTTGCAGAAAAAGACTAGTCTCCCAGGCCTCCCCTGAGCTCCAAAGAACAGGCACAAGCAGTTACTAATTAGGGAAGTGAGGGAATGCAGACACAAAGGAAAAGCAGTTAAGCAAGAAAAGTAACTGATGAAGAAGAATGAATGCTTCTGAACTGTGCTGCTAGAGAAGACTCTTGAGAGTCCTTTGGACTGCAAGGAGATCAAACCAGTCAATCCTAAAGGAAACAATCCCGAATATTCACTGGAAGAAATGATGCTGAAGCTGAAGCTCCAATACTTTGGGCACCTGATGGGAAGAACTGACTCTTTGGAAAAGACCCTGATGCTGGGAAAGATTGAAGACAGGAGGAGAAGGGGACAACAGAGGATGAGATGGTTGGGTGGCATCACCAACTTGATGGACTTGAGTTTGAGCAAGCTCGGGGAGTTGGTGATGGATAGGGAAGCCTGGCGTGCTGCAGTCCATGAGGTCACAAAGAGTTGGACACGATCGAGTGACTGAACTGAAGAAAAGTAATGACAATAGGTCAATAGTAAAACAGAGGCCTAGTTCTTCCCAAGGGATGTACATAGCAATCAGATACATATCCTAGAGTTTCTGTAGGAACAAAGACCATCCACCACCCCCAGGTGGATGCTGACCACAGCTGGTAGACCCCAGGCTGGCTGGAACCAGAAGGTTGATAATTAAGATTCCTGAAATACCACCTGGTTACCTCCCCTCCAGCCAATCAGAAGAAAGTCATGCACCCTGCAGCCCTCACCCTACATGTCGTCTTTAAAAACGCTTCCCAGAGAACTGCCTGGAAGTCTGGGTCTTTTGAGCATGAGCTGTCTGTACTTCTTGCCTGATGCCCTGCAAATAAGCCCTGGCCTTCCCTTCACCACAGTCCAGGGCCAGTAAGTTGGCTTTGCCATGTGGCAAGTGAGCAGACACAAGTTCTGTTCAGTGACAATACTCACAAACCCTGGAAATGAGGTGAAGTTAATTTCTAAATCAATAATAAAATTATCTGTATACCCCACTGTCTTTAACAATTTAGCAGCAGCGGCATCGGAGCTGTGGGATCTTTACCTACTCAGTGTAAAAGACTTTAGCAAAGCCATTCCTTTGATTACCACTGATTTTTATTTGCTTTTTTTACTTTTTCAAAGTTGTCAGAGACAATGTTCCAGAATGCCTTGGTAAAAAGATTCCTACAGACATAAAGGGAAACTTTTCTCTTAGATGAAGAGCAGCTGGTGAACAGTGATTTCACTTCATTTTTTAGAAAACCATTTTGATTTTTAAAAATATTTATTTTATTTAATTTTGGTCTTAGTTGCAGCAAATGGGCTTAGTTACCACATGGCATGTGGGATCTTAGTTCTCCGATCAAGAGTAGAACCTGTGTCCCTTGCCCTGGAAGGCAGATTCTTAACCACTGGACCGCCAGTTAAGTCCCTCCACTGCACTTTAATTCTCCAGGATATAACCGTTTTCACAATACAAAACGTTTACATTTTTAAACATTGTCTCCATTTTCTTACAAGTTTACAGTCTCTGATATGTGAGAAATGGCAAACGTCTACATTCAGTGCATGTCAGAAATACACTGTGACTCCTCAGACTCTCCATTTCTCTGATCCTCACGAGAAAAATACAGAGGATAGGATGGCATGGTTAGGAGGCTTAACCAGATTTCAATTACTTGCTTTATTTTCCTTTAAACCTCATGGCACCCAGGGGACAGCTTCATGCTTGCTGTGTTTTCCTTTCCTGAAAACCTGCTGGCTGCCCTCTTCCCACATCATTTACTGGAGACTTTTGCTCATGAACTCCCTCTCCACTCCAAGTCTCAGCTTTCTGCTCTGCGAGGTCAGGGTCCACAGGATGACCGACCCCCACCCAGACACACTGCTGTTTCAGTATCTTCTGGCCGCCCACCTGAGCCTTCATGCTGAGGCTGCACCCACTGGCTTCTCCACCACCAGAAACCTGCTCGTTCTGGAACATCCATGTCAGAAGCCCATCCTCTTCCCACATCAGCTCAAAAGAACTTGAGATGCTCAGGCCCTTCTACCTCTGGGAGACCTCCAGACACTGATACCATGCACCCCCCAACAAGTTGGTCACCTGGTTCCCCAGGACACTTACTTTTCTGAAATGCCCCCAACTGCCTCAAAAAATCCACATTTTTTTCTTTCAGTTTTATTGCTATATTAATATAATTGACATACAATACTGTATAAATTTAAGGTGTACAATATAATAATTCCCTGGTGTCTCGACAGTAAAGAATTTGCCTGTAATGCAGGAGACCTGAGTTTGCTCCCTGGGTTGGGAAAATCTCCTGGGGGAGGAAATGGCAACCGACTCCAGTATTCTTGCCTGGGCAATCCCATGGACAGAGGAGCCTGGTGAGCTACAGTCTATAGGGTTGCAAAGAGTCAGACATGACTGAACGATTAACACTTTACTTTGCCTAATAATTTGACTAACATACATCATGAAATGATTATCACAGTAAGTTTAATGGATACTCATCATCTCACATAAAACCCACAATTTAGATGAGCTCAGGGGGCCTCCTTCTATAGGCCTACATTCAAACAACTGCTTATTTCAAATTCCCGATCAAAAGATTCAAGCCAGCACATCCGTAAATACGGCCATTTCCTTGTGGTTGGCAGCCTGCCCCACTCTCCAGTCCTCTGCTACCAGGACTCGCCTTTTCACATAATAATGGTTCTTGCAGAGCTTCTGGTCTGAAGTACAAGGTTGCAACTGACCAGTGCCACCACGACAGCATGGAGAAAAGCAGAAGAAACCTTAAAAATGACACTTCTAAGCTTTTGAACCGGAGAAGGCAATGGCAGCCCACTCCAGTACTCTTGCCTGGAAAATCCCATGGACGAAGGAACCTGGTGGGCTGCCGTCTATGGGGTCGCACAGAGTAGGACACGACTGAAGCGACTTAGCAGCAGCAGCAAGCTTTTGAACTGTGGTGCTGGAGAAGACTCTTGAGAGTCCCTTGGACTGCAAGGAGATCCAACCAGTCAATCCTAAAGGAAATTAGTCCTGAACATTCATTGGAAAGACTGATGCTGAAGCTGAAACTCCAATATTTTGACCACCTGATGCAAAGAACTGACTCATTTGAAAAGATTGTGATGCTGGGAAAGATTGAAGGCAGGAGGAAAATGGGATGACAAAGGATGAGATGGTTGGATGGCATCACTGACTAGATGGACATGAGTTTGAGGAAGCTCCAGGAGTTGGTGATGGACAGGGAAGCCTGGCGTGCTGCATCCATGGGGTCAAAAGAGTTGGACACGACTGAGCCACTGAACTGAAAAGACTGAAAGACACACAAGTGAGAGCTGGATGCAAAGAAGTCCAGAGGAGTGGGATTCCAGATAGCCAGGAGTGCTTCGCAGCGACCAGCCTCCCTCCCTGGAATCAAGCTGGCTGGGGTGGTGGGAGGAGGGTCTCTGCTCACTGGAAGAGGTGTCAGTGTAGGGTTTTTTTTTTTTTAGTATTTGTAAAGTATCTGGTTGGCATGTTGGACTGAAATCTGTAGGAACTGCAAATGCACAGTTAATTCTACACTTGCTGAGTGTGGGCGGTGGGGCTGGTGGGGCTGGTGGTGGGGGCGAAAGACTGTCAAGGTACAGGCAGATAAGAAGTATGAGAGGGAATCAGGATTAACCAGGTGACACTGCAGAGAATGCCTGTCACCTGTGGACACCCACCTTCTTCAGTCCTGCTCCCACCGGTGTGGGGGTGGGAAGCTGCTCCCCACCTATAAGGACTGGCTTCATATTTCTGACCTGACTCTCCATTGATTCACAGGCTGCCTCTCCTGCAGCTGCTAGAAGGAGGTTCTCTAGATGATTCTTTTCAACGCTGTGAGTCAGAGGCCAGCAGCCACCATCTAAGGCCCCAGGCCATTCCTTTCATCTTAATTGCAACCAATATCCTGCTTAGAAGTTCATCACCATCTTTAAAGGAACAGCTATTCCTGATCCCACTCTTCTTTGATGAGAAGGAGAGGAAAGCTTTTACATACTGAGGTTCAGGGAAGTCAGTCTGGTTATATATGGAAATGGAATGGAATGGAAAGTCGCTCAGTTGTGTGTCCGACTCTTTGCAATCCCATGGACTGTAGCCTATCAGGCTCCTCCATCCCTGGGATTTTCCAGGCAAGAGTGCTGGAGTGGATTGCCATTTCCTTCTCCAGGGGATCTTCCCAACCCAGGAATTGAACCTGGGTTTGTTAGCTAAAATAGCCTGCATCATACACCTGCTTTAACCATTAAAGGGTACAAGACTTCCCTGGTAGGGGAAAAAAAAACCTTCCCAGAGGCTAAGACTCCATTCTCCCAATGCAGAGGGCATGGCTTCAATCCCTGGTCAGGGAACTAGAGCCCACATGCCGCAACTAAGATTTCACATGCCATAGCCAAAGATTCTGCATGCCAAAACTAAAGGGAAGATCCCACACTTCAGAACTAACAGATCCCACATGCTGCAATCAAGACCCAGTGTGCATGCTCAGTCACTTCAGTCGTGTCCGACTCTTTGGGACCCCATGGACTGTAGCCTGCCAGGCCCCTCTGTCCATAGGATTCTCTAGGCAAGAATATAGGATCTTCTTGACGCAAGGATCAAACCTCGTCTCCTGCATTGCAGGCGGATTCTTTACTGCTGAGTCACTTGGGGAAGCCCAAGATTCAGCACAGCCAAATAAATAAATATTAAAAAATCATAATAATAAAGAAAGAAAAGGTGCACTGACCAGAAGCAAAGAATGTCTATGTTAAAAATAAGGATGAAATGCCTCCCCTTACTCGGACAGCAATGCTGGGACCCCTTCCATGTCCAGACTCCCTTCCTGGTTCCCAAGGCTATACTGATCCGCTGAGTAGGTGCTGGTCTCTTTTAGTTGTTGTTTAGTTTTTCTTTTTTTCCTCTTGGCTTCTGGTGTCTTAGTTTCCTGACCAGGGATTGAACCCAGGCCTCCACAGTGAAAGTGCTGAGTCATAATCACTGGACTGCCGAGATGTCCCAAATACTTCACTGCTTTTTTGGAAACCCTGATGGAATGTACCCCTGTCAGGTTTGACTGTTGATCTGGCCACAAAACTGTGCTGAAAGCCCTGCTTCTCCAGAGCCGGTCCTCAGAGCCACTCAGAGGCCTTCTCCTGGGCCACAGCCCTCAGCTCTCTCAAATAAAACCCTCTGGCATTCCTATTATAGATTGCTTATCACCTATTTGCACTGGCAAGGCTTATGCTTCAACCACCTTCAAGGTTTTGTGTCACCAGCAAAGCCCATAAACAGTTTTGGAGAATAAAAATAGAATCTGGGTAATAAAATAAAGTCTTACTTTGCTTTTCCTCTGTACTGAGTCTGGTCGCTCCCGCTCACTGGGGGCTGCATGCAGAGGCCTCACACTCTTCGGCCCAGAGCTCCCTTGGGGCATGGCTGCCCTGGCACCTCAGCTACAGGCTGTAAACAGAAGCCTGGCTGGACACTCAATCCAACACGGAGGCAGTGAGCTGTGTGCAAAGACTCTGCACACAGCCCTCAATCCAAGATGGTGGCAGTGGGCTATGTGCAGAGTCGCTGTGCTGGGCACTGCAGACCTGGGTAGAGAACCTTGCCCCCTCCCCATCCTGTAGACCCTATGAAGCAGCCCCATCATCACCTGACTGGCATGTCAGAAAATCTTGTCCTCTCCACCCTCTGACCCGAGGAGAAAAATCCTTTGGTTCTGAACTGAGATGGGTCTCTTATTAGCTCAAAGTACCCTTTTTGGGCCAGACTCGGGAGGGTTGGTGACAACTGGGCAATCTCATTACCTTAAGTTTTCCTGTCTTGGGCTTCACTGGTACCCCCACAATTTACAATTTTAAGAGAAGTCAGGCTGCCAGCCTGGAAATCAGTGGGCAGGGAGAGCCTACTTCCTTTTTTTTTTTTTTTTTTGAAGAATTTTTGATGTGGACCATTTTTAAAGTCTTTATTGAATTCATTACAATATTGCTTTTGTTTCATGTTTTGTTTTTTTACTTCAAGGCATGTGGGATCTTAGCTCCCCAACCAGAGATGAAACCCATAACTCCCTGCATTGAAAGGTGAAGTCTCAACTATAGGACCACCAGGGAAGTCCTGAGAGAGCCTACTTCTAATTTTTTTTTTAATTGTTTTTTGCTGCACTGCATGGCATGTGGGATCTTCATTCCCCAACCAGGGATTGAATTCATGCCCCCTGCAGTGGAAGTGTACAGTCTTAACCACTGGACTGCCAGGGAATTCTCCAATGTCTTATTTCTTAACAAAAAAAAACAAGAAATCAGCCAAATCTGGAGGGTAAGAATTGACAAGACAAAGTAAACACTGGCATTGGTTACATTCTTCACTATAGTTTTCAATAGAGGTTTTTAATTAAAATAATGCAAAGTGTTACTCCTTCAGTTGTGTTCAAGTTTTTGCAACCCAGTGGACTGTAGCCCACCAGGCTTGTCTGTCCATGGAATTCTCCAGGCAAGAATGCTGGAGTGGGTTGCCTTTCTCTTCTCCAGGGAATCTTCCTGAGACAGGGATCAAACCCAGGTCTCCTGCAGTTCAGGCAGATTCTTTACTGTCCAAGTCACCAGGGAAGCCCTAATGCAAAAGGGACTATAAAAGATGTATGTGTGGCAGGGAAGGCTAGATTAGAAAGTAAAGTCTGAAAAAGCTGAACAGAGTGAAAAGCTGTGAGGTGGGGGGTGGGAATCCTTAACTCCTTATTTCACCCAAAGGAAACTTTAAGCATTAATAATTTGTACCTCTGATACTAGAGTAATTCATATGAATTATGTTCTCCTTTTCTTTTTATGAAAGAAATATATTTCCATGGCACTAACAATTTCAAACAGCTTAAAAGGAGTGTTGCACTCAATATGCCAGCAAATTTGGAAAACTCAGCAGTGGCCACAGGACTGGAAAAGGTCAGTTTTCATTCCAATCCCAAAGAAAGGCAATGCCAAAGAATGCTCAAACTACTGCACAATTGCACTCATCTCACACGCTAGTAAAGTAATACTCAAAATTCTCCAAGCCAGCCTTCAGCAATACTTGAACCATGAACTTCCAGATGTTCAAGCTGGTTTTAGAAAAGGCAGAGGAACCAGAGATCAAATTGCCAACATCTGCTGGATCATCAAAAAAAGCAAGATAGTTCCAGAAAGACATCTATTTCTGCTTTATTGACTATGCCAAAGCCTTTGACTGTGTGGATCACAATAAACTGTGGAAAATTCTGAAAGAGATGGGAATACAAGACCACCTGACCGGCCTCTTGAGAAACCTATATGCAGGTCAGGAAGCAACAGTTAGAACTGGACATGGAACACAGACTGGTTCCAAATAGGAAAAGGAGTACGTCGAGGCTGTATATTGTCACCCTGCTTATTTAACTTCTATGCAGAGTACATCATGAGAAGCACTGGACTGGAAGAAACACAAGCTGGAATCAAGATTACTGGGAGAAATATCAACAACCTCAGATATGCAGATGACACCACCCTTATGGCAGAAAGTGAAGAGGAACTAAAGAGCCTCTTGATGAAAGTGAAAGTGGAGAGTGAAAAAGTTGGCTTAAAGCTCAACATTCAGAAAACGAAGATCATGGCATCTGGTCCCATCACTTCATGGCAAATAGATGGGGAAACAGTAGAAACAGTGTCAGACTTTATTTTGGGGGACTCCAAACTCACTGCAGATGGTGACTGCAGCCATGAAATTAAAAGACACTTATTCCTTGGAAGAAAAGTTATGACCAACCCAGATAGCATATTCTAAAGCAGAGAGATTACTTTGCCAACAAAGGTCCATCTAGTCAAGGCTATGGTTTTTCCAGTAGTCATATATGGATGTGAGAGTTGGACTGTGAAGAAAGCTGAGCACCAACGAATTGATGCTTTTGAACTGTGGTGTTGGAGAAGACTCTTAAGAGTCCCTTGGACTGCAAGCAGATCTAACCAGTCCATTCTGAAGGAGATCAACCCTGGGATTTCTTTGGAAGGAATGATGCTGAAGCTGAAACTCCAGTACTTTGACCACCTCATGCGAAGAGTTGATTCATTGGAAAAGACTCTGAAGCTGGGAGGGATTGGGGGCAGGAGGAGAAGGGGATGACAGAGGATGAGATGGCTGGATGGCATCACCGACTCGGATGCAAGACTGAGTGAACTTCTGGAGTTGGTGATGGACAGGGAGGCCTGGAATGCTGCGATTCATGGGGATGCAAAGAGTTGGACACCACTGAGCGACTGAACTGAACTGAGAAGGATTTCAATGAAAACAAATCACACAATTGTTGGAGCAGGGAAATAATATTCTTTAAATTTCTAATATAATTACTGATCTTTATCTCTTATTTTACCAGTGACTGACAGACATATGTCACATCATATTATGATTGAGCCTTTATTTCTTTTCTCAGTTTTGACAGTTGTTGCTTTATGTATTTTGAGTTATATTATTAAGTGAATTTCAAAGTCAGAATTTTTATCTTTCTGGCTGATTAACCCTTCAGTGATTATGAATTTTGCTCAATTCTAGTGATGCTTCCTGGCTTAAAATCTTTTTTGTCTGATATTAATATCAAGACACTAACTTTCTTTTGATTAGTGTTTACACTGGATATTTTTTTCCCATACTCTTACTTTCTACTTTTTTGTGTCCTTAAACTTCATCTCTTTTAAACAGAATAATTTTTCAACAATCCAGTTTGACAATCTTTGTCTTTGACTTGAAGTATTTATTCCATTTATACCACATGTATTGGGTAGATGTATTTGGGTATCAATCCACCTTCTTCCTATTTTTCTACTTGTCCAATCCTAATCCATGCTTCTTTTCTTACCTCTTTTTACAAAAAACCTGAGTGTCCATCATTAAATGACTGGTTGAATATACTGCAGTACATCCAAACATCGAAGTCATATGCAACTGTGAAAAGAGGGATGAAACCGTCTCTGTGATTTCTAGAGTATATGTTTATGTGGAAGAGGTGGAGAGACGTGTGTATACTAGGTTACAGTGTATCTAAGAAAGGGTGTTGACCCTTGAACAACATGGATTTGAGCTGTCTGTCCACTTACATGTGGATTTTTTTTTCCAGTAAGTATAAACTATAGTACTGTATGACCTGTGGTTGGTTGAATAAGCAGATGCTGAACAGAGGGGAGGAAGGAACCTTACATGTCACACTGCTGGGCAGTCATTGCTCCTAACCCCCACGTCGTTCAAGGGCCAATACATTTTCTCAAATTTTTTAAAATATAGAAGAATAAACTACAACCTTTTAAAATGGTTAGCTTTGGGGGAGGGAGAAAACTGGGTAGACAGGACAGGGATAGAAGTTGGATTTCTTGAAGTACTTTGTTCTACAGTTTTACATAGCATGAAAAAACTTCACCGAATTATAACACAGAAATACAATAAAGAAAATGCAATTTTCAAATTTTGTAAAATAAAATGAAACTGTGTATATTAGTGTCTTAACACCACAGTCTGGATCATGAGAAATGCTACCAGACAAAAGACCTAGTTTGTCCAAGAAATACATTGACAGAAATAAAAGAGAAATGTCAGAGAAATTTACAGACTGAAAAAGACTTACAAAGCATCAATTAACTTCAAAGTGTGCAACTCTCCTGGATCTTGAATCAAATAAACAGACTGTAAGAACGCAAAAAAAAAAAAAAAAAAAAAAATTACACCAAGCAGGGAAATTTAAGCATTCAATTGCTTTTTGATAATATTAAGAAAAAAATTTAAATGCAACAAATCTATGTCACTGTGTTTAAAAAGTTATCTTTAAATCTGTGAACTGAAATGTTGGCAGGTAAATAATATGATGCTGAGACTTGCTCCAAAATAACAAGAGGCGAGTTTCAGTGGTGGACTATAGACCGGAAGCAAGGCCAGCTGGCTGTCCAGGCAGGTGGACAGGTACGTGAGGGTCACCGGAAGAGAGAAGAGGCTGCTGCACTCCTGGAAGGATGCGATGGTAGCGGCTATAAGGGGCTGTTTGAATAGCCTCTGACCAAGCCTCTCGGCCCCTTAAGGGGAGCTCAGGCCGAAGCTTGGAGGAGATGTCCGAGCGCGCACCTAGGCGGCGCCGGGACGCCCCCTCCCTTCAGCTCTGCAGCCTGGCCGGGAGCGCGCCGGCAGGAGGTCGCGAGCCGAGGGGTAGAGTCGCCGTGATCGGCGATGCGCCTGCGTAAGGAGGCTCTGCTCGCATTTCTCAGGAACGCCCGTGCGCCTGGCCCGCCTAGCATCCCAGAATGCCCTTCAGGCCGGAAGCTGGGCTTCCGCCCTGGACTACTGGGTCTCCTGCTCTCGTGGTCCAGGGAGGGCGGCTCTGGTCTGAGCCCTTCCCTGTAGGTGGTGAGCTTGGCCTCTGGTAATTCCTCCCCTCAGTCTGATGGCGGCATACAGGGACGGGCGAGGGTCACCCGCCCCTGGATGAACTGCAGCGCTCTGGGTGGGCGGAAGGTGGGCTTCAGGCAGAGGGGGCTTATTTAGCGTTCTCAGAGCGGGAGGGGAGGACTCAGTGCCGAGGAGCCACCTCCCTGTGGCCTGTGGGAGATAACTGAGAGGTGCAGGATCAGGGGTGGGGTGAACACTTACCTGGCTACGAAATAATCTAAACAAGAGTTGATGAAAGGCTGTGGGGATGTAGAAGAATGAACTGTAATATGAAGAGGTAAAACCCAAACCTGATGGTCCAGGCAGTCACTGACCACATGGCTCTGAAACGTGGGAAAGATCTGGATGAGAGACCAGAATTGGAGGAGGGGGGAGTGCATCATTTGCTAGGCAACTCTCATATAAAGATTTGAATTTAAAAGACTCCAGGGGACGGGAGACAAAAAACTTTCAGTGCTGTAATCTCATCAAGTGCTGACCAGTACTTTGCCAACAGAGGTCCATCTAGTCAAAGCTATGGTTTTTCCAGTAGTCATGTATGGATGTGAGAATTGGACTATAAAGAAAACAGCGCCGAAGATTTGATGCTCTTGAACTATGGTGTTGGAGAACTCTTAACAGTAACTTGGACAGCAAGGAGATCCAACCAGTCCATCCTAAAGGAAATCAGTCCTGAATATTCATTGGAAGGACTGATGCTGAAGTTGAAACTTCAAAACTTTGGCCACCTGATGCAAAGAACTGACTCATTTGAAAAGATCGTGATGCTGGGAAAAATTGAAGGCAAGAGAAGGGGACAACAGAGGATGAGATGGTTGGATGGCATCACCAACTCAATGGGAGTTGGTGATGGACTGGGAAGCCTGGTGTGCTACAGTCCATGGGGTTGCAAAGAGTCGAACACGACTGAGTGACTGAACTGAATCTCATCAAAATAATGTAATTTTATAAAATTGTAGGTACATACTTTTTGTATTCAGAGTTTTATCATTACTTTAAAGAAGAACTCAACCAAGTGCTGGAGCCAAGGGTTTTCCCTCACTGGGTCTATGTGATCTGGGTGGGCTTCATCTTCCATGTCCACATGAAGGACTCAGTCCTGCTGACAAGCTTACACACACATTATACATATCACTGTAGTGCACATGCTTGCCATTTTTAATGTCTACTGTGTTCTAAAGGTGTAATTATAGTGAATTACACTATGAGGAGAGTAACAGAAATAAAGGGGTGAAAGTACATGTACAGGTGCATGCATGTGAATTCATACCAGAAAATAAGAATCAAAGAATGAAACTTAATGGCATTAAAAGACCAAATAAAAGTTTAGCAAGAAAAACTAGTACTTTGTATGAAATAGATCCTCAGAACTCTGATTTAGATCAGAAACCTGCTTTAACATGATGGGAAGGGAGTGTGATGAGCTCAACACAGTAAATCTTCAAGACATGTCATAGTCAGACCACCACATAGTTGGTACCATCCACTCAGTTGCTCTCAACTGCTCTCTACTTCGGAGAAGGCAATGGCACCCCGCTCCAGTGTTCTTGCCTCGAGAATCCTAGGGATGGGGTCGCACAGAGTCGGACACGACTGAAGCGACTTAGCAGCAGCAGCTCTCTACTTAACGTGCTTGCCAGGTTAACCGAAAAGCTCCGTCCCTCTGAAAATTTATTGCTCATAGCCTTGGCACAAGACCTCTTGCGGTTGTGTGTGGTTTTCCAGGTACACATAACCCTTGTGTTCCCTCCAGTTTTGTTTGCTCAACAGGACTTATTTGCTCCCCAAATCGTTTGCCTGGATATGTAATTATGTCTCCCCATTACAGAATTAGATATTATGTAACTGGTGAAAGAAGGGCAGAGTTGCCTTTACTGCAGACTTTTCCAGTGGTTGGAAGGACTCAGCCCACTTGCTGAGTATGGCCAGTAGCAGACAGCATGCCCACTGCCCAGATCTGGTTTCTAAATTGCTGCCTATAAAAAAAGAGCCAGGGATTCCTGGAGAAAGGGCTCATCCCATACTGGGGGTATTGAGAGTGCAAGGTCAAAAGACCATTAAGTGCCCAAAGGTTGGAGAGGAACGACAGAGGACAAAAGGGCTACCTGAAGGTTTCTAACTGGCCAAGTCTGGGATAGAGAATCTGAAACAGTGATCCTAACTGTGCAGCACTGAATTGTATGTCATCACTGCTGGCGACTCCTGACTCTTGAAAAATCGGTAATTTAAGGAAAAACTTGTGTGATCCTGTCTCTAGTGCAGTCCCACCTGATGAAGGAAAGCTCTTCCTTACAGAGTACCAGTCAATAAATGTAGGAAGGACAGAATTAGAAAATTTCAGCAAATTTTGCTGAAATAATGGATTCTGGCAAGGGTCATGATCATTGGATCCCCAAAACCACCAGGGAAATGTTGCTGGTAAACAGGCTACCTACGCACTGCCACATCACTGCACAGGTTTTGTGACCTGCCAACAGCAAGGACATCCTTTTAAGTTGGGAAGATGTGATCAAATTTTGCATCATGAGTCATCCTTTTTTTTTTTTGGCTGTGCCAGGCAGCATGCAGGATTCCTCAACCATGGATCAAACCCATGTCCCCTGCATTGGGAGTGCAGTCTTAACCACTGGACTGCTAAGGAAGTCCCTAGTCAACCCTATATAGAGACTTTTGATGGGATGCAATATGAAATACATCTGTGAAGTGTTAATGTAAAAAATGTGTAACATGAATACACCAAGCCTTTGGCCCTAACTGCTAATTTACAGAAACTACAAGATAAACAAACCACATGTACAATCTGTTAAATCCTGAAAGACACTCTGCAATTGACCTGCTCTATTTAAAGGAGAAAAAAAAAAGTCCTGGAAAGCAAACCTCAAGGCAGGAAGCTATTCTGGGTGGATGGAACAGACAAGCATCTGTACGGCTTGAAGATGGAAACACAGACTGAGTGCTTGGTAGTCAGGAATTAATGTTCATTTTTTGAGATATGTAATGTTATTGTGGTTGTTTTTATTAGATGCATGGCTAGTGTTTAGGGGTGAATGTCTGTAAGTTACTCTCCAGTTGTTCAGTAAAAAATATGGCAAAATGTTAATTTTTGAATCTAGGTGTATATATATAGTTCATTTTATTATTTAACTTTTCTGTATATTTGAACATTTCATAATAAAAAGTTGTGGAAAATAAAGACTACCTGTTTAAAAAAAAAACTTCAAAGCATGGATCAGACAACTGTAAAAGTGGGAAAAAATGAAGATCTAGGATTCTCCACGATTATTATTATAAGGGCATCAACTGCCTCAGTGTTTTCAGCGGAAGACCTTATAAATGTATTATTTACATAAAACACACAAAGGTAGGAAACACGGATTAATGCAAAGAAAGGCGCTATGGACTGTTACACTCCACACTTTCTTTCCAGGAGAATAAAGTATAAGGTAAGAAGTGTTGTTACAAAAGTTGCACCTTAAATACAATGGTTATTTTTTTTTAACATAACTATGGCATGAGCATAAACTGAGAATTATGCAACCTCGAGAAAACCTGCACTTTGTGAAGGGTGATTCCATGACATCAAGGTTAACTACTAGAGTGACAAGGGGAAAGCAGCTTCTTGAAGAAAACGCTGAAGAAGAGAACCTGGAAGATGCTGACACTCCAGGTCCTTTGCCACCTCCCCCTCAGGTCTTTCCAATATCCAAATAAAGCTGCATGGTCCATACATGCTTAGAGTGTTATTTATGGCACCAGAATTTATATCAGGTTTTCCTCACCTAGCTCAGGAAAGCTTCTTACATAAAGATGTCCCATGACTTTTTAGGAATATCCCTGCTAGTAAGATTTGGGGATTCTGGTTCTTCATTTTGAAGTCACTCCTATTAGTAACAAATGGCCATATTGGTTACGTATTTCTTTGCATGTATGCACCAAAAACTATAAAGATTTGCCAATTTCACGCCACATCAGTTACTCTACCTCATTACTCCAGCCTAACTTGACTACATATTCATTAATTCAACCAGCATATCTCAACCACCTACCAAAGGCAAGGCACTGAAGGAAACAAGCAGAAGGGAAGGTCAGCTGTCAGCACATGGTCTGAAATTCTGAGAGTGCAATGCTGTGGGCAGTACATACAGTAGTGGTTTCACCTATTTCTAATTGTGTTTCTAACAGTTTTCCTTGTGTGCTGCTTGGGGCCCCAGTTATTACTGTTTAATAATTACTGCAACGGTGATAGTTTCTGCATGAATGCTTTTTCCAATGAAACATCCCGTTATCGTTAAGAGTAATCCCTATTTTACTTAACATGTACAAGGAGTACCAATTTCAGTGATTCTTTTGAAACCAGTCATTTCAATTTTAATTTCTTCTTATATAAATAGGCTGGTTTGCTTTTTCATTCACGTGGCCACTCTTATTTTCTTAGGTAATCTAGTAACATTTCAGCTCTAAGTAGTCTCTGTATCCTCTTTCCTCACCCTTAAGTCTTTAGATTTGTCCCCTGACCCACTTTCTGCACTAAACTCAAACCCATTTTCAACTACTTATTTTTTCCTCATACTGTTTAAATAGCTGTTTTCATTCATTACTTTCTTAAGATAACGGGATTGCATTTAGCAACCCATTTCAGCAGGTTTCTTAGGTTCATTCCATGAAGCACTGGTTAAGATCACGTCCTTGACTTTGTTACCTTTCATTATTTTATAAAGCTTTCTGTTGCTTCAGTTAGCTGTGACTTTCAGCACGTAAGCCCTGGAAGGATCCAACTAGGAGGTCTGGGCCCTGAGCACAGCAGGCACTCAAGAAACATGTTTCAAAGGAAGAAAGGGACTTTCTACAGTAAGACAGTCACGGGGGAGCCTTAGGGTATGATTTTAGGAGTCAGATGGGGGGAAAAAAAAGGAACTGTGAATTTAGGAATCAGATGGGGGGTGGGGTTAAGAACTGTACTTTTTTTTTTTCTTCTGGATGACAGCTGTTGAAAGCTAGTGTGTGCTAGTTGTGTCCAACCCTTTGCAACCCCATTGCCTGGAGCAAAAATACTGGAGTGGGTTGCCATTTCCTCCAGGGGATCTTCCCAACCAGGGATCAAACCCAGGTCTCCTGTGTCTCCTGACTGGCAGGCAGATTCAGAAACTAGTAAGACTCAGGCTATTATGTTTTAGATACTAAACATATCTAAATTTTAAATTGTTTAAATTTTAATTTTTGTCTAAGAAAATTTGTGCACATGTCTAAGGGTTAGACACATTAGCTTCTCCTAAGAGATCGTCTTTCACTAGGCTGCTCTTCCTTTAACATCTCAGTATTTAGAGGAAAGCATAATTAAAGAGTGGTCACACAGAAGTCCTTCCTTAACATACTTTCAACCGTTTTCTTTTTTGGCAAACCTACTGGCTTCATGTGGCAGTTATGGCCTAACAGGAAAAGGGAAGGGGGCCCTTTACATATTTAAGGCTTCAAAGCTGGGAAGAACTAAAGGCCAGAGGGCAGCTCTTCTGTTCTGTCACCCTGGGATTACCCTCTGGTGTGGAAGCTCTACTGGATGGAAGCCTTCCTGTTACAGTACATTCTTAAGGCCTCATGAAGAAGTACTTGAAACTCATTCTGAGTTAGTGGCTAACAGGTTTCTGGCACTCTTCCTTTCCTAAAGTTTCTTTCTGGAATGAAATAAACCGATATCAAATAAAGGTTATTATGAAGTGAATGTTTTCATCTGAAATTTCACAGTACATTTAAATAGGTTATACTTCCATCACTAACTCTGATACTTCTGCTGAGTGAAAATCTAACTCATATTGCACTTCTTTTGAATAATGTTTTCAACAAGCAGAGTACAAAATGAAACGTAGAACGATTAGGTTTAAAAACCTATGCGCAGTCTCCCGGATGCATTAGTTTCGATTTTTGGCGCCTGTGTGGACGCGCTGATGCTGGATGAGGTTTGTACTCTGGGTGAAGCTTTTGCCACATATGCGGCACGCATAGGGCTTCTCTCCCGTGTGAATCCTCTGGTGCTGAATAAGGCATGTTCTCTGGCTAAAATCTTTGTTGCATGCGTTACATTTATAGGGTCTCTCTCCAGTATGAGTTCTCTGATGCTAAATAAGATTTGAGTGCTGGCTAAAG
>SJXQ01002600.1:23295-42845 GCA_006408695.1 Aepyceros melampus | reverse complement strand
TCTCTGATGCTGATTAAGTGATGAGGAATAAATGAATGCCTTTCCACACTCGTTGCATTTGTAGGGTTTCTCTCCAGTGTGAATCCTTTGATGCTGAGTAAGGTTTGCACCCTGTCTATACGCTTTCCCACATATGCTACATTTAAATGGTTTTTCTCCATTGTGAATCCTCTGGTGCTGAGTAAGGTGAACGCTCTGGCTGAATGCTTTCCCACACACACTGCACTTATAAGGTTTCTCCCCAGTATGTGTTCTGTGATGCTGGGTGAGGTTTGCACTCTGGCTGAAGGCTTTCCCACATATGCTGCATATATAGGACTTCTCTCCAGTGTGAGTGGTCTGGTGCTGAATAAGTGTGGAGGAGTGAGCGAAGGCTTTTCCACATTCGTTGCATTTGTAACACTTCTCTCCCGAGTGAATTCTCTGATGTCGAATAAGGTAATGCTCTGACTGAATACTTTCCAGCACTCATTGCATTTATATGGTTTCTTTCCTGTATGTATCTTCTGATGTTGGAGGAGGTGTGTGCTCTGGCTGAAGGTCTTCCCACATTCGTTGCATATGTAAGGTTTTTCTCCTGTATGAACTCTCTGGTGATTAATGAGTGATGAGCTGTGGCTGAAGGTTTTACCGCATTCCAAGCACTTGTAGGGTTTCTCTCCCGTGTGTGTCCTCTGGTGGATGGTGAGGTGAGCACGCTGGCTGAAGTCTTTCCCACAGTCATCACACTTGTAGGGTTTCTCTCCCGTGTGGATCCGCTGGTGGATGGTGAGGTGGGCACGTTGGCTGAAGGCTTTCCCGCACTGGTGGCATTCGTAGGGTTTCTCCCCTGTGTGCATCCTCTGATGTGCGATGAGGGATGAGACGTGTCTGAACTCTTTGCCGCACTCTTCACATTCATAAGACTTTTCTTTGGCATGGCTGTTTTGGTGTGCGATGAGGGATGGGTACTTCCTGAACTTCTTCCCACACACCTTACACTTATAAGGCTTCTCTCCGGGGTATATTTTCCTGTGTACAACGCCGGGGCTGAAGGGCTTGTCTTCATCGTACATGAACGTTTTATTGTCTGACTGGGTACCAAACTGCATAATTAGGTTTGAATGCTTTTCAAAATCACTTCTATATATATCATATTTATAGTCTTCTACAGGACCATCTTCTTGTGAAAGGACTGACTTCTTCACACTGAAATGTCTCCTTTTGGTGGGAATTCTCCTGAAGGTTTCTGCCGCTTGTCCCTCCATTCTGTCATCATAGTCAGAGGGTTCTTCCAGTTTGATGAGCTTGATTCCATCCTTTTTGAGTTTAGAAACATTTTCCACCAGAGTACACTCTTGGGCTTTGGTTTCCCATTCTGAAATTTAAAAAATACACATAAAAAAGTCTTCCTGTTTAGAGAAAGGAAACTATCAAAGTAGAAACAAAATAATGAACATGAATAAAATGCCTAAAAAGACTGTGCTTTGACAGCCTCATAACATGGTCCTCAAAGTTCAGGCAAGGAGGATAAAACGGCAGAAAACAGGCCTAAATAGTTGAAAGAACTATTTAACACCAGCGTGGAGTTACTAGAATAGGTAAGATCAGGCAACAGAGCTGAGAAGTGAAAACAAATGATGAACGATGTGGCATGACTTTCATTACATAATCATATAAGTTAATTTACATAACAGGTCATAAAGCAGGCTGGCTGTCACCACCCCTCCTTCCAATCTACCCTGGACATCCTCATGACATCCTGGGCAGTTTCATGGTGTGTGTCCCTGTTTCAATTCATATAGTAACTCCTACAGCCTTGGAGCAGTGGTCCAGACCCTCAGTGTAAGCATCACTGTCACCTGAAACATATCAAGTGACTGGGACCCTCCCAGACATCCTGAGGCAGAAACCCTGGGAGTAGGGCTAAGCCCTCCAGGAGGTTTAAATCACACTGAAGTTTCAGGATCAGTGGCTTAAAGGATGAAAGTTAAAGGAAAAACATTTAAAATACCTCCATTCAGTACTCAGGCCCCATATAATCTACTCTTTTCTATTGTACTCTCCCTCTTCCACACCTCACATTCACCTTAAAGTTCCACATTATCCACATAACTTACAACTGTGCCCTCATCATCTTCTGAAGGTGCCACTAATTCCAGACTCCAGATTCTCTTATGACACCTTCACCTATTAAGAAAGATGCTTATGGCCCAGCTCATGTTTCTTTCTCATTCTTAGCATCCTAAAGTACAGATTAAGTTGAATCATACAAAACTGCCTTGTATATAGGTCAGTATGGCAGAATACCAGCAGTTTCATATAGTTCAACTTAATATAATGTTGGGCCTATGGCAGAAGTTGGCCTTACATTATTTCAGAGTTTTGTGTGTTTATTTCCAACTCAGATGCAAACTCTGGAAATGGCTTATCCTTTTACATTTCCTTCAGAAAAAAGTCTAAGACTCTGGATATGGAGGCCACTCAAGTGAACTTGGTAAAATAAAGACAATACCTTGTTGTAAAATGGTGAACTCAAATGAAAGCATGCGCATGTGTGTGCGCACACGCGCACGCGCGCGCACACACACACACACGGAGCCCAAAACCTGATTGCAAAGCCATCAAATATTCATTTGTTGATGCCTATGTTTCATTATGATGAAAACAAATTTAAGCTACACCTTTGAAATCAGGTAAGAAACTTGTAACTTGAAAATATGAAGAATTATATAATGAAACATCAAGTAGAGTTTATAATACAATACAAACAATACTGGATTGTTCAGAAACTTTATAAGATGCAGATCAAAGTAGGATATTTACAAATATATCCATTCAGTAGACTCATCCATCAATAAAGGACTAGTTAGAATAGGAGATAATGGAATAGTAGGTACATTGACATGAAAAAGTGTGCAGGACATATTAACAGGAAAAAGAGAGAAAATAGTATGTAGGGAAAGATCCCATCAGTGTAAAGATGTGTATCTCCGACTCCTCACCCCAAATCAGGGCCTTCTCCCCTCAGATTAGCATTCTCTGCATGCTTGCACATACATGTGGTTAAGGAAAGGGAGACATATAGTTCATTACTCTGCCTTGTGCTGCTTCGATTTACACACTACTTTTATTACTTTGATTCAAATACAAAAATTAGACATTACAAAATGCTTAGGAGTAATGTTAAATGAAAAAAGCAGTATTATGACTAGCATGAAAACTCATTAGAATTAGGTAAATATTATCAAGATGCCAACAATGGGATTTTTAAGCTTCAAAAAATATTTTCTGATTTTCAAGAAATTGCCTGTATTTGTTTGTTATTTAGTACTACAAATGTTGATGTATTACTTTATCTAGTGGAAAAAAATTTTAAAAACAACTTTATTAAACCAGGATTTATTACTCCCTTCTTAAAAAAAAAAAAAAACAAATAAAATGAGAATGTTGAGCTCCTTATTGCCAAATTCAGACTTAAATTGAAGAAAGTAGGGAAAACCACTAGACCATTCAGGTATGACCTAAATCAAATCCCTTATGACTACCCAGTGGAAGTGAGAAATAGATTTAAGGGCCTAGATCTGATAGATAGAGTGCCTGATGAACTATGGAATGAGGTTCGTGACATATTGATGCTTTTGAACTGTGGTGTTGGAGAAGACTCTTGAGAGTCCCTTGGACTGCAAGGAGATCCAACCAGTCCATTCTGAAGGAGATCAACCCTGGGATTTCTTTGGAAGGAATGATGCTGAAGCTGAAGCTCCAGTACTTTGGCCACCTCATGCGAAGAGTTGACTCATTGGAAAAGACTCTGATGCTGGGAGGGATTGGGGGCAGGAGAAGGGGACGACCGAGGATGAGATGGCTGGATGGCATCACTGACTCCATGGGCGTGGGTCTGGGTGAACTCCGGGAGTTGGTGATGGACAGGGAGGCCTGGCGTGTTGCGATTCATGGGGTCGCAAAGAGTTGGACACGACTGAGTGACTGAACTGAACTGAACTGAATGGAATGCATGGGAAAGCGTGTATGTGTATGTATGTGTATGTGTGTGTGTGTGTGTATGTGTGTGTGTGTATATAGACAGACACACACACATATACACACACACATATATATATATAGCTTCTGAGGTGGCTCAGCAGTAAAGAATCCACCTGCCAATGCAGGAGATGCAAGACATGGCTTCCATCCCTGAGTTGAGAAAATCCCCTGGAGCAGGAAATGGCAATCTGCTCCAGTATTCTTGTTTGGAAAATACCATGGACAGAAGAGCCTGGAGGGCTACATTCCATGGGGTTGCAGAGCTGGACACAACTGAGCGACTGAGCACAAGCACACGAGTAGTGTGTATGTGTGTATATAAAGACGAGATAGTCCCAGAAACTGGGTTTAGCTTCTATGTGATCAGAATCAGTCTATGACAGAATGTTCCATACACCTGAGAAGGAAGTACTAAAGTTATAATTAGGGACTTCCCTGGTGGTCTAGTGGCTAAGACTCCAAGGTCCCAAAGCAAGGGGCCTTGGTTCAATCCTTGGTAAGGGAATTAAATCCCACATGCTGCAAACTAAAGACTTGGTGCAGCCAAATAAATAAATAAATAAAATAAACAGAGTTATAATTAACAAGCTTAAAGTAATAAGCCTGAATGATGATGACAAAGAAATCGCTATTATAAGCATACATTCTTAAACCAATGAGACCACTATGCAGGGCTTAAATATGTATATATAACTAACCAGAAAGGATGGATTAAAAGCATAAGGTATCACACAGTAGTGTAATATTTCTAGCAGAAGAGATCAGTGTTGATCAGGCTATCAACGGAGGGATACCAAGGACTGGGGGAGGTCTGGCCTGAACCTGAAGAAATAGGTGGTCCTATATGATGTAAAGAACCATGAACTTCTAAGACAGGACTGGCCATCAGAGACCAACACAGATGCTGATTTGTGAGTCATCAAAGATCCCACTCCTCAAGCATGACTGATGAGATGTTGTAACCAAAGGTTCAACTTACACTTCTCTGAGCCACTAAGAAAGTAAAACCCTTAGAGGCCCCAAATCAAGTAAAAGCAGAAGATCAGGAGTCTTGGAAGTTGATGTTGACTGCCCGAAAAACTCTTCCATTCTGTTGATGGCCTCCAGCTGCCCATTAAGGGTGCAAGGGGTTTGGGGGCCAGAAGACAGAGCTTGTAGCCAACCAGGAGGGGCAGCGGGTGGGAGCCTGTATGCTCTGTGCCACACCCTCTTTGGAGAGGATGGGCTAGAAAAAGAAACAAAACGCAAAAGCTCACCTCAACTGAAGGAGAAGAGGAACTTGCCTTTCTCAGTTTTGTGCTCTGTGGTGGGAGCAAACCACTCCCCACCAACAGGCCCCTTTTTGGGGGTTTATAGCCTTAATTCAACCTGAATCATCTGAAAAACTGAAGTGGCCCCAGAGGGGCAGTGCCTCCCAGAAGACTGTCCTGACTGCAGTGCAGGGCTAGTTCTATTCTGCCACATGTTTTGTCAGTATTTAGACTGTGCTGAAGTGAAGTGAAGTGACTCAGTCGTGTCCGATTCTTTGCGACCCCATTGACTATAGCCTACCGGGCTCCTCTGTCCATGGGATTTTCCAGGCAAGAGTACTCGAGTGGGTTGCCATTTCCTTCTCCAGATCACAGAGATGTTAGGTGACTTCATTTCAAAGTCTGAAAGCTACTACGTGAAAGAGGCAAAAGTTAAACCCAAATCAGTACATAAATCTTTATGACATGTCTTATAACTCTATTTGCTTTCCAAAGGAGTTATACTGACTTAAAATGATGCCAGAACCAAAGATAGTCCTCCTTCATTTTTTCAGTGAGAGAACAGCGACTACCCAACAGCGACTACCATGCCAGGAACCAAATTCCTATATTAAACCAATACCCATTTTCATATACACAGTCTAACAGTCTATACCAAATCTCTCCTGACCAGTTAGACTTTGTGTAGTCAGTGGAAGAGGAGAAATATTTTATTCAACCTCTACAATATTTTCAAGTGTTTGGACTATACAAGTTGCCCTCTGTTTCAAAATCTATGAACAATCATCTTTGTACAAAATTTCCCAGATTTATGTTAGTTTTCTTGGAAGTACTAAATCTTTGAATTTTACTATAAAATGAAGATTCCAAAACACGTAGTATTCAATTTGTTGAAAGCACTGTAACAAAGGATTAAAGACTAAAATTAAAAAAAAACAACTTTAAATTCTATGTACTATGTAGCTATATTAATATTAGAACATGAGAAAATGGTTTAAGAAAACTTACTCCAAAAGTACTGTGCCAAATACTTTATAAATGTTTCATTTTTGTATAAACGCTTCATTTTATATCTTCCAAAGTGTTAACTATTGTACAAGCAAAGTGACAATGGCAAGAAAGCCCAAGTAATTTGACCAAAGTAATACAGATAGAAAGTGGTAGCTGCTGCTGCAGTTTATACAACTCCAAAGCTTTTAACTCTAATTGTCACAGTTTACTGCCCCCTAACTCCTATCTGGCAAACATATCTTTGTCCACAATTCTAAAACCATTATTGAAACACATACAAAGTTATTTAATCCTATTATTAACTATATCCATTAATTTGTCATAGCTTCTAAAGTAAAGTAATTAAAAAGGGCCTAAAGAATTATCATTAGAAAAATTCAAGTAAGGCAACAGATTTCATGACGTCCTGAGAGGTCAAAAACAGATAATCCACACAACAAAACCTCTATCACTGCTTGGGAGTTACTGTTCTTAAATTCATGTAAAGATAGTAAGACCAGGATACCATCTTAAGTATTTAAGACAATGTAAATACTGTAAACCAACCAGCCTAAAGGCTGAACCAAAGAACCCATGTTCAAAATCATGTTACCTTCAACATTTACTAAGTGCATTATGAATATTATTATTATAATCTGCTCTTTAAAGTCTTATTATCAAATAACAGAAAAGATGTAACCATAACTTAGACAATTTAAACTTCTGAAAGGCTATTACTTCCCCAGTTCCAATGTTTCAAAGTTCTTCATAAAAGACTAACATCTGAAAACTGAGATGAGTAACATCCCCCAAACATGAAACCTTCCATCTATCAGAGTCAGAACCTAAATATGTAACTCTTTAATGTACAAGATGCAGTTAAGAATAATCTGTTAGCTGCTCCTGTTGTTTATCAAGCACATTCGTTAGACTCATTAAAGGGCAACACGAGAACCATTTTCCACGACAGGCCAAATAACAGATGAAGTCTTACCTCCACTGCTAAAACTGCCATCTGTTGGTCATAGTGATTCAGAAGATTGGGCATGAAGGCAGTGTTATAAGGCAAATCCTGGCACATCCTCAAGGTAATAGGCTCAGAGAAAACAAACGGTGCCCATCTATACGGCCCACACACACAGTCAAGGGCCACAGATAGAAGATGATCCAACTCATAGCCATGCTTTCTCGATGGAATGGGATTCAGATGATCAGGCTACTCGATATGTATTTTAGATCTTTGTACACCTGCAGGTCTCAGCTTGAAAGGACTTCTTCTTACTGTTAAGTTCTTCAAACAGAATTACTCTTTGCACTGTCAGAGGTTTGTTAGCTTGGTCTCACAAAAGGCATTTGTTTTTGGTTTCACAATATGGGAGAATGGCATCATCTTGCCTCTTCTTTTCATTTTATTACATTGGGTACCATGTGGCCAACGTGCGAGTTGATCAACCACATTCCCAAACAACAGATTCCATCTTAGGAGACTCACAGCTATTTCTTCTTTGACTGAAATATCTGAAAAATATTTTTTTTAAAAAAATGGGAGAAATTAGCAATTTCCTCTTAAAGTATTACAGGTTTGATATTAAAACTTTGATTAGCTCAGTAAAGTCATAGGATATAAAATCAGTTGCGTTTCTACACACTAACAATCAGCTACTAGAAAGAGAAATTTAAAAATACTGCCTTTGGGACTTTCTGGTGGTCCAGTGATTAAAACTGCACACATCCACTGTTGGAGCTCCGGTGCACTCCCTGGTGGAGAACTAAAATTCCAAGTGCCGGGCATGTGGCTAACAACAACAACAATCACAAACTTTGACAAGAGATACAATACTGCCTTACAGATACATGGGTATTTCAGAAAAAAAAATACGACAGTTTCTCTACCTTCTCATTCTTGCTACAGATATACCAGAGAATCCATAAAGAGCATTTAAAGGAAAGCACTATTTCCTCCCTCTGTTGTTTATATAATGTATAGTTTAATTTCCCATCTACAATGGTAGTTTTTCATTTGTCACAAGACATAATTGATCCGTCTTGAAAAACTTGCATGCTGTTGTCCCAAATTTTATTTAAATATCTGCCACACTTAATAGCAAATTATTTAAATTTTATTACAATGTTTTTATCATTACATGATTCATCAGATGGTATCTGTGAAAGGTGTAAACTATAAAGAAATCAAAAGATATGGATTGAAGCCTCTTCCCAACTATGTGAATCACTTAACTTCTCCGAGCTCAGAATTTTTCTTTCTAAAAATTGCACCTCCCTATCAAAGATGTATGAGTGAAATATAAAATAATGTACTCTATAAAAAGTAAAGCAACATCAAACTTTAGGTAGTTTTATTACTGAATGACAGCGGATACAAAGACTTACTTCTATCAACCAATACTGAACTGGCAAACAGAAGATTCTAAACGTAGTATCAGGACATTTTCCTAACAATGTTCATCCTTTTAGACAGTACAAAAATTTAGTACATAGATAGAGAAAACGTTTGACCAACAAATGCTTCATTACACACAATCAGAGAAGAGTCAATTCTAGAGAGTTACAGTGTGGAATATGAATGATCTCCAGTTAAGAGTTTCTACCAAGTTTCAGAGTCGGATTTGACAATGCCTTTCCTGGGGGCTTCCCTGGTGGCTCAGACGGTAAAGAATCCGCCTGCAATGCTAGAGACATGAGTTCGATCCCTGGGTTGGGAAGATTCCCTGGAGGAGGAAATGGCAACCCACTCCAGGATTCTTTCCTGGAGAATGCCATGGACAGAGGAGCCTAGCAGGCTACAGTCTGTGGGATCACAGAGAGTTGGATGCAACTTTCACATTCACTTTTTTTCTAGGGACAAAAATTTGCATCTCTTTTGGGGCTGGAAGGGTAGGTAGAGTGGAAGGCAGGATTGGTAGGAAAAAAGCATATTCTAAAACTATCAGACTTCCATTTGCTTTTGTAAGGATGTTAAGTCTGCTTTTACTTTATTTTTGTTTCACAGATGTCAAATATTTCTGTTTGAAGTACACAACCTCAGCTGGGAAAACATGAGAAAGTCAGGTTCAGAAATTCTCAGCAACCCAGGTTAACAGGACAACTCAAATAGATACTAGGGCTTCTGGCAGAGAACTTGAACCGGCTTGGCTAAAGCAGAGAAAGAAGCTGTCCTTTCTGCACAACCAATGACAGGGACCTTTGCATCCCAAGCTTTCATTGCTGGGCAGAAAAAACTATTTGGAGAAAGTAAAGCCATGGCTGAATCTTCCCAATTTCTCCCTCAAGCATATGGTCTTGAGTAGAAGAAGGGAAAAGGAAAGTCTACAACCTTAGGAATTAGAAACACCAAAGTTATAAGCAACCTCTGCCCCAAACATCTCATCTCTCTAATACTGAAATCTCTAAAGCAGAAATATTTGTTAAAGCTTCTTGGCCTGCCATATTTTTCCCTCCTTCAAGCTGGCCCCAGAAATGTGATTCTGGCTATGGAAAAGTGATATTAAGCACAGTCATGTATATTTAAGCTTAATTATCATGCAGCACGGTAACAATTATGCATATCATTAACTGTGTCAAATAAGCCCTGAAACCTTTATTTGGCTACAGTATCAAACATCCATACAAGTTCCAATTTTGTAGTTTGCTGCTTATGCAGCATGTTCATCTGCTTACAACTTTAAAAAAATTAAAGGGAACATTGCTCCCTACGGAATATGTATATAACAACGAGAATTTCAAATTTTTCTTTTAGATTATTTTCAAGCAGTATGGGTTCCAAATGTATGGTTCAAAGAAGATTACCACACAAAACTTGAGGAAGAAACAAAGTAATATTGAGTTTTTTAAACTAGATGAGAAACTCCCTTATACTTCTCTCTATTTTACTTGTTTTTCCCTCAGTTACTCCTTTTGCCTCATTTACATACAATGCTTCTCATAGACTTACAAAAGTGCTTTCCTTTATGTACTTTAACATTCAAATTTCCATATATCAAAACATTTTTTTAAAATTATTGTTAGGCTGGGATAGGATAAAACCTTAATACATTAAGACCTTAGTTTATGATTATTAAGATAAATAAGAAAAAACAGTAGAATGCCATGAGACAAGAAGGAAAATAGGACAGTAAAAATATTAAGGAATTCATATTTCTTCCAAATCAGAGGTTCCCTAATTTTAATGTGCAGCAGATTCATAGAAACCCCACGGGTCTAAGAAATCCGAACCTCTGGAAAGTGAATGATATACATGCATTCTAACATTTATTTTGGTACTGTTACAAGTGATCTATGTCATATTTTGAGAAATGCTATCCTAAAATAGAATAACTTAAAACAGTACAGGATATTTGCACATAATTATGTGCTTAGAAAAAATAATATGTAAAATGAATTTTTTAAAAAGCAGAAAAAGAATACTACCTTAATAGAAAAATGGAAAAAGGACATAAATTTACAAAGGGCCAACAAACATATGAAAAGATATTCAACTTTACTAATAAAACATACAAACATGATATTTAACATTTCTGCCAATCAGATGAGCAAAGTAAGAATAACAGAACACAGTACAGGAGAGGGTGCAGAAAAAGGAATATATTCAACATTCCAACACGTGGAAATACTTTTTTTTTGGCTGTCCCACATGGCTTGCAGAATCTTAGTTCCCCAAACAAGGACTGAACCTGGGCCAGAGTAGTGAAGTGTCTAACCACTAGACCACCAGGAAATTCTCCATTTTCAAATACTACGGAGGAAAAGAAAACTAGTACGTATTTCAAAAAAAAAAAAAAAATAGCTATGGACATCAAAAGCCCTTAAAATGTATATAATTTGATTCAGCAGACCTATTCTACAATTTATGCTAAGAAAGTAAACACAAGTACACATGATGTATAACTGAAATGTTAGTACAAAAACCCAGAGACAATCTGAGACTCTACCAATAATGAACTGGTTAAACTAAGGCACAACCAACACATAACACACTCACTAAAAATGATGAGCAGGATCTGTATATAGTGACTTGAAAAGACAGTAACAATACACTAAGTGAAAAATAAAAATTTTAAATGGTTTACAAAACAGCATATAGCCTCCCACTTTTGTCAAAAATATACACACATGGAACAGAATAAAACTACGTGAATTGTTTAAATATATAATATTCTAGGGACTTCCCTGGCAATCCAGTGATTAGGACTCCATACTTCTATGTCAGGGAGCTCGAATTTGATTGCTGGTCAGGGAATTAAGGTCCCACAAGCTGCACAGCATGGTCAAAAACCAAAAACAAAACAAAAACGTAGTAAAGTATTATAAATGCTGCAATGTTATTCTAAAGTCTGTCGCATGTTATTTGTGTATGGGAAAATTAAGTCTGCTAAATCTATGAATGTGTACTGACAATACTACTACTTGAATCAATGTGGTCAAAAACCAAAAACAAAACAAAAACGTAGTAAAGTATTATAAATGCTGCAATGTTATTCTAAAGTCTGTCGCATGTTATTTGTGTATGGGAAAATTAAGTCTGCTAAATCTATGAATGTGTACTGACAATACTACTACTTGAATCAATGATTTACTGGCTATTGATTAAATAACAAGCCAAGGGACACAAAAATACCCTATTACAGGTAGCAAGAAAAGAGAAAAAATATGATGATAAATTTAGAATGGGTCAAAAATTGATTTTGAATACTGAAAAAAAATCGGATTACCTCTCAGCTGAACCGAATATTGTTTGGTTTGTTTAGCTGCTTCAATCATGTCCGACTCTTTGCAACCCCATGGACTGTAGCCCGCTGGGCTCCACTGTCCATGGGATTTCCCAGGCAAGAATACTGGAGTGGGTTGTGATTTCCTTCTCCACACACCACTATAGGTGGTCATGATAAGGGGTCTGTTTTAGGGAAGCCTAGATATGGGGAGGAAGAAGAGGGTCAGCCGAGGTGGACCCTCTGGAAGTGGTGGCCAGGAGGGGCTCAAGTGGGGTTCCCTTGCTGGAGAGATGGGATAGGCTGGAGCCAGGCCCCTGAAACCAAGCGGTAGGAGTGGGCATAGCCGTTTGGGTGAGTGGACACTGTAGGGACATGGGCGGGACTGGGCCTGGGCTCAGAGTGGCCGGGTGGCAGGGCAGAGACAGGGTGGGCACTCATACCTCACTGGGTGGGTATGCTATAAAGGGGTTGAGTCCTCAATAGGGAATAAGGGTGCTGTTTAGTTTTTGCCAAGGACCATGGGGTTGGGTGGGGGTTGGGCAGCCCCCACCCCCCCTTGCTGGGGCCAGAGGCCTGGAAGAGCCAGCCAGGGGGGAGATGGCGGGTGCTCACGCCTTGCTGGTGACTGACGAGTTCTGGGACATGTTCTTGGGTGAACCAAATATTATGCACAGTTAAAAAAACCAACTTTTGATATATATTCTAAATTGCTTTTCAATAACACAATGAAATAAATGCTTCTAATCAGGATCACTGAGTATGGATAGCAACAGTCCTTTTTCCTAAGAGAACCATCCTTGAAGAAGCTGTAAGTTTCAGAGAGGACACAGAAGATTGTATATTATGCACAGTTAAAAAAACCAACTTTTGATATATATTCTAAATTGCTTTTCAATAACACAATGAAATAAATGCTTCTAATCAGGATCACATGAGTATGGATAGCAACAGTCCTTTTTCCTAAGAGAACCATCCTTGAAGAAGCTGTAAGTTTCAGAGAGGACACTGAAGATTGAGGAAACCAGGAAATTCTGACAAAATACAGAAACTGATCACATAAAGGTTAAAAGATTTTTTCATTCTTTTTGATATTATATCTTTTACTATAGGAATCTGCAGAATCTCAGCTGAATAAAGGAAATTGCTGGATTAACTGGAGGGAACAGTATCAGGCGTCAAGGACCAGTAAAAAATGAGGGGTCTGGCAACAGTTTTTCATGCCCTAACCCTGAGAAAAGACATTCACTTCTTTACAGAGCAATATAAGATATGTGGAAAACTAATTTCCGATTAAGTGACCTTATGAATATTTCATCAGAAAACAAAAAGGACTACATACATTTAACCCTACACTTGAATTTTTATCAATGTGTAACATCAGCAATCTGATATTCCCCAATTTACTAGTTCTCTTTTGATGACAAAAAGTTAAGTTCCGTTCAGTCGCTCAGTCGTGTCCGACTCTTTGCGACCCCATAAATCGCAGCACGCCAGGCCTCCCTGTCCATCACCGACTCCCAGAGTTTACCCAAACTTTGGAAAACTAATTTCCGATTAAGTGACCTTATGAATATTTCATCAGAAAACAAAAAGGACTACATACATTTAACCCTACACTTGAATTTTTATCAATGTGTAACATCAGCAATCTGATATTCCCCAATTTACTAGTTCTCTTTTGATGACAAAAAGTTAAGTTCCGTTCAGTCGCTCAGTCGTGTCCGACTCTTTGCGACCCCATAAATCGCAGCACGCCAGGCCTCCCTGTCCATCACCGACTCCCAGAGTTTACCCAAACTCATGTCCATTGAGTCAGTGATGCCATCGAGCCATCTCATCCTCGGTCATCCCCTTCTCCTGACCCCAATCTCTCCCAGAATCAGGGTCTTTTCCAATAAGTCAATTCTTCACATGAGGTGGCCAAAGTACTGGCGTTTCAGCTTCAGCATCAGTCCTTCCAATGAACATCCAGGACTAACTTCCTTTAGGATGCACTGGTTGGATCTCCTTGCAGTCCAATGGACTCTGAAGAGTATTCACCAACACCACAGTTCAAAAGCATCAATTCTTCCACACTCAGCTTTTTTCACAGTCAAACTCTCACATCCATACATGACCACTGGAAAAACCATAGCCTTGACTAGATGGACCTTTGTTGGCAAGTACTATCTCTGGTTTTTAATATGGTATGTAGGTTGGTCATAACTTTTCTTCCAAGGAGTAAGCGTCTTTTAACTTTGTGGCTAAAATCACCATCAGCAGTGATTTTGGAGCCCCCCAAAATAAAGTCTGACACTGTTTCCCCATCTATTTCCCATGAAGTGATGGGACCAGATGCCATGATCTTCGTTTTCTGCAAGTTAAGCTTTAAGCCACGTTTTAACTCTCCTCTTTCACTTGCATCAAGAGGCTCTTTAATTCTTCTTCACTTTCTGCCATAAGGGTAGTGTCATCTGCATATCTGAGGTTATTCATATTTCTCCCGGCAATCTTGATTCCAGCTTGTGCTTCTTCCAGCCCAGCATTTCTCATGATGTACTCTGCATAAAATTTAAATAAGCAGGGTGACAATATACAGCCTTGACGTACTCCTTTTCCTATTGGAACCAGTCTGTTGTTCCATGTCCAGTTCTGTTTAATTTTTATCAATGTGTAACATCAGGAATCTGATATTCCCCAATTTACCAGTTCTCTTTTGATGTTAAAACGTAAAAGCCCCTAAAATAAGTTGAGTATTTGTCCTGAAGAGCAGCAATAAAGGGGATGCAATCTTGGAAGACTGTCTTCAGAGGCTGGCTACAAAGCCAGACCCAAAGAACTCAGGTAGGAAAAGCAGGAGATGGCAACTGTGAAGAGGAAAGAAAGCAGGCAGAATCCCAGAAGAGACAAAGACAAAAGTGGGCCCTGGGGGCTTGTCAGCAAGGCCCTGCAACAAAAGATGTTAGCAATTCTATTCCAATTCACACTTTCTGTATAGAAAGTGATTTCTCTTTCTCAGCTTAGATTTACTTATCTGGACACACTATACATGTACGTAACAGTTTGTGTTTCCAATTCAGAAACTAAAGGTTGCCTCAAACACACTGGCTACAATGGGAACAGGAGGATATTCTTTTGCCTTCTTTCAGAGTTTTCCAAGACTGCATTATAAGGATTAGCAATGACTACCTCTGAAGCTTCTTCTCTCAAGGAAATTATCATCTTCTTAGAGAGCAAAGTACACACTGGGAGCCTAGCACTGCTCAAAGTGCTAGATTCCTTTTCCTAAAACTCATGTGGGTTTTGGCTTTTTGTTTTCCATATCTTATTTTAAAAACAAATTCATTCTCAGGATACTGTTTTCTGGTTGCTAAAGTGTATATAGCTCCATATTTAAGTAATCGGAGAAGGCAATGGCAACCCACTCCAATACTCTTGCCTGGAAAATCCCACGGGTGGAGGAGCCTGGTAGGCTGCAGTCCATGAGGTCGCAGTGGGACAGGACTGAGCGACTTCACTTTCACTTTTCACCTTCATGCATTGGGGAAGGAAATGGCAACCCACTCCAGTGTTCTTGCCTGGAGAATCCCAGGGACAGGAGGAGCCTGGTGGGCTGCCATCTATGAGGTCGCACAGAGTTGGACACCACTGAAGCGACTTAGCAGCAGCATATTTAATTCATAGGGCCTAGATTCTTACTCATCTCAAGGTATCACTTTGCTACTTTATCTAATTTTTAAAGTCCATCTAGTCATCTACTGATTACAAAAGGTGCTGAGTGATGGGGCTTACAATAATGCAGGAAAAACAGATAAAGTTCAAAATGAAAATGAATGGTAGGCATCAAAATCCAGTCCATCTTACAAATTATACATTACTTTTAATACTAGAGAAAGCAGAAGCAGATGATCTTTTAAAACTAAAAACAAAACTGGAAACTAAAAGATAGCCAGAGTCTGGACTTAAAAAAAAAAAATCAGGTTGGAATTCCAGCCTCGTTTCCCTTTTCCATTAAAATGTGTTCACAAAATACTCTAATATCAAACTCCTGATTTTTTTCCCCTTTAGCATGGTTGCATGTTTTAAATATAAAATTAGTTTAATGAGATAAACTTTGGGGACCAGGAGTTTTTTTAGGCCTACTAGCCTAGTTGTTCGGAGAAGGCAATGGCACCCCACTACAGTACCCTTGCCTGGAAAATCCCGTGGATGGAGGAGCCTGGTAGGCTGCAGTCCATGGGGTTGCACAGAGTTGGACACGACTGAAGTGACTTAGCAGCAGCAGCAGCCTAGTTGTTTTTTCTTAAACTTCATTCACAGCACGTTCCTTGGATCCCCCAAAACTGTTGCTAGTTCTCAGCATAACAAACTGTAACTCAAAGATAGATTCATCATTTCTGATGCAACAGTCAGTTAAAACTAATTTTTACTCAAAGAGGAGTTGTTACTCTTCAAACATTCATTCCTAACTTTCTGGAAATGCCATTATTAAAAACCTTCACTTCTTTCCTCAGGATGCTGTGACCCTTCTCCCAAATTTATACTGAACAATTCCTCTCATACATATTTCAAAGTCTTGCTTTTCATTTGCACTACTGCTCTTTTTGTGGGCAGCTGCAGCTTTAAACGTCTCTAATTCTAGAGATTTAGGGGTTAAAAAACACTTGAGGCCAACACTGCTCTTCCCTGTGAAAGAAGGTAAAGATGCAGTAAGAACTGTTTCCTATCACATGTCTCCTGAAGAAAAGAAAGTCAACAGCAGTCTAACATCAACAAACTAACACGCTCAGAATAAGTTTTCAGTATGAAATCTCATAGTTTTACTAACACATCCGAAATTTAATACAGGGAGAGATTTTTTTGCCTGTCAAGTGGGCAACAGAGGACTTACAGTGAGTTAAGAACCCCCTCTCTTTGCCCAATGATGACATGCTCACAACACTGTGCTATACAAAAAAAGAATGTGCACTTTACTAGTTACCTTCCCCGCAAGCCTCCCTACTTCAAATATCTCAATCAGGCTGGGGATCTCTCTAGAAAAATCCACCTAAATGTTCAAAGCACAAAATAAAGCTCAGAGGAATACAGTACCTAAGATGAAAAAAAGGGATGAAAGAACCTAAAGTCCATTCTTCCTCTATTAACAGGGCACTGGTAGATTTAGGAGACATGTAGAGGCAGGGAACATTAGAGGATGAGAAAAAGAAAAAACGGAGGAGGAGGAAAGAGAAGGTAAGATGACAGGCTTTACTAATTGCTGAGGTCCTTTAATGGACAGGAACCTGGTGGTCCGGAGTCGACAGTAAAAGAGAGAAAGAGGCTGATATTCCTTGGTTTATGCAGAAAGCCAATAAAGCCCCTGGCACGGGGCTGGCTCAGTTCACAGAGGCCTCAGGCACCCTCTCGAAGTGGTGAACACACACTGCGCCTTCTCCAGAGGGTCTTAGAAGCCCGGGCAGGAAGGTGAATTCAGAGGGCCTCTGTGCTCCAAACAAATAGCCTGAAACAGAGAGAGAAAGACAGACACAGGAAACAGAGCTCTGATGGAGCAAAGGTGTTTTAATTAACATGGTGTGGGCATATATACTGTCTTACAAGGTAGTTATTCTCAGCAAAGATAAAGATTAAAATTCCAGACTTACAAAACATAGGCGAGAGAGAGAGAGAGAGAGAGAGAGTTGTAAACACTCTCTCATATTAAAGAGAGAGTTGTAAACAATCACTTTTACCCTATGGTTCACAGGAAGGAAGAGGGTACTTATCTCCCTATAGAAAAACTAATGAAGGAAATGCTGAGTAGTCAGGAATTAATAAGGAACAGAGAATTCCTGACAGATCCAAAACAGCACACAGGAAGCCTCCTGTGCAATGCTTCCTGACAACTAATTACCTTATTTTCCTGACAGTTTCAAAGCATTTGGGGGGAGGAGGGTAGAGGAGGAACCTGGTATTTCACTAAATAAAAGGCAACACTGTAAGAAGAATTGCATTTCAATTACCTTCTATTTTCAGCTCAATCCTTGCAAGCCTGCCCACTTAAGCTTTTACATCACTTTCTTATCTTATTACCTCTATGTTGTGGTTTGGTACTTCAAACAAACACTCCCCCCCCCCCTTCTTATGAAAGAAAAAGATGGTATTGATTTGCTTAAAAGTACGGATTGTGGGGGGGAAGTATGGATGGAAAGCATTATCTTGAGGAGTAAATGGTTCTTAACAGAACTACGGGTTTATCAATCCGTTTGACTGTCAGCACATCACTAAAGGCTAAAAGAAGGCTCAAGAGGGAGGTCTTTGTTTCCTTGCTCCTGCGTTATTGGCTTTACCAAGTAACTCAATTCTTGTAAATAAACATTACAGGTCTCTCCCAATTACTATAAAATAAGATCTTGTTTGACCCACCTTATAGAGCAGTCATTTATTTCTATAGCTGCTGGTCTGCTCTGCTGCTCTGTCTGCCTACCTTCAGAAGGGAACCGAAATTCAAAATTTCATTTATTCTGGGCCAAAACCCGGACCTTTTGTCCTTCCCAGATATTTTGCAACTTGGAGTTTACTCCTCTGCCTAAATTAGTGGCATATGATTTTGTTCTTTTAAGAAAGAAAAAACCACCCCTTTTTCTCTTATTGAGGAAGGCACCTAATTCTGAAAAAGGCCTCTAAAAAGATGCTAAAGTGTCTTGAAATGTTTAACAGCACCTTATTTCAGAGGCTATGGATGAACCTCCCCACGGCACCCCAGGGCAAACACACGGAGCGTCCAAGGGGGCAGAGGGGGAAGCCTCGAGGAGGAATATGCAGACTTTGCAAAACTGATGGGAGGGAGGAGAGGGGACAACTTTCAGGACTAGAAACAGGAGGCAGTCAAGAGGCTGCGACGCCACCCGGCCCCCGCACCCAGCCCTCAGAGCGTCGTCCTCTTGCAGCGGCCGCGTGCTCCCCCCACAGACCCCAGCGTCCCAGGAGCGCCAAACGCCCCAGTGGCGCCGACCGAGCCCCGGGGCCAGGCCGAGGGCTGCGCGCAGGCAGCGCGGGCCACGCGCCAACAGGCTGCTCTGCAGGGGCTCGGGACGGGAGGGCTAATCCAGTCCGCGCGCAGGCCCGCCTCAGGGCCAAACTCGGGCTCCCCGCCGGCCCGCCGCCCACCCCGAGAAAGCCCCGAGACGCCCCTCCACAGCGCGGCGCCCAAGGCTTTCGTTTTGGCGGCGACGAAAGTAACGATCCCTGAGGAGGAGGCACCGCGGCTGCCGGTGGCTCTCCCGCACAGGGTGAGACGAGAAGCGGGCAGCCGCGGCGGCACCTCCTCAGTCCCCACTCCCAAAAGCCCTTTTCCCGCTGCGCCGGATGGGAAGGGGCCTGCACGACCCGCGGCTCACCTCACACGTCGGGGCGGGCTCCTGGGGGTTTCGGCGCCGGCCGGAGGCGGCCGCAGGTCCCTCAGGTAAACGGAGCCGGTGAGGACCACCAGCGTGCGCGTCGGAGCGACCGTGAGCTTTCGCGATGGCCGGGGCGCGTGCGCACGCACGTATGGCTCAGGTGCGCTGCGCACGCTCGGCTGAGCGCTCTTATTTTGAGC
>SJXQ01002600.1:0-13250 GCA_006408695.1 Aepyceros melampus | reverse complement strand
GGAAGCGAAAACATAAAGTGCTTTGCCTATTGCATTTTTATGTATTAGATCCTTAAGTATTTTACTCATCACACCCAGCTGAATAATTCACAAGGGTTTCAGAGAGGAAAGGATCATTTCTCTTTAACAATGAGTAGTTCAACTCTTCTCAAAGCAAATCCCGGACGATAATAACTATGAAGGACAAAGTTGATTATTCATATTTACATTACTCATTCGTTAGCTTGGCAAAGGTATTAGATCTGTTACCATATTAAAAAAAAAAAAATATCCACCTGTGAACGTGAACGTGGCTCAGTAGTGGCTGACTCTTTGTGACCCCATGGACTATACAATCCCTGGCATTCCCTAGGCCAGAATGCTGGAGAGGGTCGCCCATCCCTTCTCCAGGGGGTCTTCCCGACCCAGGACTCACACAGGGGCTCCTGCGCTGCAGGCGGGTTCTTTACCCGCTGAGCTCTTAGGCCCTCCCTGGGGGCTCAGCTGGTAAAGAATCTCTGCACACCTGTCTATAAACTCAGAATCAGCAACCTGTCTGTGAGCAGGAGCGGTCCTAAGCAGCTTCTGTGACAAAACAGAAGCATGTCTGTCTGACTTTCTTCTACAAGGATCTTTCACTGTTTTGTGCTAGTAAACATGGAAAGTACTAGATTCGGTTTCTAAGTGAGAATTACAGTGAGAAACTAATGGCTCATATCACAGCCGGCCTTTGAAGGACTTCATGGGAGAGGCAGTCTTAGCTCTACCAAGTAGCAGCCCTCATGAAGTTCGCTCTTGTCACGGTGGCCGTGTTCCTTGGATTTCTAGTGATACCTGCGGTGTTATTGCAGAATGCGCCTTCCCCCGGTCAGCGTCAAAACAGAAGCATGTCTGTCTGACTTTCTTCTACAAGGATCTTTCACTGTTTTGTGCTAGTAAACATGGAAAGTACTACATTCGGTTTCTAAGTGAGAATTACAGTGAGAAACTAATGGCTAATATCACAGCCGGCCTTTGAAGGACTTCATGGGAGAGGCAGTCTTAGCTCTACCAAGTAGCAGCCCACATGAAGTTCGCTCTTGTCCCGGTGGCCGTGTTCCTTGGATTTCTAGTGTTCCCTGCGGTGTTATTGCAGAATATGCCTTCACCCGGTCAGCAGCACGCATCTCCGTAGCGCACACCGGGCTCCTGAGCGGTGCACGCCCTGCAGGGAGCCTGGCCCCAGGGTCTCCCGGGCGCCTCTCCGGCCGCCGTCGCAGCGAGTCTGGTTTGTGTGAGACCGCGTGCGCTCGGGGCTTTCATGATGCCTGTGCCTGTGGCAGGAGGCCTGAGGAGGCGCTTCTGAAGCTTATTCCCGCCAGTCAGTGTCATTTGTCTAGAGTCTTTACAGGTTGACTCACTGAGGTGCTGCTTCCACACCTGTACTGGGCTGAGCAGCATCGTGCCCTTTCTCCCTAAGCGCAGTAGACGTCATTCCCACGCCCCAGCATCTCTGTCTTCTGTTCTCTGGAGCATGTACTCCTTGAGCTCACCACAGCCTGGTAGATGGAAATCGACGTTGCGTCCTGCAGGGAACCCGGCCCCAGGGTCTCGCGGGCGCCTCTCCGGCCGCCGTCACCGCGAGTCTGGTTTGTGTGAGACCGCGCGCGCTCGGGGCCTTCATCACGCCTGTGCTTGTGGCGGGACGCCTGAGGAGGCGCTTCTGAAGCTTTTCTCCCGCCAGTCGATGTCTTTGTCGAGTCTTTACAGGTCGACTCACTGAGGTGCTGCTTCTACACTTGTGCTAGGCTGAGCAGCAACGCGCCCTTTCTCCCTGAGTGCAGGAGAAGTCATTCCCACTCCCAGCATCTCTGTCTGCTGTCCTCTGGAGTATGTACTGCTTGAGCTCACCAGAGCCTGGTAGATGGAAATCGACAGGATATTCTAGAAACCCTTTTGATTGCAGTCTCTTCAGGGTGAGAAGAACTAACTGCAAACCTCAGGATTTTACAAAGCAATTTTCACAACCTCAGATGAAGGAGAAGTGAACACTCGTGATGGTCGCAGGCTTCCATGGCCGGAACGTGATCGNACAGGATATTCTAGAAACCCTTTTGATTGCAGTCTCTTCAGGGTGAGAAGAACTAACTGCAAACCTCAGGATTTTACAAAGCAATTTTCACAACCTCAGATGAAGGAGAAGTGAACACTCGTGATGGTCGCAGGCTTCCATGGCCGGAACGTGATCGTGGGCTTTGCTTTCATAAGCATCCTGTTTCTTAAACCAACTAAGCTGTCACTGGATTTTTTTTTTTTCTAATCATCATTTTATCTTTGATGATTTTTAGATATATTATGGATTTTCCTATATATCTTCACTTATTGATGAGGGTCTTATGTTAGTGAAAGTGAAGTTGCTCAGTCGTGTCTGACTCTTTGTGACCCCATGGACTGTAGCCTACCAGGCTCCTCAGTCCATTGAATTTTCCAGGCAAGAGTACTGCAGTGGGCTGCCATTTCCTTCTCCAGGGGATCTTCCAAACCCAGGGATCGAACCCGGGTCTCCCACATTGCAGGCAGACGCTTTACCGTCTCCCTGGTGGCTTATGTTAGTAGTAGTTACTAAAACTGACTTCCAACCAGTTAGCTGTGGTAGAATAGGAAAAAGAATGACCAATGGTATATTATTAACATTATGTATTGATATAGTATTAGTTTTATTGTTTGCAGGCATCTAATTCTAACTTTCTGAAATAAACATTCAGAAAACTCATGTCCTTTTGAATGCCCATTTAACTGTATAGGAGCACGGCAATGTTATTACATAAAATTGTTTAGTTTCCATTTCTCCTTTGATTCTATCACTAGCATTGCAAGTAAAAAAAAAAATTGATTAGAGCTCCAGTAGTACNGAAATAAACATTCAGAAAACTCATGTCCTTTTGAATGTCCATTTAACTGTATAGGAGCACGGCAACGTTATTACATAAAATTGTTTAGTTTCCGTTTCTCCTTTGGTTCTATCACGAGCAATGCAAGTAAAAAAAAAAAAATTTGATTAGAGCTCCAGTAGTATTTTTACTGTTAGCAATAAGTACAGCATAATGTGCGGCCTAGCAACAGTTAGTGAGCCTCCGTCTGTCTGGAACATTCTTGGATCCTGTGGGGAAAACACCCTGTGCGTGCCCCTGGATACTGGGCCTAGGAGCCAAATTTCGCATGTCTCTCCCGGGGAGCCCTAACACGGTATGACCTAGCAACTGCTTGAAAATCCATCCCATTGCTGTTTTCCTCCTTCTGACAGAGCTAGCTTTGCCCCTCACTCTGGGATATCTCCAGTGAGGGGCTGGTCCCTAACTCCTCGCCTGAGGCCCATTGGCTGTGCGAGGTGCCCTCGACCAGGTGATCCCAGCATGGTACCCGGCCCCCACAGACACACTCCTGCAGCCTTCTTCCTTATGGACAACACCACTCTGACTCAGGAATGTGTTTGCAAGGCTCGGAATGTGCAGGGAGACACCTGGCCCTGACTCTGAAATTGAGGCCCTGGGAGCAGGTCTGCAGGTCTGACGTCAGAGAAGCAAAACGCTTGCTGCAAATAGCGGCCTGAAAACACACTCTCTGTGGATGCCTTTCCTTCCTCCAAGGAAGACAGCTTTCCCAGTCTCCTGTGTGCTGAGTGTCACACAGCTGGAAGGCACTTGCTTGGAGACCATGATTGAGTGGCAATGGCCCCTGAGGCCCTGTGCCCAGGTAGGGCTTCCACACTCACAGGCAAATCAAAGCAACTTCCAAATGAGTCAGCTCTTGGCATCAAGTGGCCAAAGCATTGGAGTTTCAGGTTCAATATTAGTCTTTCCAATGTTGTTCAGACCTGATTTCCTCTAGGATGGAGTGGTTGGGTCTCCTTGTAGTCTAAGCGACCTTCGAGCATCTTCTTCAACACCATGGTTCAAAAGCATCCAATCTTCGGCTGTCAACTTTCTTTTTAGTCCATCTTTCACATCCATACATGACATATGGGAAAACCATAGCTGTGACTAGATGGATCTTTGTTGGCAAAACAACGTCTCAGCTTTTCAACATGCTGTCTAGTTTGGTCATCACTTTCCTTCTAAGTCATAAGCATCTTTTAATTCCATGGCTGCAGTCACTATCTGCAGTGATTTCTGAGCCCCCCAAATGAAGTCTGCGGCTGTTTCCACCGTTTTCCCATCTATTTGCCATGAAGTGGTGAGACTGGATGCAATGACCTTAGTTTTCTGAATGCTGAGCTTCAAGTCAACTTTTTCACTCTCCTTTTTCACTTTCATCAAGAGGCTGTTTAGTTCCTCCTCACTTTTGGCCATAAGGCTGGTGTCATCTGCATACCTGAGGTGACTGATATTTCTCCCTGCAATCTTGATTCCAGCTTGTGTTTCATCCAGCCCAGCATTTCTCATGATGTACTCTGCATAGAAATTAAATAAGCAGGGTGACAATATACAGCCTTGACACATTGCTTTTCCTATTTGGAAGCAGCCTGTTGTTCCAGGTCCAGGTCTAGCTGTTGCTTCCTGACCTGCATACAGATTTCTCAAGAAGCAGGTCAGGTGGTCTGGTATTCCCATCTTTTTCAGAATTTTTGTCAGTTTATCGGGACACACGCAGCCAAAGGCTTTGGCATAGTCAATAAAGCAGAAATAAATGTTTTTCTGTAACTCTCTTGCTTTTTCTGATCCAGTAGAGGTTGGCAATTTCATTTCTGGTTCCTCTGCCTTTTCTAAATCCATCTGGAACATTTGGAAGTTCATGGTTGACATATTGCTGAAGCCTGACTTGGAGAATTTTGAGCATTACTTTACTAGCGTGTGAGATGAGTCCAATTGTGCAGCAGTTTGAACATGCTTGTCATTGCCTTCCTTTGGGACTGGAATGAAAACTGACCTAACAACCTAGATGTTCTCCACTGCATATGCTAAAAGAACTGGCTTTGCATTTTTCAAGGAAAAAAAGTTTCATTTTAACCAATTTTCTCTGAAGTCCAAGGAATATCATGGCCATCTTGCATCAAAAACTCATCTTTCCTTCATGTAGTCATGGTTTCATGCCTAAATTATAGACCAATTCGGGCTCAAATTGACTCTGATATCAGGGGCGGGTCAGCTGATCAAAAGCTTGGATTGTCCTTCTGGAGGGAACTGAGACCTTGGTCCCATGAGAAGAATCTGAGGGCTTAAGGGAATTTGCACAGTGGGGAAACCTTGGTCCATCCTGCGTGTACCATAATCTTAAATAATGCTTATTTTCTTTACTGAAGTAAACAACAGATGATAAAAATAAATATAAATCACTGAAAGGTAAAGAAATTCATCATCTGTGATCGAAAGCTGCATTCTAAGGAAACTTTGTTCTCTTAACCTAGAGAGGAGACTGAATTCCAGTCTGGTACCAGCTTACCAGGTAACAGACAAACAAAATTGTTTATGAGTAAGCTTAGAAAAGTCTTTCCCATAGATAATTTGAAGTAGCAGTAATTTTGCAAAGGCATCAGTGTGAAACCATAGATGGGATGTTTCAAAACTGATTAGATAGAAATTGATAAAGTAGTCCAGTGACTGCTATGACTTGAGACACAAAAGTATGATAACTTGAGTGATAACTGAGAGCATTTTACCAGGACACATCAGATTTTCATGGACGCCACATAATTTCTAGGATACCTATATGCGTAATTGAAGGCGTCTTTGGGCCTAGAAAAGAAAACAACAGTCTCAAAGGCCCTTGCTGAATCATCTAACTTCAGAGAAAACAAAACTGAACTTTAGGTCCCACCCTGAGGCTCCAGGCCAGTTGTATCTATCTGGGACTTATCATCCCCTGCCTAACTACAAATGCCATCTCTCTCTCCTTCCTTTCTGCCTCGGCCCAATCACCCTCTCCCTCTCCCACAGAGTCCAAAAGGCCATTCTATACATCTGTGTCTCTTTTGCTGTCTTGTGTACAGGTTTACATTACCATCATTCTAAATTCCATATATATGTGTAAGTATACTGTATTGGTGTTTTATCAAAAAATGGGGGATATATTGCTCGTTTACCAATGCACTTTTATGAGAAGGCACTGGGATAAATTATTTTATATATTATCATTAATCCCAACCATGTACTTTTTTTTAAATTGAAGGTTAATTGCTTTACAGAATTTTGTGGTTTTCTGTCAAACATCAACAAGTATCAGCCATAGGTACACCCCAAGGCCCCTTCCTCCCAAAACTCCCTCCCATCTCTCTCCTCATCCCATCCTTCTGGATTGTTACAGGGTCCCTCTTTGAGTTCCCTGATTTATACAGCAAATTCCCATTGGCTAAATATTTTACATATGATAAGTTTCCATGTTACTCTCCATACATCTCACCCTCTCCCTCCTCCCCTCCCCCATGTCCATAGATCTGTTCTCTATGCCTGTTTCTCCATTGTTGGCCTGAAAATGAATTCATCAATGCCCTCTTTCTAGATTCCATATACATGTCAGTATACAATATCTATATTTCTCTTTCTGACTTACTTCACTCTGTATAATAGACTGTATATTCATCCACCTCACTAGAACTGACTCAAATGTGTTCCTTTTTATGGCTGAGTACTATTCCATTGTGTGTGTGTACCACTGTTTCTTTATCCATTCATCTGTCCATGGACATCTCGGCTGCTTCCATGTCCNGTGACAATATACAGCCTTGACGTACTCCTTTTCCTATTGGAACCAATCTGTAGTTTCATGTCCAGTTCTAACTGTTGCTTCCTCACCTGCATATGGGTTTCTCAAGAGGCAGGTCAGGTGGTCTGATATTCCCATCTCTTTCAGAATTTTCCATAGTTTATTGTGATCAACACAGTCAAAGGCTTTGGCATAGTCAATAAAGCAGAAATAGAGGTTGTGTTGGAACTCTCTTGCTTTTTCCATGATCCAGCAGATGTTGGCAATTTGATCTCTGGTTCCTCTGCCTTTTCTAAAACCAGCTTGAACATCTGGAAGTTCACAGTTGACGTATTGCTGAAGTCTGGCTTGGAGTACTGTATTGCAACTAAAACTATCAATATACGATTGTACATGAAGTCAAGACATAAAATCAGGGAAAATACAAAATATTCCATCCTTTGAGAAAGGAAGCAAAAATATAATGTGCTTTGCCTATTGCATTTTTATGTATTAGATTCTTAAATATTTTATTCACCACACCCAACTGAATGATTCACAAGTGTTTCAGAGAGGAAAGGATCATTTCTCTTTAACAATGAGTAGTTCAACTCTTCTCAAAGCAAATCCTGAACGGTAATAACTATGAAGGACAAAGTTGATTATTCATATTTATATTACTCATTCGTTAGCTTGACAAAGGTATTAGATCTGTTACCACATTAAAAAAAAAATCTGCCTGTGAACGTGAAAGTGGCTCAGTCGTGGCTGACTCTTTGTGACCACATGGACTACACAGAATGCTAGAGGGGGTAGCCTATCCCTTCTCCAGGGGGTCTTCCCGACCGAGGACTCACACTGGGGCCTCCTGCACTGCAGGTGGGTTCTTTACCCGCTGAGTTCTTAGGGCTTCCCAGGGGGCTGCGTTGGTAAAGAATCTATGCATCCCTGTCTATAAACTCAGAATCAGCAGTACTGTTACCACATTAAAAAAAAAATCTGCCTGTGAACGTGAAAGTGGCTCAGTCGTGGCTGACTCTTTGTGACCACATGGACTACACAGAATGCTAGAGGGGGTAGCCTATCCCTTCTCCAGGGGGTCTTCCCGACCGAGGACTCACACTGGGGCCTCCTGCACTGCAGGTGGGTTCTTTACCCGCTGAGTTCTTAGGGCTTCCCAGGGGGCTGCGTTGGTAAAGAATCTATGCATCCCTGTCTATAAACTCAGAATCAGCAGTCTGTCTGTGAGCAGGAGTGGTCCTAAGCAGCTTCTGTGATAAAACAGAAGCATGTCTGTCTGACTTTCTTCTACAAGGATCTTTCACTGTTTTGTGCTAGTAAACATGGAAAGTATTAGATTTGGTTTCTAAGTGAGAATTACAGTGAGAAACTAATGGCTAATATCACAACTGGCCATTGAAGTACTTCATGGGAGAGGCAATCCTAGCTCTACCAAGTAGTAACCCTCATGAAGTTAGCTCTTGTCATTGTAGCCATGTTCCTTGAACTGGTAGTGCTATTTGCTGTGTTATTGCAGAATATGCCTTCACCCTGTCAGTAACACGTATTTCCATAAGACACACTGATGCACTAGACTGGTGTGCACATTGAAGTACTTCATGGGAGAGGCAATCCTAGCTCTACCAAGTAGTAACCCTCATGAAGTTAGCTCTTGTCATTGTAGCCATGTTCCTTGAACTGGTAGTGCTATTTGCTGTGTTATTGCAGAATATGCCTTCACCCTGTCAGTAACACGTATTTGCATAACACACACCAATGCACTAGACCGGTGTGCATCCTGCAGTGAATCCCAGCCTTGATGTCTTACAGGCGCCTCTCCGGCCCTTGTCACAAGCGAGTCTGATTCTGTGGAGACCATGAAAACTCAGGGCTTTTATTATGCTTGTGCTTATGACGGGAGGTCTGAGAAGGCACTTCTGAAGGTTTATTCCCACCAGTCGTTGTCATTTGTCTAGAGTCTTTAAAGGTTGACTCACTGAGGTGTTGCTGCCACACTTGTACTAGGCTGAGCAGCAACATGCCCTTTCTCCCTAAGTGCAGTAGAAGTCATTCCCACTCCCCAGCATATCTGTCTTCTGTCCTCTGGAGTAAGTATTGCTTGAGCTCACCACAGCCAGGTAGATGGAAATTGTCAGGATATTCTAGAAACCCTTTTGATTGCAGTCTCTTCAGGGTTAGAAGAACTAACTGCAAACCTCAGGATTTTACAAAGCACTTTTGACAATCTGAGATGAAGGAGAAGTCAACACTCGTGACAGTCTCAGGCTTCCATAGCCTGTACGTGATTGTGGGCTTTGCTTTCATAATCGTCCTGTTTCTTAAACCAACTAAGATGTCACAGTATTTTTTTTTAATCATCATTTTATCTTTGATATCTTTTAGATATATTATGGATTTTCCCATATATCTTCACTTATTGATGAGGGTCTTATGTTAGTGAAAGTGAAGTTGCTCAGTCGTGTCTGACTCTTTGCGACCCCATGGACTGTAGCCTACCAGGCTCCTCAGTCCATTAAATTTTCCAGGCAAGAGTACGGCAGTGAGTTGCCATTTCCTTCTCCAGGGGATCTTCCAAACCCAGGGATCGAACTTGGGTCTCCCACATTGCAGGCAGATGCTTTACCGTCTGAGCCAAGCCCTGGTGGCTTATGTTAGCAGTAGTTATTAAAACTGACTTCCAACCAGTTAGCTGTGGTAGAATAGGAAAACGAATGACCAACTGTATATTATTAACATTATGTATTGATATATTATTAGTTTTATTGTTTGCAGGCATCTAATTCTAACTTTCTGAAATAAACATTCAGAAAAATCATGTCCGTCTGAATGTCCATTTAACTGTATAGGAGCACGGCAATGTTATTACATAAAATGTTCAGTTTCCATTATGTTTCTCCTTTGGTTCCATCACTAGCATTGCAAGTAAAAAAAAAAAAAATTGATTAGAGCTCCAGTAGTATTTTTACTGTTAGCAATAAGTATAGCATAATGTGTGGCCTAGCAACAGCTAGTGAGCCTACATCTGTCTGGAACATTCTTGGATCCTGTGGGGAAAACACCCTATGCACGCCTCCGGATACCAGGCCTAGGGGCCAAATTTTGCATGTCTCTCCCGGGGAGCCCTAACATGCTATGACCTAGCAACTGCTTGAAAATCCATCCCATTGCTGTTTTCCTCCTTCTGACAGAGCTAGCTTTGCCCCTCACTTTGGGATATCTCCAGCAAGGGGCTGGTCCATAACTCCTCGCCTGGGGCCCATTGGATGTACAAGGTGCCCTTGACCAGGTGATCCCAGCATGGTACCCGGCCCCCGAAGACACACTCCTGCAGCCTTCTTCCTCATAGGCAACACCAGTCTGACCCAGGAATGTGTTTACAAGGCTTGGAATGTGCAGAGAGACACACGGCCCTGACTCGGAAATTGAGGCCCTGGGAGCAGGCCCGCAGGTCTGACGTCAGAGAAGCAAAACACTTGCTGCAAATAGAGGCCTGAAAACACACTCTCTGTGGATGCCTTTCCTTCCTCCAAGGAAGACAGCTTTCCCAGTCTCCTGTGTCCTGAGTGTCACACAGCTGGAATGCACTTGCTTGGAGGTTATGATTCAGTGGCAATGGCCCCTGAGGCCCTGTGCCCAGGTAGGGCTCCCACACTCACAGGCAAATCAAAACAACTTCCAAATGAGTCAGCTCTTCACATCAAGTGGCCAAAGCATTGGAGTTTCAGGTTCAATATTAGTCTTTCCAATGTGTATTCAGACCTGATTTCCTTTAGGATGAAGTGGTTGGGTCTCCTTGTAGTCTAAGCGACCTTCGAGCATCTTCTTCAACACCGTGGTTCAGAAGCAGCAAATCTTTGGCTGTCAACTTTCTCTATAGTCCATCTTTCACATCCAATGTGACATATGGAAAAACCATAGCCCTGACTAGACGGATCTTTGTTGGCAAAGCAACGTCTCGGCTTTTTAATGTGCTGTCTAGTTTGGTCATCACTTTCTTTCTATGTCATAAGCATCTTTTACTTCCATGGCTGCAGTCGCTATCTGCAGTGATTTCTGAGCCCCCCCAAATAAATTCTGCTGCTGTTTCCACCGTTTTCTCATCTATTTGCCAGGAAGTGGTGAGACTGGATGCAATGACCTTTGTTTTCTGAATGCTGAGCTTCAAGCTAACTTTTTCACTCTCCTCTTTCACTTTCATCAAGAGGCTCTTTAGTTCTTCTTCGCTTTCTGCCATAAGGGTGGTGTCATCTGCATACCTGAGGTGATTGATATTTCTCCCTGCAGTCTTGATCCCAGCTTGTGCTTCATCAAGACCAGCGTTTCTCACGATGTACTCTGCATAGAAGTTAAATAAGCAGGGTGACAATATACAGCCTTGACATATTCCTTTTCCTATTTGGAACCAGTCTGTTGTTCCAGGTCCAGTTCTAACTGTTGCTTCCTGACCTGCCTACATATTTCTCAAGAGGTAGGTCAGCTGGTCTGGTATTCCCATCTCTTTTAGAATTTTCATCAGTTTATTGAGATACACGCAGTCAAAGGCTTTGGCATAGTCAATAAAGCAGAAATAAATGTTTTTCTGGAACTCTATTGCTTTTTTGATGATCCAGTGGATGTTGGCAATTTGATTTCTGGTTCCTCTGCCTTTTCTAAATCTATCTTGAACATTTGAAAGTTCACGGTTCATGTATTGCTGAAGCCTGGCCTGAAAATTTTTGAGAATTACTTTACTGGCGTGTGAGATGAGTCCAATTGTGCAGCAATTTGAGCATTCTTTGTCATTGCCTTTCTTTGGGACTGGAATGAAAACTGACCTAACAACCTAGATGTTCTCAACTGCATATGCTAAAAGAACTGGCTTTGCAGTTTCCAAGGAAAAAAAAGTTTCATTTTAACCAATTTTCTCTGAAGTCCAAATTTGCTTTCATAATCATCCTGTTTCTTAAACCAACTAAGACGTCACAGTATTTTTTTTAATCATCATTTTATCTTTGATGTCTTTTTATATTATGGATTTTCCCATATATCTTCACTTATTGATGAGGGTCTTATGTTAGTGAAAGTGAAGTTGCTCAGTCGTGTCTGACTCTTTGCGACCCCATGGACTGTAGCCTACGAGGCTCCTCAGTCCATTGAATTTTCCAGGCAAGAGTACGGCAGTGAGTTTCCATTTCCTTCTCCAGGGGATCTTCCAAACCCAGGGATCGAACTTGGGTCTCCCACATTGCAGGCAGACGCTTTACTGTCTGAGCCAAGCCCTGGTGGCTTATGTTAGCAGTAGTTATTAAAACTGACTTCCAACCAGTTAGCTGTGGTAGAATAGGAAAAAGAATGACCAACTGTATATTATTAACATTATGTATTGATATATTATTAGTTTTATTGTTTGCAGGCATCTAATTCTAACTTTCTGAAATAAACGTTCAGAAAAATCATGTCCGTTTGAATGTCCATTTAACTGTATAGGAGCACGGCAATGTTATTACATAAAATTGTTCAGTTTCCATTATGTTTCTCCTTTGGTTCCATCACTAGCATTGCAAGTAAAAAAAAAAAAAAAATGATTAGAGCCCAGTAGTATTTTTACTGTTAGCAATAAGTATAGCATAATGTGTGGCCTAGCAACAGCTAGTGAGCCTAGGTCTGTCTGGAATATTCTTGGATCCTGCGGGGAAAACACCCTATGCACACCCCCGGATACCAGACCTAGGGGCCAAATTTTGCATGTCTCTCCCGGGGAGCCCTAACATGCTATGACCTAGCAACTGCTTGAAAATGCATCCCATTACTGTTTTCCTCCTGACAGAGCTAGCTTTGCCCCTCACTTTGGGATATCTCCAGCAAGGGGCTGGTCCATAACTCCTCGCCTGGGGCCCATTGGATGTACAAGGTGCCCTTGACCAGGTGATCCCAGCATGGTACCGGCCCCCGAAGACACACTCCTGCAGCCTTCTTCCTCACAGGCAACACCAGTCTGACCCAGGAATGTGTTTACAAGGCTCGGAATGTGCAGAGAGACACACGGCCCTGACTCGGAAATTGAGGCCCTGGGAGCAGGCCCGCAGGTCTGATGTCAGAGAAGCAAAACACTTGCTGCAAATAGAGGCCTGAAAACACACTCTCTGTGGATGCTTTTCCTTCCTCCAAGGAAGACAGCTTTCCCAGTCTCCTGTGTGCTGAGTGTCACACAGCTGGAATGCACTTGCTTGGAGGTTATGATTCAGTGGCAATGGCCCCTGAGGCCCTGTGCCCAGGTAGGGCTCCCACACTCACAGGCAAATCAAAACAACTTCCAAATGAGTCAGCTCTTCGCATCAAGTGGCCAAAGCATTGGAGTTTCAGGTTCAATATTAGTCTTTCCAATGTGTATTCAGATCTGATTTCCTTTAGGATGGAGTGGTTGGGTCTCCTTGTAGTCTAAGCGACCTTCGAGCATCTTCTTGAACAACGCGGTTCAGAAGCAGCAAATCTTCGGCTGTCAACTTTCTCTATAGTCCATCTTTCACATCCATATGTGACATATGGAAAAACCATAGCCCTGACTAGACGGATCTTTGTTGGCAAAGCAACGTCTCGGCTTTTTAATGTGCTGT
>SJXQ01002599.1:240215-334541 GCA_006408695.1 Aepyceros melampus | reverse complement strand
TCCTTTATTGAGCCCATCTTTGCATGAAATGTTCCCTTGGTATCTCTAATTTTCTTGAAGAGATCTCTAGTCTTTCCCCTTCTGTTCTTTTCCTCTATTTCTTTGCACTGATCGCTGAAGAAGGCTTTCTTATCTCTTCTTGCTCTTCTTTGGAACTCTGCATTCAGATGCTTATATCTTTCCTTTTCTCCTTTGCTTTTCGCCTCTCTTCTTTTCACAGCTATTTGGAAGGCCTCCCCAGACAGCCATTTTGCTTTTCTTTGCCATGGGGATGGTCTGGACCCCTGTCTCCTGCACAGTGTGCAGGCACCATCCCTTGAGAATCACTGGTCGCATTACTCTAATATGGAATCCCATCTGGAAATGACCTGTGGACCTGCCTTTCACCTTGGCTCGGAGCTTATTTGAATTTGTATGCTCTCCAAACCTTGTGGGGATGTATGTGGGAATGTGAGTACATCTTTTACAGTCCTTTGAATTCACCACATTTGGTTTGTGGTAAGTGATTTCACCTCTTCAAGACAGTTTCCCTACCTTTTTAATGGAGATGGCGCTTACAGTAATCTCTTGGGGGTATTAAAAGGAGTGATGTATGCAGGGAAAGAAAAACATGCTGAAGATTGTGATTTACTGTGCCAAAGCTAGTTCTCATTATGGCGTTGATGGAAAAGCTGGGAAGCATAGTGGCAGACACTCGGGTTTGACAGGCCTGGACTGAGGTGACAGTTTGGCCCCCACGTGATGTTAGACGAATCAGCCCTCTTCTCTGAGCCTCATTCCTTCTCTTGGTGACTGGGCAAATCACGGGCTCCCCAAGGGTTCAACAAGCCCTCTGTGGATTGTCTTGAGTGTTCCTTCTGCGCCAGAAGCTCCAGGGGCAGCGGGGTCCTCAGGGACAGCTGGGTTGGCTCAGGAACAATGGCTACAACTTGGATGGTCCCAGCCATCTTACCTCTCGATTCCCAGGGGTAACGTTCACTTCCAGCTCTGTTCCTAGAAACCTTCAGATTCCTTGTTCTTTCCACATCCTGGGGATGACATGTAAGGACCCTTCTTCAGATTCCTGGAAAGAACCCGAATTCCAGGATGAACCAGATAATCACGGGTTGGCTGGGGCCACGTGTTTCAGGGGAAGGCGCTGTGGCTGTGGACAAAGCAGAAATCGCAAGCATGTTGATCGTGTCCCTAAGACTGTCAGCACTGAGGCTGCAAGCTTCCTTGGAGTCTGGTGAGGGGTGGATACACACATTCAGAGTGTCTGAAGTCGAGCTGAAACTGACCGAGGGAAACCTGGGTCTCTGGGAGCAGTGGGGAGCTGGCGCAGCTGACCTTCTCCAGCTGTGACGTGTGCAGGAATCTTGGGGCTCCTGTTTCTGCAGACGCTGAGGCCCAAGCACCTGCGTTTCTAACAAACCTGGACGTTGCTGGGCTATATGGACCACACTTTGAATACCAGAGGTTAAGCGGTCCTTGTATCATTGCTACCAAATATAACCTTTTCTTTGGCTTTCAGTGAAATTCTGAGTGCATGAGAATACACAAATTCTGAAAAACTAACTTTATTAGAGCATTCCAGTTGTAGCTTTGGGTGTCAGACCTCAGCTGCCACTATAGTTTTCAAGCGACCAGGAGCAGTCTTGAGCTTGTACTACTGAAGCCCCAGCTTTCTCATCTATGTGCGAAACTCTCCCTGCCTCTGTCTCATTTAGGCAAACCCCTATTAGGGACTTTAAAAGCATGGATTCAAGTGTCTCTCTGTGACCATTTTAATCTGCTATTTTTAGTGAGGTTGTGGGTTGTCTCTGGGGAAGTTGCTAGGAGTCTAAAATCTTACCAGTATATTGATACACTGGCATTTTGAATGCACATCCAGTGTTTTTAAACAAGTATACAATGAACAAGTGTGCCCGGCAATATGTGAAGCGCTGTACTGGAGTTATCTTGTTTACAACAGCTCTATGAAGCAGATCCCATTATTTTGTCCAATCGATCCAAACCAATAAAACTGAAGGTCACAATGTCACAGCCTGAATACATGTATTTTAACAGTAGGTGCGATCAAGATTGTACTGGCTGTGTCTGACTCCTAGAATGTATCTCAAATATATCTCCATGGTTTAAGTGACGAACAGAGTTCCAACAGTAAAACAGGGGCAGAGATGTGACCGAGGAGGGTAAAATGTTCAGCTCTTTATCGCCTCTGTTAAAAGGCACTCCCCAGATCCTGGGTTAGATGTACATTTTCTCTGTGAACTATGGAAAACACAAGTTCCATGTTAGATTCTGACGAACAATATAAAAGCAAATTGACCTCAGCATCATGTGCAAGGGTGTTAGTCACCAAGGCCAAAGGCAGAATCTCATTCCCCCTGTGTCAGAATGAATGCGCCTGGAATTTACACTGTGGGGCTCGTGGTGGGTGCCGGGTGCCTCTATGCTGTTCAAGAAAGTGGAAAACTGTTAGCCAAAACTAGAAATGTTTTACCTGATTAATATAGGAGTTACTGACGGTACCTAGATATTAAGTTTGAATGAAAGGTATCACTGACTTTAACATAAAAACTGCTTTGTCCTTTACATACAAATAAAAGAGAGGATTTATTTTCATTCTGAGTTTATTTAACATTTCATCCAGTTGAAATGACATAATACATGGACTTCAACACTGGCTAGACACTGTGCTAATACTGAAATAAAAGCTGCAGTCAGTTCATACTTATAATCATAATTTGTTATGTTACCCAAAATATTAATAACTATTTACCTTTACAAGCTTATTGCACTTCATGTCAACTTTTCTCCAGAAAAGGTATTCCTAAGAGATCAGCAAAGACTGCCAACCTTGGTTCATTTTGTTCCTTTTGATAAACCATGATTCAACTCTATAGTTCATATTTCTCTATAAAAGCATCCAAAATCAGAAGCTTCAGCAGATAATGTTTAAGAAGACACATCTCCAGGCTTGTTTCCTTTTGTCACGAGGCTCTGGTTATCTCATCCTGGTATGTATTAAACGCTTGGTTAGTTTGTCTATCTTCCAACCAGTCATTCATTTTTCAGTAAGGTTAAGACTAACATGGAAATGCCAGTGATCCGGGGCTAAGCATTCTGAGGTTAGCTGGGGGCAGGGGTAGGGGGGTGGAGGCTTCAGGGCCTCGAATGTGAAAGTGTTAGTGACTCAGTCGTGTCCAACTCTTTGGGACCCCATGCACTGCAGCCCACCAGACTCCTCCGTCCATGGGATTCTCCAGGCAAGAATACTAGAGTGGGCTGCCACCATGCCCTCCTCCAGGGAATCTTCCCAACCCAGGGATCGATCCCAGGTCTCCTGCGTTGCAGACTCTTTGCCATCTGAGCCACTGGGGAAGCCCTTCAAGCTGCCTTAGTTTCTTGTTACAAGTGCCCTTTAAGCACCTCGTGGAGCTCTGCCTCAAATTTCTAGCTTTTACCAACTTTTAAAGAGAAGCAAAAATGGCAACAAAAGACGTCCAAGGTCAGAATGTCACGGGGAAGCTCTCTTGCTTCAAGTGGCTTAAGACAGAAAGCCTGCATGAGAAAGTTCTGGCAGCAAAAGGAGGGTGCAGAGTAGCCCAGCTTCGGGCCCACTCACTGTTTCAGAGAAAACAGAAGCACAGACATGAGGCACGCCATTCTGTCTTTATGAGGAAATTCAGTCTGCTCACATCGTCAGCAAAAATCTGCCCAAACTAGTTTCTACGATTGTTCCACATACAGGTCTCTGAATTACACATGGTATTGAGTGGTCTACACTTACTGAAATAACCACCTCACATATGCCTTTGAACCTCTATAGAATTACAGCATAATCTCTGTTACATTGAATATATTACTTGTGAAACGAGGACAGGTGATGTAAACAGTGGTCCATGGGCTGGTTATTTTCAAACAGGGTGGAATGTAATATACAACATTCAAGTGAAATCCATTGAGTCACTGATTCACATACTCATCATTTCTGTAGCTTTCTGAAAGCCAAAGAAATCTTATAGGATGACAAGAAAAGAGATGTAGGTAGATGAGACCTCTTGATTCTAAAAAAAAAAGAAAAAAAAAGCCAGATTCGACCCAGTCACATGGTGCTGGTTTTGAATATACTCCCCAAATTTGACATTTGTGCATTTCAGTTACTTAATTAGTTGATTTAAATGACTGAATATAAAGTCAACAAGTGCAAGGTAAGATTAATATCTTCATAAGAATATAAAACAGAATAAATTTAAAATTCAATCAAAGAAAGCAACCAGCAATAGGAAAGCTTACAGATGTTGACAGCAGCCTCTATGCGTCACACTTGTCTATTACTTTGACTTTCAGGAGGTATATGAAGGAGCGTTTATCCTACAAATCCAAAACATTTATCTTCTACTTCAGGTTGCCTCCTGCCCAACCTGGGCAGAAAAGCAAACTGTCCTTAATATTTCCGAGTTTTTTTTTTTTTTTTTTTACAGTTTAGCCCCAGGGCTTTTGTGTTTTCTCAACTCACTACTCAGCTCTCCTTGATTTGAAACAAGAGTGGGATAAAATTTCAGAATTTTAAACAGATTTCCTTTTCTGACTGACAATATACTGAACATCTAACTCTATGCCTAGCGGTGCTCTGGAAAACTCTGGGTGTGAGTCAGGACATTGTCTTTGAAAAAACAGTGACTATAAAAGCTACAGGAAGGGTGTCTGTAAATCACATCATGATTCAAATGTCAGGGGCGGGGGCTGGCAGGCGAGGCACCAGGCCACCCCCAGGGGCTGTGCCGTAAGTAGCAGCTGGACTCTACTACAGGCTTCTACGGGTCTTTAAAAGGTTTCTATCGCCGAGAGAACCCGGCCGCCCAGGTTACTCCTCTCCAACTTGGCTACACCAGGCTCGCGGCAGGCAGGCTCCTCTGAAGATGCTTCTTAACTTGCTTTATAATCCCTTGTTAAAGTACACACGCCGTAATTCAGGGTAGGTCTCTCGGATCCTGGCTTGCAGCTCAGCCTCCAAGCTTGTCACAGACATGGAACTGGGAGAAGGGAGAAAACGACAGGGTCATCCCATGGACGGTGGAAATTCGAACCCGAGGAGAGGAAAGTGAGGACCCCCGTTCAACCCCACGACTGGTGCAAGAGCCCTGTTTGAAAAACGCTTCACGTCCCAGGAAACTATCACTAAATAAGAAAGAAAGGCACCATCAGATCCCTTTTTATCTCTCATCTTACTAAAAGCCTTAAAAAACCACTTATTGCTAGCAAGGAGGTATGGTGATCACACTCTCAGACCCTGATGTATCGGAAAGTAATCTTGGTCAGGACACTTCCTAAGAAAAATAACATAAATGTTCACAATTCATGAGAAAAAGACACATGCATTCAGTGGAATTTTTAGCACTAAAAATTCACTCACATTAATGTGCTTCTGTCCACTGTATAGCGATATATATTCTGAAACTTTTAGAAAATATGAAAATATATGAGAAAAAACATCTCTTGTAGTCACACTACTGAGAAGGACCACTGTAAGTCTTTGCTTTGTGCATGTAAAAAATGTACCTGAATGTTGTATAAGTGCATCGGTATTAAAGCTTACTTTTTCATTATGAATGCATACTTAATATACGAGGATGAAGAAAAACTGGCCAGTAAAACTGCTGACTTTCTGTTATGGAAAGCTCACTTGCCGCTTTCGTATTTGCCCATTTCTGTTCCCCTCTAATCTTAAAAGAAACTAATTATAGGAATGAGATCACCAGGCAATTTAACCTAACTCCTGATTATGCTGTCCTGAATAACCTGTTCTTTTCCTAGATGGAAAGAAGAATGAAGAATTAAGCAGTTAAAAAGAAAAAATGACAAGCTCTCTCTCCCCAACACCCACCCCTTACTCTGCCCCCTGCCAAGCAATCTGCAGGCAGATCATTCGGGCAAGACAACATCTGAAGACAGAGTAGGTAGTTCACTGAGATTCTTTCCCCTCCTCTTTTTTTCCTTTAAAAACTGTCATGATTGACAGAGAAGAAGAAATATCATATGACATCTTTTATACGTGGAATCTAAAAAGAAATGATACAAATGAATTTGCTTAAAAAACAGGAGCAGACTCACAGACCTAGAGGACAAACCTACGGTTGCTGGGGGGAAGGATGGGGAGAAGCGATAGTTAGGGAGTTTGGGATGGACACGTCCACTCTGCTATATTTAAAATGGATAACCAACAAGGTCCTACTGTATAGCATACAACGTTGCTCAATGTTGTGTGGCAGCCTGGATGGCAGGGGAGTTTGGGAGAGAATGGATACATGTATGTGTGTGGCTGAGTTCCTTTGTTCTTCACCTGAAATTGTCACAACTTTGTTAACTGGCTACACTCCAATACAAAAATTAAACTTTTTTTTTTTTAAATAAAAGGAATTACATGAAAAAAAAAAAACTGTCACAACTGAGCAAAATCTTTGGAGTTGGTCTCTGGACATGTGTTCACCTTCTCCCTGATTAAAGCATCTTTCCTTTCTACTGACACCTGTGTCTTGAACTACTGGCTTCCGAGCTGCAAGCAGCTGAACCTGAGTTTGGTAACACTAGTAATTAGTTTCTTAAGAATTGTTCTTTACTTGAGTGGGCTTCCCTGGTAACTCAGTGAGTAAAGAATCCATCTGCAGTGGAGATCCCTGGGTCAGGAAGATCCCCTGGAGAAGGAAATGGCAACCCACTCCAGTGTCCTTGTCTGGAAAATCCCATGGACAGAGGAGCCTGGCAGACTACAGTCCATGGGGTTGCAAGATTCAAACAGGAATTATGACTAAACCACCACCATCATAGTTGAGACGTGGTTAACTAAGAGCTAAAAAGACAGGATACAGATTTATAGACATAATGCAAAAAAAGAAAAATTATGAATATAGGAAAAAACACAGTGGCTGTTTTTTTCTTCTATATAGGGGGACCTTGGGTTGTTTTAAAATAATGTTTCTAATGGCAATGATAATGAGCACTAAGTCAATTTTTGGGTCAGACATTATGCACTTTTAACCCTTATAAAACCTTGGAAAGTCAAGTATTATCTTAATTTTACAGATAAGGAAACTAGAAGTGCAGCTGAGATTTGAAGTCAGATCCTTCTCGACCCAAATGCCACGCTCCTAAGTCACCGAGTGCAAAGTGCTGAACACTGACATTCCAGTACCGCAGACTAAGGAAACAAACCTTTCCTACCTGAAGCCCTGAGATTCTGGGGTTCGCCCAATTAAACAGGGCTCCTCTTCAGGAAATTCATCTGTACCGGGCTTCACAACAGGTTCTGAAGCTCCTGCCCTCTCTAAGGGGGGCTTAACTATGGGCATCAAGGTGATAAAGGTTCCCTCTCCTTGAAATTTAAGTCCCCAGCTAACAACAGTGGGGGTCAAAGACAAGTGTAGGACCAGATAAAAGACGGATGTCTCTATCAGATAGGGGGACACGATGAAGTCAGTTCTAGAAGAGACTACCGCGTCCCAAAGCCACTGGAAAGCCTCGGGCGTTAAAGGCCATCTGTGCGGGCCTGTTGGCCCATGAAGGACGAGGCAAAGGCAGGACTGGAGCAGAAACCACAGCAACACAGCAGGATGCTGCCCCTCTGCTCCTGGACATTAGACGAGAAAAAGGCTGAAGCCTCAGATTTATGCGATGCTGATTTAATGCCGGTTAATCCTGTTCTTACATCAAAGGCAGGATTCAAGGGCAACTTGTGATGAAAGATATATGCATAATAAAGCTTTTAAGGCAAAAAGGGAAAGAAAAACCTCAAGTCGGAAGAGGTGAAGGTGAGGTGAAGTCGCTCAGCGTGTCCGACTCTTTGCGACCCCGTGGACTGTAGCCCACCAGGCTCCTCAGTCCATGGGATTTTCCAGGCAAGAGCACTGGAGTGGGGTGCCATTGCCTTCTCCAGAGGATCTTCCCAAGTAGGAAGAAGGAAAGCCAATATACCAATTGCCAAAGTTAAGTGCATTCAGTTGCTCTCCCTGGGGGGAACTTAAATTCTAATATTTCTGCTTTATAGATGCCTTTGCCAATGGACTGGCCACCAGTGAATCATATTTAAATTTTTATAAGAGCAAATGTGCACCAGAGTTAACCTGGGTCTTACACAAGAATAAAGCATTTTCAGATGTAATCATAGCAGGTAGCAAAGAGCTGGGCAAAGAGAGTTTTGATATTACATAGATGTGCATTTAATTTCTGCCTCTCTCTCTTCCTTTTAGAGACTCAGCTTCATTATTTTTTTGAGACTCAACTTACCTCCTAGTTAAAGGAACCTGTGTCTTCAACTAGTTTTTAGGGTTAAAACGCATGATCATTCTGAAGAGTAACAAACACATACCTTTTCTGTGGAAACAGAGCACAGCACAGAGGTGTAGCAAATACCAAGCTTAAAGAAAAATGAAAAAGACACATCAGAGCACTTTCAAAATGGTCTACTTCTCAGATTTTTTCTATTCTACTTTGATAACAATCTCCTTTCTTTCTTTTGAGTATTATACTGCCAACACAAAAATATGTAGTTTGTGTAATTTTACTACTAAGGGCTGCCAAAATAATTTTAAAAAGGGAAAAAATCAAAGAGGTAAAAGGAGTTTTAAAAAAAGAATCACACAAATAGCTCCAAATGTTGCAGGTTTCTCTCAAGACAGTTTCTTGCTAGCTAATGACTGGGACCAGATGTTCTGAGATGGTCTCATTTTTCAAAATGCATGTCCCATATTAGCCCTCATTTTCATATGCTGTATAGTAATCTTAAAAAAAGAAAGAATGACATTGAAGTAATTCTACTCACCAAAAGCCAACTATTCCAACTTGAACGGGTGACTCATCCATGGGAACCTCTGGGTAAAGAAATAAACTATTTTGAATACTTTTTATACAGGCTCTCAGAGACAGTTTTCTCTGGTGGTTAACAGAAGGAGCGTGGCCACATTACAAGATCCAGCAGGAGTGTGGCCACATTACAAGATCCAGCTGGGATGCGATTAGCGCGGTGTGGGGGTACCACTGCAACGGCACGTTAGTCCCAACTTCCTGCAGCCCTCGGCCATCTGGCCATGAAGCACATGCAAGGGTCAGGTGGCTTCTCCTATTCCTCCCTTGCGCTTAGAATCAGAGAGATGCCTGCTTGTAAATGGGAGCTGGAGAAAATGTTATCGCTTGGCTATAATTTGTCTCCTGGCTGGGGAAGAGTGTGGTTCCAAAGCCGGAAGACTAACAAACCTGTATTCAAATCTCTGTCCTTCCAGTCACCCCCACTGTGGGGAAAGGGAGGCAGAGTCCACCCAGCCAAGCTCTGGTTCCTTCTCTGCAGAATGAAGATCCCAACAGCTTCCTAAAAGCATGTGCAGGAAGATGCTCCAGGTAACATTTATCAGGCACCTAGAGCTGAGCCTGGGATGTTCAGAAACCCAAGGCCATTGCTGCCCTGCTCCCGCCCCCAGCCCTGCACCTCTCCTCTCTTGCTTTTCAGTTGCTGTCAGTATGGTTAAAATAATTGCTAGCACAACAAATTCTTGGCTGCCACTTTTTCGTTAATAGAAATGAATGAGGTGGTTGGTCTTTTGGAGAGTATGTGTCATTAGATTTTTAGTTTTCAAAAGGGAATTTTTATAAAAGCGTAATATGCAATATAAAGAGCAAGGAGATATATAGATTATATAAGGCCACTGAAAGAGCTGCCACCAAGTTGCCAACTAGTTGTCATGAAATCAGCCAGAGTCAACACAAGTGGTTAATTAAAAGATCAGGATCCCAAGGGGGCTTGCGTGAGAGGCGTACCCTGCTCTCCGAGGAGGCTCTTCTGGCGAAAAGGTACATCCCGTGGGTTAAGGGAGAGAAAGGGGAGATGTCAGCAAGCAGAGACAGGCCCACAGAGCTCGCACAGACGGGCCCTGCCCCTCAAGGGATGGCAGAAGGAAAAACGGCATCTGGGGCAGCTGGCTCCGACTGATGCTGCGTGATTTTCATAAGGAGATGGTGAACCGTCTTCCTAGCATTCCTTCTTTCCCAGTTGTATATCATCAGTCTGGGAGCACAGACTTGGCGACGAGAAGGCAAGCTAAGAACTGAATAAGACCTTGCTGGAAGATAGACCCATGAGAGCCCACGAGAGCAGCCTCTTCTTCTCAAGTGGACTCTTGAATAGCCGTGTGTAATCTCAACAACGGGTGCACACAAACCAAGCGCTGGCGGAGGCTCGGGCAGAGGGTTTTGCTGGAAGGGTTCTCAGTAACCGCAAGGATTCCCGACAATTCTGATCTCTCCCATGAAGCTCAACGTGGATGTCATCCCTAATCCCAACTCCTTTCCAGCACCCCCTCCCGCCTCATTCACCCCTACTTCAAACAGAACTTGGCCTGAGATTTTAAAAGTGAGCTGCGGATGTTTGGGTTTTCCCCTAAATAATCACAGAACTTGAGGGAGGGACAGAGCACAGAATTGTGGAAACGGGATATTTTAAATGAATTAAAGACAGTAATCACAAGTTTTAAAAGATACACATTCAATGAAATAAAAGCTCAGAAAGTTAGTATGAGTAAATTCTCTCTTTCCAATGATCTTTACTCTTTACTTCATACTGTATATGAAGTAAACTGTACATACTGACCGTGGAGAAGTTTTGACATATGTATTCAGCTGTGAGGCCATCGCCACAATCAAGGTAATTGAGTATTTGTAGCTATCACCCTTGTTTTGTTTCTTGTGCCCCCGGCCATCCCACCATCTTTCCTAAACCCTACAATACCCATTCCCTGGCCACCTCTCATCTACTTTCTGTCATTATATACTAGTTTATGATTTCTAGGATTTTACATACAGTATCTATTCTTTTGTATAATTATTTTGAGATTTACTCACACTGTTTATATACGCATGGTTCCGGGCTTTTTATTCCTGGGTTAGGTATTCCATTGTGTGAATGGAATTTGATAATCCATTTTCCTATTTATGAACATTTGGACTGTTTCCAGTTTTGGGCTATTGCAAATAAAGCTGCTTTAAATACTTGCCTTTCATGGACATCCATTTTCATTTCTTCTAGGTAAATACTTAGGAGTGAAATGGCTGGATTGCAGGGTAAACATATGTGTAACTTAAGAAACTGCCAAACTATTCTCCAAAGACTCTTCAGAGTCCCTTGGATTGCAAGGAGATCAAACCAGTCAATCTTATCAGAAATCAACCTTGAATATTCATTGGACTGATGCTAAGCTGAAGTTCCAGTAACCTGGCCACCTGATGAGAAGAGCCGACTCACTGGAAAAGACCCTGATGCTGGGAAAGATTGAGGGCAGGAGGAGAAGAGGGTGGCAGAGGATGAGATGGTTGGATGGCATCACTGACTCAATGGACACGAGTTTGAGCAAGCTCCAGGAGGTAGTGAAGGACAGGGAAGCTTGGTGTGCTGCAATCCCTGGGGTTGCAAAGGGTTGGACATGACTTAGAGAATGAACCAGAACAACAAAGTGGTTGTATCCTTTTACATTCCCACTGGTAGGGAATAAGCATTTCAGGTCCTTTAGCTACATCCTTGCCAACACTTATTATGGTCAGTCTTTTTAATTTTAGCCATTTCAAAAGGTGTTTAGAGGTAGCTAATGTGGCTTTTAACCTGAATTTCCCCAATGACTAAAGATACTAAGCATCTTTACATGTGATATTATTTGATATCTATGGATATTTGGTGAAATATCTGATCAAACCTTTTGCCCTTTAAAAATAACACTGAGTTTTTTTCCTAAGTAAGTGTATCTTTTGGATACAAGTTTTTTATCAGACATATACTTTGCATAAATTTTCTCCAGTCTGTTCCCTGTCCTTTCATTCTCTTTATAGTGTTCAAAAAACAGAATTTTAACATTTTGATGAAGCCCAGTTTGTCCATTTTTCTTTTATGGACTGTGCTTTTGGTGTTATGTCTAAGAAATCTTTGCTTAACTCCAGATCTCAAAGTGAAAGTGAAGTCGCTCAGTCGTATCTGACTCTTTGCGACCCCGTGGACTGTAGCCTACCAGGCACCTCTGTCCATGGGATTCTCCAGGCAAGAATACTGGAGTGGGTTACCATTTCCTTCTCCAGGGGATCTTCCTGACCCAGGGATCAAACCCGGGTCTCCTGCATTGGAGGCAGACGTTTAACCTCTGAGCCACCAAGATCTCAAAGATAGTTCTATTTTCTCCTAGAAGTGAGACAATTGTAGACTTTTACACTTAGACCCCATGAACCACTGGGAGTTGATACGCATATGTGTGTATGCCATCAATTCCCTACACATGGCCCACATCCCAGGCAACCTGACCGACGCAGGCCTCCCACCTCTGTGCCCTCTTTGCGCCTCTGCACCGCCTGTGCCCCTGGCCAGCCATCTTCAGGGGTCTCCGCTCACCTGCTGCAGCTGGCGGAGAAACTCCCCTATGCTCCCGCCATGCCCCACACTCTTACTCACCATGCGTTGGAACCCTGTGCCCTGTGGCCTCCCCGCCACCACGCCGTGTGGTTCTGAAGCCTTATTTCTATGATAATGGCACCCAGCACATTGCTTGGCGTGCAACAGGCATTGACCAAAGGGCTGCTGCCTCAAACGAATGAACAAATAAATGCTACAGTCACACTCCATTAGCAGACAGTCCTGACAATCTACTGAGTAGACAGAGCCGTCCACCTTTATTAAAGAAAATACAAATGAACAAGAACTTCAGGAATGAGGAGCTCTTATCTGACCCAATTCATATCAACTTTGTTCTCAATGAAAAGTGCCAGCAAGGTAGAGACCACAGGAGCTATTCTTCAAGAAGACTGTTGGGCAAAGCACCAGCTTTTCAGCAGTGAACTTTTGGTCTACTGCAAAGATTGCAGTGAGTCACCTGCCCACAGCTGATGCTTCTTGCTAGCACTTCGTTTGGAAAAAGCAGGGCGTGGGGGGAAAGATGAGTCATGCTGAATGCTCCCCAAGCTCGCCGGTTAAAAAAGCCAAGAACATTCAATTCCTTTCATGTTTGCAGAGTTTGGTCGCCTCCAAGGTGAAAGCCCCGAGAAGCACATCCTTGCAGGGAGGCACCTCTGGCTGCTGGAACTGTGGGAACAGAGGGCCGACCGACCCAGGCAGACGTGGCCGCCCACACAGACATGATGCCAAGCTGGAGAAATGATTTCTGAGCCTTTGTAAAAGGGGCTCAGAAGAGCCTCCCTTTCAAAACAGTGTGTGAAAGTGCCTTGCAGATGGAAATGTATGGATACAAATATAAGCTGCCTCCACCCCTGCTTTCACAATGGCCGTACATCAATGAAGTCCTGCAGTCCTTGCTACGTGGGCAAAAATGCAATATTTTGATGTAACAACAACCCTGAACGTAGGAGTGAGATGTATGTCTGAAGAGCTCAACATTTAGCCACAGCTCTTTCAAAACATCATCCTCCAAGGAGGTCTGAATCAGTCTAGCAGCAGCCAGACCCTTGACAGCTAGTGAGGCCCTTGGACAGATCCATGAGCTGCTCTGACCGCCTCCCCGGCCCGCCACGTGGCTTCTGATGCCAGCAGCCTCCCCCGGCCCTGCGTGAGGCCTTTCAAGGGGGAAGTGGGGCAGGCAGAGGGGAAGCAAACCAGGGAGGAAGGACAAGGGAGGGAAACACAATAGTGATTCACTTTCCGTGTGAAACCCTAGGGTCATGTGGGAATACTGCTTGTGTCATTAGCTGGTTGCTTCATGGAAGAAAATGCCAGGCTGTATCTGTAGCAGTTTCTGTCTGTCCCAGCAGGAAAATGATGCAATATGCCCAACTCTGTCTCCTGGCCAGTGTCTATTGCCGAGATATTAGAGTAACGGCAGCAACTTTCCCAACGACACCGAGACCCCAGGAGTTCAAGGCCATGACGTTGGGAGAAGAAAGGGCCAAGTTCACATCACTGTTTTCTCTGGTGACCTAACTTCACATGAGCATAGATCTGCATGCAGACTCTCTCAGAGAATTTCTGGAATCCCAAGCCCACATTAGCACCCATGTGTGCTCAATGCCACAGCCAGGAGTGAGATGCCCAGGAAGTAATGTCCCAGCAGCAGTGGCAAATGGCCAGATTCAGAGCCTCGCTGTGGAGTCAGGATTCTGACACCCCTCTGCTAACTGGGTGCTGGGTGACGTTGGGGAGGCCGAGAGAAAGGACTGGGAAAGCTTTGATGGTGAGGGTACCACCACTGAAGGTGGTCTCCCCGCTGCATTCACAGGTGCTGATTCATGACAGTCATATATTACTGGTGGAATGACTCACACTTGGTATTTCTCTCCTGCAAAAGTTTACTTTTATGCCAGACAACAGGATGAGGTAGGTGACTGTCTCGAAGCCTTGTATCCACGCGGAAATCTGATCTTGCTTTAAAAGTCTGATTTTGCTTAAAGTCTGCAGGAGAGGGGGGTTGGATTTATTAGGTACTTTTTTTTTTTTTTGATTCTCTGTTGCCCCTGAAGTTGGCATGCCAATACCTTAAGAAATTAACAATCAGGAAAATCCAAAGGTTGCCTGGGTCAACATATGCCCTTGCAGAAGGACTATAATCCTAATGTCTTATCAGATCAAGAGCTAGCAGTGAAGAACACAGTGTATCAATTCTGTATCTGTAAAGTTAACAAGCCACTGGATGTTCCACTTCCTACCAGCATCCTGGAGGATAAGGCTGATGGCCCTTCTCTAAGTTCATCTGACAGGTTTCCCCCTTCAAAGCCTAAACCACTTCCAAGCAGGGATAGATAGAGAAAGGAGCATCAACTTTTTTTTTACATTATCTGAAAATCAATGAGACATCAAAGTTGGTGAGTTTTAGATGTTTACATAATTTAGTGGTTTCCAGGCCTAGTCACTGTTCTAGTTCATACCCTAATTCCTTGGCAGCTTTAAAGAGTTCATCTGTTTACATAATATGGTAGCTTCAAGATCTAGTCCCTGTTCCAGCACAGACACTATCCCTGAGCAACTTTAAAGAAGTCATCGTTTCTAAATTCTGCAGAGGAAAGAGACTTTAGCAAAGCCTTTTCATGAATCCTCAAGTAAGAGCTTATCAAAGTAGGTAAGATGTCAAATGAGGTCACCTTTACATTTTGGTCTTCACTAATAGCTTTACTGGTTAAATCAGTGAAACTGTTTTATATTTTTGTTTAATCTTACACTTAAGACTGCAGAAATCCACCAGGAGATGGATGGAGACTCAGCAGGCATGTGAGAATGCTGCTTCCTGGGGGTGGTCCAGGGGTCTGCGGATCCCCCAGGATGCTCGGAGGAGAACAGCTCAATTGCTACAGAGACACTGCAACACCCCATCACAGCATTCACATCGACGTGTGAGGCTGCTAGAGGAAGAAGCTCCGAGAATATAATTTCCTCATGTACCCGAAGCTCCCAGGAGAGAATGAGCGGGCTGCCGAGGAGAAGAAGGCCCTCTTTCTTGCTCTCACACGGGGTTGGTACATCCGACATGCCAGTCAAATGAGGCACTCAATACTATTGTTTTTTCAAAGCATACTTCTCTTGGCTTATCGTCTGAGTGTAATTGCATTGAAAAGTATTTGGTGTTGGTCTTAATTTTCCCCTCTGGAGCCCACATACACAGAAATCATTCTGGAGTGTGAATACACAGAAATCATTCAGAAAGCATCAGGTCCATGAACCATGTCCTTCTTTCAAAGTCTGGTAGGGTTCCCTCATTGTGACGGTTCGCCCTGAGAAAGCTGCAGTGTTTACAACAGGTCTGCTCCCCGAGCCAGGAGCTGGAGCCCTTCCTCCCGCAGGAGCAATGGTGTCAGATTCCACGCACAGCACGGAGTCAGAGGACTTACAACACCCGCCTCTTCCCTACCTGTTACAGGAAACTGGAAAGCTAAGGTGAAGCATAAATACAACTGCATTTGAATCCTGGAAACCATAAGAATGCAGACAATGCACAGAGGTTTCTCAGTTACAGTTTCATCCTGGAATATTTTCAGACCCGAGGGGAGGCGGCTGATAGATTAATGGATTATTAGGGATGATTACCACAGAAAAATACATCTAGGCACTAATTCAGTATTCTGTGAAGCTGCTACTCCCAATTATTCTTTCCTTTCAGATAGTATGTACAGGGACTTACAAACAAATCATTCCAAGTTCATACCCTCTCTTCATTATTTCTTCGCTAGGGATCTGACTGATAACTAAGGTAAGCGTGTACTTGGGTTACGGCCGCTCAAGAGGAGTGGGCAGCATTCCACAAATGAAAGATTTATGAGAACCTTTTCAAATATTTATTAGAAATAAAATATTTCATCAAGTGTCCAATTGCCACTCGCCTTCAAATTCTTTACTCCCTATCCACATGGGAAATAGTCTGTATAGTCTGAAGTCTGAAGACAAATTGTAAGGAATGAGACAAGGATAAACAGAACTGGGGCTTACCTTGAGAAAGGCTTTCTTTTCCAGAGTATTCATGATAAATGGAGGGATGGCTGGAAGTAAAGATAGACCCGCTTAAATCTTGGATAATGTCTATTTTCAGCTCACGTTTTTTTTTTTCCTGAACAATTTCACGAAAGGCTTATATTACTTGCAGACTAGTTTCACACTGGCAGAGTAAAAGCAACTGCAATATTCTTTAAAATATTTTAGCATTAAAAAAACTCCCACTGTTTCCATTTGTTAAAGTTTTGAAAAATAACACAATGCTCTATGCCAGCTAGAAAATTTTATGATCTTGATGAGAACTTTAACATTAAATATGCAACAAGGCAAACATCAGGAACTTTCCCCTTCTTGCCAATGATACAAATGCAGGCTCTCCCGGGTGTCCATCCCTGTGGAGTACAGTATAAAAATTCCTGCCTTGAGTCACACAGACCACTTGTTAGCTGGGGTGATCCAGAAAAAGTTACCTCACTGCTCTGAGCCTTGGTTTTCTGTTTCCTCATCTATATAATGGGATAACTGTATCAAACTAGCCAGGACGATAAGCTGCAATGATGCATGTAAAACATCAGTAGCTTAGTTCATTTACTCATGATTCAGTGGCACCTCACTCCAGTATTCTTGCCTGGCAAATCCCATGGATGGAGGAGCCTGGTAGGCTGCAGTCCATGGGGTCGCTAGGAGTTGGACACGACTGAGCGAATTCACTTTCACTTTTCACTTTCATGTATTGGAGAAGGAAACGGCAACCCACTCCAGTGTTCTTGCCTGGAGAATCCCAGGGACAGCGGAGCCTGGTGGGCTGCCGTCTATGGGGTCGCACAGAGTCGGACACGACTGAAGCAACTTAGTAGACTCAACTATCCATTAAACTGTCAGGGCAATTTCAATATGTCAATTACCTTTAGAGATGGTGCTGGGATAGGAAGACTGTCTCTTCTCCCGGAACTAAATAATGTTTCAGATAACCAAGCCACTGGAAACAAATCTGTTGGGATGACTGAACTCCAAAGAGGAGCCTTGTATTTCAAAATGGGAAAGAGCAAAACCAAAAGCCTACCCAGGGTAGCAGCTGGAATGGCCAGCTTGGTCTCAGAAAATCTGGAGACCTGGCCTCAGCAGGTACACCAGGGCAGCCTCCCCAGCTCCTCGCAGGTCAGTGACAACATGCTGGTCCCTGGCTCAGGGGACTCTTGGCCTACATTTCACAACTGTGGTTTCCTCAGTTCAGCCACCAGACAGTGTACACCACTGTTGCACCAGGATGTCTTTGTTAAATCACTTAATGGTGGTTAATCAGTTCAGTTTCGTTCAGTCTTTCAGTCGTGTTCGACTCTACGACCCCATGGACTGCAGCACGCCAGGCTTCCCTGTACTTCACTCCATCCTGGAGCCTGCTCAAACTCATGTTCATTGAGTCGGTGACGCTATCCAGCCATCTCATCCTCTGTCGTCCCCCTCTCCCCCTGCCTTCGATATTTCCCAGCATCAGGGTCTTTTCCAATGAGTCAGCTCTTCACATCAGATGACCAAAGTATTGGAGTTCCAGGTTCAGCATCAGTTCTTCCAATGAATATTTGAGACTGATTTCCTTAGGATGGACTGGTTGGATCTCCTTGCAGTCCAAGGGACTCTCAAGAGTCTTCTCCACACCACAGTTCAAAAGCATCAATTCTTTGGTGCTCAGCTTTGTTTGTGGCCCAAATCTCACACTGATAAATGACTACTGGAAAAACCATAGCTTTGACTAGACGGACCTTTGCTGGCAAAGTAATGTCTCTGCTTTTTAATCAGATAACCAATTAGCTGGAGGGCCAGTAGTTGGAAAGGGAGAAAGTTTTCTTTCTTTAACTTTTGTTTGCTCACTCCTACTTCTGAGGAATGCTGATGAGCATTCTCAGTGACAAAAGGAATTCAAAGACAAACAAGAACACATCCCTGGGAAAACCTAACAACACTCAAGTAAGTGTGCCTCCTTTGAGAGCTTAGTAAATAGCCAAGGGCTGTTTGCACTCAATTTAGACAAGGATATTGAAGATACTAATTTCTGTCTTCTTTTTTCTTTAAAGAGTAACGTACTCTCGGGCCCTCTGGTTTCTGAGAACCTTCTTGAGAGTCCTGGTCTGAGTGTAGCTGAAGAAGCTTTAGGACTAGATCAGAGATTCTCAGAGGAACTAAGTCACAACAGAGATTTTCTGTATTTCATCATGCTGAGTCCAAGTCTAATGGACAAAACTGAGTCCATACTGGCAGCAATTTTATTCATAGTTGTTGGAATTAACCCAACTTGGTTTGTGTTCCAGTGGTTTCCAGTTGATACAAAGAAATCCTCAGTATAAATTACTCTTATTCAAGAACTGTTAGTATAAATTATTCTTATTCAAGCCAATCCAGATTGACTAAGACCAAATTCTTTCTCTTCAAATTCTCATCACCCGTACTGTCAACTGCCCTGGTCCAACCACCGTCCTGACCAGTCTCCAATCACCAGTCTTGGTTCCTCTTCAGCTGACTCTCAGCATGGCACCCAGAGTCATGCAGTTAAAGCCCGAGCTGGGTTCTTATTACTCCTCCCCTGCTCAAAACCCTGCATGGCCTTCCACCCCTGGGACTAAACTAGGACTCCAAATGCCTGCAGAGCCATCACGCTCTGCCCACGTCAGCCCGGCTTCCCTGTCTACTGTTCCTGCCCCCTCCTCTCTCCCCCAACATGGCCAAGCCACCAGGCATGCCTCAGCCATCTCTTGCTGTTCCATCTGCCCCAGAAGATGCACCCCTGGAACAACCCTCCCCCTTATCTGCCCAATCTACTCCTGTCACCAAGCAGGACCTCTGGGGTCTTCCTGGGACAGACCCCATCCCCCACATCCTCTGCTGTAGCTCCTCTCTGAAGCACCCAGATAACAGTATCTCAGGACGGTCATGAGCACACAGCCCCCAGACTGTCCGGCGCCCAAGGACTGAGGCTGTTAACCCCCTTGTTACCTTACCAGCAACCAATCAGAGAACTGTGCATGAGCCAATCACATACCCTGCGGCAGCCCCTCCCCGTCGTGTGGCCTTTAAAAATGCTTTGTCTTTAAAGGCTTTGGGGTTTTTGGGGGCATGAGCCACGTTGCGCTTGCACAGCCCTGCAATAGATCTTCCGCTTCTCCACACTCTGTCGTTTGGTGGTGTTTGGCCTCACTGTACACACGAACTTGTGTTTGATAAAACTTCCACTCCAAGATCCCCAGCCTGGGGATCCCCTGAGCCCTTGTAACTATCTCACAGATGACATATCTGACTTATTCGGTCAGTTCTCTGCCTCCCTGACCAGAGGCCATCTCAGGAAGGATCCTTCATGGCTGGTGCTCACTGGCACACCAACGCTTGTTCAAGCAAGACGTGCCAAGTACACGGACAGATGCCAAGGTTCTCCTCACCCATGCCAGGGGCTGCCATCAGGATCCTGGAGACAACTACTTGCGTGATGGCTTGTTTGGCAGCATTTGCCGACTCGCCCAGGCGGTTCCCGTTCTCATCTGTGACAGGAATGCCAACTTTGAGTTCCCTGGAGAGCAAGACACGTGCAAAGTTCATACACAGGCGGTTCATGGAACAGCTGGAAACAGTACTTAGGCTGTGAAAGATCAAGTCCTACTTAATCCAAAAATGCACTCCAGGGTCATTTTTGGCCCTAATAAGCCTGAGTTTTAAATGCCATGAACAGGCTTAATCCTTGTGGGATAGACACAAAAAGGAAACAACACTAGCAAACTTTGTGGGGGAAAAAAAAAAAGAGGTAGCATTTTGAATAACAAAAGAACTCAAAGGATGACTGGGTAACAAAGAATTTCAGGCAAGGCTTAACTGGGGCTCCTGCTGCAGCAGTGGGGAGCGAAAACAAGTAACAGCTTCCTTTTCCAGCTTGCTGGCTCCCTGGGGGCTTGCTAGCTCCCTCAGTTGGGGGCCAGCTTGTTGCTTATATGCGGTGAGAGCAGGGGTGTGTCCAGGGGTCCAGCAGGACGGTGGCTTAGGCATTTTGTCCAGTCCTTAGGTTGTCCTGTGCAGGGGCCTGCCCCAGCCCCCTGCTTTTGCTCCAGGCTCTTCAAAAGTGGGAGCTGGCTGTTTTGGTCTCTTTTTATCTTTTCTCCAGAATATGCCCTAACAATGAAGCCTTGCCTGAATTTCTAAAGAAAAGAAAATGAGATACAATTCACAGCATCATTAAGTCAGCTAACTATACCGAGAGAGCAGCCACAAGTACAGGCACTACTGAATATTTAACTATGGCCACTAATGCTATAATTATCGCTCCTCTGTTACCCTGTTTTTTGTTATCCATTCCAAAATGCTTTTTTTTTTCATTCTTCCTTCTCCTTTAATTTTTGCCAGTACTAAAAAATACTTCCAAAGATATAGATTAATCTTATCTTAAACCCTAAAAGAAAATCTGGGTGGGGGAAGAACCTATTTTATAGAATAAGCTTTCCGGACACAGACATAAGTCTGAGATCTATTTTTTTTTAAACCTTGTATCATACAGAAATAGAAAGACTAGTCCAAATCCCATATGCTCATCAGTCCACTTTAATAATCAGCAACTCAGAGCTGATCCTGTTTCATCAACAGGCCCATCCTCACCCCGTTACCAGATTACATGAGGCAAATCTCATATATTTCATCTGCAAATACTGAAATAAAACAAAAGTTTTAAAAGTTTCAACAAAGCAATTTATTAGAAGAGACCCTACTGTCAAGCAAAAGTCCTCTCTAGGAGGGCATATTAACCTTACCTTTGCCTCATTAACGGAATATTAATGCAATTAGCCGCAGCTACAGCAGCGAAGGGAACAAAACGTCCTATGAGCGGAGAGACATGCTGCAGAAAAGATAATTCCGAAAGCAAGATCTTATTTTTTCTACAGTACTGAATGCAAATACTTATTTCTTCTCAAAAACCACTACCAAGGCAGAGTCCTACTTGTATAGAAACGCAGGCCAAAAGTGTGCTCAAAACTTGTTTCCTAGAGGTTATTTTTCTATTGCCAGCCTGGGCATCCTGGGACCAGGTGGACATCCATGATATTTTGATGGCTGCATGTGGATGATAGAGCAGGGTTTTTGAAGTCCCCAAGTCTTGGGTTTAGATGCTGACTCCTCCACTTTTCAGAGGTGTGCCCCGAGGTATCCTGCCCAGCACCCAGCCTTGGTGGGCTGTGTGGGTGGTAGGGAAGCATTTAGCACTTAAGACACAGTGTCAGGTACAATGTTATTAGTGAGGATATAATTTTTTTTAAAAAAAACAAAAACAGTTGAAGATGATAACTATAATAAGAAAGTCATCAGACTTGAACTATTTTGAGAAATAACAGAGAGACTTCGAGTCAGGTAGGTGAGAACAAATTAAGATGCTTTACTATGGAGACAAAAATCTGAATACCTTGGTTAATGCGTTGAGTCCTAGAGCTGTTGCCACAGCACCTGTTGTTGCAGAAACGTAAGCTGTTCCCAGTTCACTGAAAAGAAGGAAAATGGTACATAAACAATGAGTATGTCAGAAAACTCAAGTCCAACATTTTGGGAAGAAATGAAGAAGATTAAGAATAGAGATTCCATAAAACATGACACAAATGAGCTTATTGGAGGGACAGGAACACGCTCACGAGAAGAGCCTCGTGGCTGCCAAGCTGGAAGAGGGAGGGAGCGATGGACTGCGGGTTTGGGTTTAGCGGATGCAAACCACTGTATATAGAATGGATAAACAACAGTGTTCTGTACAGCACAGGGAACTACAGTCGACATCCTGTGACAGACTGCAGCGGAAACGAATATGAAAAAGAATGTACATTTTAACCAAATCACTTCATTGCACAATAGAAACTAACAACATTGTAAATCAACCATACTTCAATAAAATAAGTTTAAAAAAAAAATTCATTGATGAATATTTCAATGATATATTGAATGATATATTCAGCTCTGCCAGCAGAGCTATTCATACAAAAAGGAAGCAGACCCATATAAAAATGGCATTCTTCACCTAACTTCATTCTTAACCTACCTACCACGCTGAACAAGTAGATGTGAAGAATATGTGTGTCTGGGGGAGGGGAAGAAAGGAAGCTGTGACAGGGCAGGAAGCTACAAATGTGGGAGAATGCATATTAGCTTAAATGTTTGTAGCATATGGACTTAAATAAAAAGTACTTCTCAAAATATTGCTATACATACTGAAAGTAAAAATGCAGTGCAGCCAGTCTTAAAATGACATCTTATTGTATAAAAATACTAAAAGTCTTATCCTCAAAATACAAGTAAGCCCAGCAGTTCTCTATTATTTTAAAATAAATTTTAATTCAAGAATTGGATGAAATGAAGGTGTGATCAGCACTGCTGGGTTGCAGATTTCAATATTCTTTGTTCCCTAGGATGATAATAGAAGAATACAGATGATCAAACTCAATTTAAGAGTTAAAACAAAACCAAAAATTCTTTGAAGTGTTATATAAGTTAGGCTCAAAGTTTTGGTTAACTAATCAGTTTAGCTTGCCTGAACATTTTTTCACAGGAGGCAAAATTTTAAATCCATTCATTTTCTTTCAGGCTCCAGCTGAGTTCAGTTCAGTTCAGTTGCTCAGTTGTATCCGACTCTTCGCGACCCCATGAATCGCAGCATGCCAGGCCTCCCTGTCCATCACCAACTCCCAGAGTTCACTCAGNTTGGGGGCAGGAGGAGAAGGGGACGACTGAGGATGAGATGGCTGGATGGCATCATGGACTCGATGGACGCGAATCTGAGTGAACTCTGGGAATTGGTGATGGACAGGGAGGCCTGGCGTGCTGCGATTCATGGGGTCGCAGAGAGTCAGACACGACTGAGCAACTGAACTGAACTGAGCACACCCAAGTCCAGCTGTGTTCTCCGAAATGACAAGATTTCATTCTTTTTTTTTAATGGCTGAGTAATATAGTTTTTACATTTCTATATTTATCACAACTTCTTATCCATTCATCTATTGATTGGTACTTAGATTGCTTCCATATCTTGGCTATTGTAAACAATGCTGCAATAAACATAAGTATACATACATCTTTTTTTGAATATCCAGGAGTGGAACTCATGGACTATATGTATTGGGTTGGTGGAAAAGTAATTATGGCTTTGCATTGCTTAATTTTGCCGTTTGATACTGGAATACATTCTTAAATAAATGTGGTTATGTTATACCTCATTTTAATGTGCATTGCTTGCTTTATCATTTTTTACTATGACTTATTTAGTTCAGTTCGGTAGCTCAGTTATGTCTGACTCTGTGATTCCATGGACTGCAGCACGCCAGGCTTTCCTGTCCATCACCAACTCCTGGAGCTTACTCACACTCATGTCCATTGAGTCAGTGATGCCATACAACCAGCTCATCCTCCCGCCTTCAATCTTTCCCAGCATCAGGGTCTCTTCAAATAAGTCAGTTCTTCGCATCAAGTGGCCAAAGTATTGAAGCTTCAGCTTCAACATCAGTCCTTCCAATGAATATTCAGGACTGATTTCCTTTAGGATTGACTAGTTGGATCTCCTTGTAGTCCAAGTGACTCTCAAGAGTCTTCTCCAACACCACAGTTCAAAAGCATCAGCTCTTCACTGCTCAGCTTTCTTTATGGTCCAACTCTCACATCCATACATGACTATTAGAAAAATCATAGCTTTGACTAGGCAGGCCTTTGTTGGCAAAGTAATGTCTCTGCTTTTTAATATGCTGTCTCGGTAGGTCGTAACTTTTTTTCCCAGGAGCAAGCGTCTTTTAATTTCATGGCTGCAGTCACCATCTGCAGTGATTTCGGAGCCAAGAAAATAAAGTCTCTCACAATTTCCATTGTTTCCCCATCCATTTGCCATGAAGTGATGGGACCAGATGCCATGATCTTCGTTTTCTGTGTGTTAAGTTTTAAGCCAACTTCTTCACTCTCCTCTTTCACTTTCATCAAGAAGCTCTTTAGTTCTTCTTTGCTTTCTGCCATAAGGGTGGTGTCATCTGCATATCTGAGGTTATTGATATTTCTCCCAGCAATCTTGATTCCAGCTTGTGCTTCATCCAGCCTGGCATTTCACATGATGTACTCTGCATATACGTTAAATAAGCAGAGTGACAATATACAGCTTTGACGTCCTCCTTTCTGGATCTGGAACTAGTCTCTTGTTCCACGTCCAGTTCTAACTGTTGCTTCTTGACTTGCATACAGATTTCTCAGGAGGCAGGTCAGGTGATCTGGTATTTCCATCTCTTTAAGAATTTTCCACAGTTTGTTGTGAAATGTCTTATTACTTGCTATATATTTCATATTTTTTAGACTATGGGAATGACATTAAACAAAAGGCAAATCTGAGTGATTTTCAAGTTCAAAATGGGTTGTAAAGCAAGCAGAGGCAATTCGCAACATCAAGAACTCATTTGGCCCAGGAACTGCTAATGAACATACAGTGCAGCGGTGCTTCAAGAAATTTTGCAAAGGAGACGAGATCCTTGAAGATGAGGAGCCCAGTGGCCGGGCATCAGAGGTTGACAAGAACCATTGAGGGCCACCATCAAAACTGATTCTCTTACAACTACATGAGAAGTTGCTAAAGAACTCCACATTGTCCTTTCTATGGTTGTTTGGCATTTGAAACAAACTGGAAAGGTGAAAAAGCTTGGTAAGTGCTCACAAGCTGACTGCAGATCAGAAAATTATTGTTCTGAAACATCGTCTTCTCTTACTCTACACAACAATGAACGGTTTCTCAAGCAGATTGTGATGTGTGACAAGTGGATTTTATATGACAACCAGCAACGACCTGCTCAGTGGTTGGACTGAGAAGAGGCTCCGAACACTTCCCAAAGCCCAACCTGCACCCAATAAAAGGGGCATGGTGACTGTTTGGCGGCCTACTGCGGGCCTGATCCGCCACAGCTTTCTGAATCCCAGTGAAACCACTACATCTGAGAAGTGTGCTCAGCAAATTGATGAGATGCACCGAAAACTGTGACCCCTGCAGCCTGCACTGGTCAACACAATGGCCCCCGATCTTCTCTTGACAACGCCTGGCCACACTTTGCACACTGAACACATCAGAAGTTGAACGAGCTGGGCTACGAAGCTTTGCCTCATCCACCGCACTCACCTGCCCTCTCACCAACCAACTACCACTTCTGCAAGCATCTTCATCCCTTTGGCAGGGAAAATGCTTCCACGACCAGCAGGAGGCTTGGAAAACACTTTCCCAGAGTTCATCGAATCCCCAAGCATGGGTTTTTATGCTACAGGAATAAACAAAATTATTCCTTGTTGGCAAAAATGTGTTGACAGTAATGGTTCCTATTTTGATTAATAAAGATGTGTTTGAGCGTAGTTATAATGGTTTAAAATTCATGATCAGAAACCGCAATTATGCACCACCTAATAGTTTTAATTTTTAAAGGAATCTCCATTCTACACATTCCCACTAATAGGACATGAGGGTTCCCTTTCCTCTACATCCTCACGGAAAGTTGTTATTTGTTGTCTTTTTGATTCTGACAGGTGTGAGATGATACTTCATTGTGGTTTTAATTTGCATTTCCCTAACAACTAATGACGCTCTGCATCTTTCTATATGCGAGCTTGATATTTCTATATTTTCTTTGGTTGAATGTCAGCAGTCTACTCAAATCTTTGGACCATTTGAAAAAATTGGGTTTAAAAGAATTCTTTATCTCTTCTTGATGTAAGTCCCGTATGAGCTGTAAGTTTTGCAAATATTTTCTTCCAGTTTGTGAACTGCACTGTTGTTCTCTAAATAGTGTCTTCTGCTGTGTAGAGATGTAACTTTTCCCTTATTCTTCATGCTTACAGCCTAAGGAATCTTTGCCTACCCAAAGTCATACAGATTTTATCTTGCTTTCTTCTAGAAGCTTTATAGTTTTAGCTTGCATATTTAGGTTTATCATTCATTTCAAGTTATGTTTATGGTTTTGTTTAAGGATTAATACTTTTTAAAATACGAAAATCCATTTTCCAGACTCACTCATCAAACAGAATATTCTTTCTCTGTTGAATTATCTTGAGAATTCTATTTTGGGATCCTCTGTTCTGTCCCACTGACCTATATACCTATCTTTATGCTATACTGTTTTGATTACTTGAGCTTGATAGTAAATCTTGAAATCAGGCATTTAATATTTTTGTTGCTACTGAAAATACTATTTGTAAAATTTCAATTTCCAGTTATTAGTTGTTACTAAATAGAAACTCACGGAGAAGCCAATGGCACCCCACTCCAGTAGTCTTGCCTGGAAAATCCCATGGATGGAGAAGCCTGGTGGGCTGCAGTCCATGGGGTTGCACAGAGCCAGACATGACTGAGCGACTTCCCTTTCACTTTTCACTTTCATGCACTGGAGAAAGAAATGGCAACCCACTCCAGTGTTCTTGGCTGGAGAATCCCAGGGACGGGGGAGCCTGGTGGGCTGCCATCTATGGGGTCGCACAGAGTCAGACACGACTGAAGTGACTTAGCAGCAGCAGCAGCAGCAAATAGAAACTCAATTGATTTCTGTATATTGATCTTGTATCTCGTGATTGGGCTAAACACGCTCTATTTGCATTTTTGGTAGATTTTTCCTACACAGATGATCATGCTTTCTGTGAATGAAGACAGTTTTAGTTCCTTTCCTGTCTATACATCTTTTTTCTTACTGGATTACTAGCTACTTGGCAGAATGCTAAATGAAAGCAGTGACTGTTGAACTCTTGGCTTTGTTCTTGATCTCAGGGGAAAAGTTTTCATTCTTTCATCATTAAATTTGGTGTCTGTTGTAGGGTTTTCTTAGATGTATTTTATTCCTTCTATTCCTAGTCTGCTAGGAGTTTCATCATGAATTGCTGGTGGATTCTCTGTTTTTTCTGCCTCTATTGAGATGACCATATGTTTTTCTGTCATAGTCTACTAATACAGTAATTTCCAAATGTTAAAATGAAATTGCATTGTTGTAACAAACCACCTTTGGGTTCTGCTTATTTCAGGTATTATCCTTTTTATATATGGCTAGATTTAAGCTGTTAATTTTGTTGAGGATTTTTGCGTCTATGTTAATGAGGGATATTGGTCTGTAATTTTTTTCTTGCAATCCCTTTGGCTTAGCTGTCAGTAGTGCCATAAAATGGATGAGGAAGACTTTCCCCCTCTTCTATTTTCTGGGAAAGTTTTGATGGAATTGGTATTGTTTCTTCCTATGAAGAAATGATTTCCTTCACCTGTGATGCTAACTAGTCTGAGAGATTTTAGTGGGAAAGTTTTATATTTATTTATTCCATCTTTCTCTTTAGTTTTTATTCATCTCATTTCTTCCTTATTCCTTTTTTCTCTTTCCTTGCCTTCTTTTGCATTGAGTCAATTTTGGTAATTTGTATATTCATAGAGGGTTAGATATTTTACTAAGATTTCTGAAATTTTTGGCAAAGAGCTAAATAGTAGTCTTTATTTTTGTATTTCTATTTCCCGTAGGAAGCTTCCTTATGCTCTTGCTATATAGTTTTAATTTTATATATTTATTTCATATTGATTAGATGTGCTAGAGCCTTATCTTTCCCTAGGTTTATCAAAGAACTAGTTTTTACATTTATTTTTCTATTAATTTCTGACTTTAAACAAATATGAACTTCCCTCTGTTTTCCTTGAAAAGCAGTCTATGGAGCAGTTAACAAAATGTACCCTGGAGCCAGACTGTCTGGGTTTCCTATGCTGGCTCTGTCACTTAACAGTGGCAGGACTCAGAGCCAGCTAACCTTTCCTGCCTTAGTTCTTTCATCTGAAAAATGGGCACATGAGTAGCATTTACTTTTGCTGTGATGCTTAAATGAATGCATATAAAGTGCTCCAGGCAGTATCAGCCCACAGCATGTGCTATGTGGTACTGTATTTTCTTTTTATTATCTTGAGTTGCTCTTTAATTTCTTAAGCTAAACTCTCAGTTCATTTGCCATCAGCCTTTAATGTTTAATCAGAGGGACACATAAAACTATAAACTTCTCTTCACAGTACAAGTTTGGCACAATCCCCTAAGTTTTGATATTAATTTTCTCATTATTTCTACTTTGTGATTTTACTCTTGGTTTTTCTTTTCATACAGTTAAAGGGAAGTATTGAACAATTCTGATGTGATCAGATGACTGTGTTTAATCAAGTTCTGTCTGTATTTCTAATGGTCTTTTCTTTGTGTATTTGATGCAACATTAACAGTTTCATGAATACTGACCATGTTCATTTTCTCAATATCATTTTTTTTCTGATCTATTTGCCCTGAATTGAACTTTGTCTGATTTTCATACAACTTCCTTTTTATTTGCAGTTACCTTTGTTCTGCTTTGTAATGTTAGCCATTTTTATTACCTTCTGTTGGGTTTACATTAAAGTGGCATTGTTGGAATCCCACGAAGACTACAGATTATCAGGATTCACACTTCCTGAAGCTATACTATACATGATTCTTCTTCGACACCAACTAACCCTTTGAGATATCCTCCCCCGAAAGATCACAGATAATTTGTCTTTTAGTGGAAGAAGGAGAACTCTGAGGTATTTCTTAGTCATTAATTCAACAACTGGTTTTACAAATGAATACATATGTCTTATATATAATATTACATATAATACATATAAAAGCAGACGTGATTAAAGCAGCATTACCCCTAATCCCCAGTGGAGCAGGCCTAGGCAATTTATGACACAGACTTTAAGGGCTTATATGAAAAGAGAAAATGAAGTGTTCTTGGAGGAAGGCACCATATTTCTCCCTTTGCAACAACCTCACACAGAGATGACTCGTGGCTAGAAGCCCTCATGCATTCCTACTGGGATGCCACATCCCTGTTGAGCTTGTTAAGTATTTTTTACTCTATTTTAAAGTCTTTGATTTCAGTAGAGGATTCTGATCCTTTCTACATGTATTGTTATCACTGGGCTATCTGGTCTCTATCTTATTTAATGTTATTTTAAAACTTTTATGTCAGGTTTTTGGTTTTATCTTTTGTTACGCTTATCACACAGTCTGTTTTTATAACTTTGGGATTTTAGAAGACATGCTGTGCCGTGCTTAGTTGCTCAGTGCTGTTTGACTGTTTGCAACCTCAGGGACTGTAGCCCGCCAGGCTCTTCTGTCCATGGGGATTCTCCAGGAAAGAATACTGGAGTGGGCTGCCAGGCCCTCCTCCAGGGGATCTTTTGAACCCAGGGATCGAACCCAGGTCTCCTGTACTGCAGGTGGGTGCTTTACTGTCTGACCACCAGGGAAGCCCAAGATATACTAAGATTTAACGTGACCATGGTTACCATTAAGATTCTCGAAACCATTCCACAATACAGCGCATTTCTCTAATAGGGTGAAGAGCCAAACCATACATACTTTTGAGACCACCTCCTATTTAAAATGGGCTTCCCAGGAGGCTTGGTGGTAAAGAATCTGCCTGCCAATGCGAGAGATCCGAGTTTAATTCCTGGGTTGTGAAGATCCCCTGGAAAGGGAATGGCAAGCCACTCCAGTATTCTTGCTTGGGAAATCCCATGGATAGAGGAGCCTGGGCTACAGTCCATGGGATAGCAAAGAATTGGACATGGCTAAGCAACTGAGCACATACCTATTTATGATAAGTATTTGGTATACTTTTAATTCCTCCTCTTTTTTTTTTTTTTGTTGATACTACAATATAGGGCTTTAGATTCAGATAGATACTAATTTTTCTTTTTTTTTTTTTTACAAAACATTTAAAATTTCTCTTTGCCTTTACAATGCATTATAACCAGAAAGTGAAAGTCGCTCAGTCGTGTCCAACTCTTTGTGACCCAATGGACTATACAGTCCATGTAATTCTCCAGGCCAGAATACTGGAGCGGGTAGCCTATCCCTTCTCCAGGGGCTCTTCCCAACCCAGGGATCAAACCCAGGTCTCTCGCACTGCAGGTGGTTCTTTACCAGCGGAGCCACAAGGGAAGCCCTTATAACTAGAAACAAAACAACCATTTCTATTTTAACTATTTCAGCATTCATCACTAGTCTACATTATAGCTTCCTTATTTTTTTTAATGTAATAAAATATACATAACATAAAATTTACCACCTTAACCATGTTTAAGGATATAGTTTTAGTGTACTAAGCATATTCATGTTATCGTCCAACTCTTGCCACCATCAATGTTCAGAACTTTTTCATTGTCCCCAACTGAGACTGTATTCATTAAACAATAACTCCTGATCCTCCCCTTCCCTAGACCCTGGCCATCATCATCCTCTTTTCTGTTTCTACGTATTTGCTACTTTAGGCACCTCATGTAAGTGGAACTATGCAATAATTTGTCCTTTTATCTCATTGAGCAGTGCCTTCAAGGTTTATCTGTGTTGAAGTATGTGTTACATTTGGAAAACTCAGCAGTGGCCACAGGACTGGAAAACTAAGTTTTCATTCCAATCCCAAAGAAAGGCAATGCCAAAGAATGCTCAAACTATCACACAATTGCACTCATCTCACACGCTAGCAAATTAATGCTCAAAATTCTCCAAGCCAGGCTTCAACAGTACATGAACCATGAACTTTCAGCTGTTCAAGCTGGATTTAGAAAAGGCAGAGGAATCAGAGATCAAATTGCCAACAGCCATTAGATCATCAAAAGAGCAAGAGAGTTCCAGAAAAACATCTATTTCTGCTTTATTGACTATGCCAAAGCCTTTGACTGTGTGAACCACAACCAACTGTGTAAAATTCTTCAAGAGATGGGAATAACAGACTACATGACCTGCCTCTTGAGAAACCTGTATGCAGGTCAGGAAGCAACAGTTAGAACTGGACATGGAAGAACAGACTGGTTCCAAATAGGAAAAGGAGTCCATCAAGGCTGTATATTGTCACCCTGCTTATTTAACGTATATGCAGAGTACATCATGTGAAACACTAGGCTGGATGAAGCACAAGCTGGAATCAAGATTACAGGGGAAATATCAATAACCTCAGATATGCAGATGACACCACCCTTATGGCAGAAAGCAAAGAAGAACTAAAGAGCTTTTTGATAAAAGTGAAAGAGGAGAGTAAAAAAGTTGGCTTAAAGCTCAACATTCAGAAAACGAACATCATGGCATCTGGTCTCATCACTTCCTGGGAAAGAGACGGGGAAACTATGGAAACTGTGACAGACTTTATTTTTTTGGGCTCCAAAATCACTGCAGATGGTGACTGCAGCCATGAAATTAAAAGATGCTTGCTCCCTGGAAGAAAAGTTATGACTAACCTAGACAGCATATTAAAAAGCAGAGACATTACGTTGCCAACAAAGGTCTGTCTAGTCAAAGCTATGGTTTTTCCAGTAGTCATGTATGGATGTGAGAGTTGGACTATAAAGAAAGCTGAGCAGTGAAGAATTGATGCTTTTGAACTGTGGTGTTGGAGAAGACTCTTGAGAGTCCCTTGGACTGCAAGCAGATCCAACTAGTCCATTCTAAAGGAAATCAGTCCTAAATATTCATTGGAAGGACTGATGTTAAAGCTGAAGCTCCAACACTTTGGCCTCCTGATGCGAAGAGCTGACACATTTGAAAAGACCGTGACACTCGGAAAGACTGAAGGCAGGAGGAGAAGGGGACGACAGAGGATGAGGTGATTGGATGGCATCACCAACTCAATGGACATGAGTTTGGGTAAACTCTGGGAGTTGGTGATGGACAGGGAGGCCTGGCATGCTGCGGTTCATGGGGTCACAAAGAGTGGGACACGACTGAGCGACTGAACTGAACTGAGCACGTGTTAGGATTCCCTTTGTTCTCAAGGCCAAACAGTCCTCTATTGTGTGAATAGACTATGTTTTATTTTTTCATTCATTCCGTGGACACTTGCATCGCTTCTACCTTTGGCTGCTGTGGGTAATGCTACTACAAACACCAGTATGCAAATATCTGTTTAAGACCCAGCTGCCTCTTCTTTTGGGTATGTGCCCAGAAGCAGAATACCTGGATATATGTAATTCCATTTTGAATTGTTTGCAGAATCACTACATACTATGGATTTCTTATTTTTGAACTCAATTTTGCTTTATTTCTTGACCTCATGAGAAGGATTGATGAAGAGTCTATTTTTTACATTTTTTAAGACTTTTTTTTTTGATGTGAACCATTTTTTAAAGTGTTTATCAAATTCGTTACAATATTGATTTGGTTTTATCTTCTGGCTTTTTGGCTGTGAGTTCCCAGACCAGGGATCAAACAGGCTCCTCTTGCATTGGAAGAGGAAGTCTTAATCACTGAAGGGCCAGGGAAGTCCCCAGGAGTTTATTTTTGATGTATATTTTTCTGTTGCCTCTCTAAACAGACTCTCTGGTATAAAATTCCTCAGTTACGTGCTTTCTCCAGGAAACCCAGCATATTTTTTGCTGTCCTCACGTGCTCAGTGCATAGATGAAAAGGTTGAGTTCTCTCTCATTTGTTCTTGTTTTAAATAACTTTTTTCCTGTTTTGGCTGCTTATAACATTTTTAAAAGTTTCTTTGTAGAAAAAGCAAAGGAAAAAAATTTCCATTTTGCGGGGGTCTCTGCCTACAACAGGGTGAGTTTAATTTCTAGATATTTCACTACAGGAAAATTATTTATTTACTTAATGTTATTTTGTTCACATTTTTCTAATTTCTCCTTGAGAAGCATCAGTGAATTATGTCTTCACGCACCATCCTCTCTGCTCTTGAAATGCAATCCTTTTCACGCTCACTTTTTCACCTGGATCAGAAGTTGACAAGTCACGTCCTATGTCTAAGTGGCTGGGAAGCTAACAATGGTTTTTCCACTTTTAAAGGGTGGCAAACACGCAAAACAACACAAAAGAATGACTGTAGGGCTCACAAAGCGAAAATATTTACATCTGGCCCTTCGCATAGGAAGTATGCCGACCTTGGATTCTCAGCCTTGGAGAGCGACTCAGGTTTACCCCTGGCCTCTCTGTGTCTGCTTTTTCTTGGTATAATTGCCATCCTGAGTTCTCCACCACTGGCGCCGTGAAGGTTTTAATTTTGCTATTACAGGTTTAGGGGCTTTGCAATCTCCTTTAAGGCTTCGTTTCAGCTCCTCTAGCTGTCTTTACCTCTCTACCTCTCTTCTTTTCTCGGCTTTTGTTCCAGAATCACAGAACATTTCACTGGTCGGAATTCCCGAAATAACATTTCTGCTCTCTTCCGTTGCCTCTTTTCTCAGGACTTGCTCACACGGCTCCAGGACGTTCTCTGCCGGGGAGCCCTCCTTCTGCATGGCGGCACACGCCAGGCCCTGGCCAGCTCAGCACTCGGCAACAGTCTGTAGACTGCCCTTGGTTTCCCTGACTACCCGCGCGACAGCCAGGTATGCACCCTGCCTGCATTATCTATGGCACGTTTAGGCTTCGAGCTCACACTAATCCAGTTCTCAGCTTCTAACTTTCCCTGAGAGCAGGACTCAGAAAAGTACTGTCTGTGGCCTCTACGGCTAGCTAGCTAAGAGTGGTTTTTCTATTGTTTTTTAAAGGATTGTAAAACAACCAACCAACCAAAAAGCAAATAGCCAAGAAATTAGCAAGAACAGACAGAACATGCAGAATAAGATGGAAACCCTTTGTGGTCCACGAAGCTTCAAATATTAATATTTCTTATATGGTCATTTATCAAGAAAGCTGCACGTCCATCAACAGATGAGTGGATAAGGAAGATGTGGTATATATATATATATATATATATATACACACATACAGTTGACTCATTGGAAAAGACCAGTGCTAGGAGGGATTGGGGGCAGGCGGAGAAGGGGACGACAGAGGATGAGATGGCTGGATGGCATCACTGACTCGATGGACATGAGTTTGAGTAAACTCTGGAAGTTGGTGATGGACAGGGAGGCCTGGTGTGCTGTGATTCATGGGGTCGCAAAGAGTCGGATATGTCTGAGCGACTGAACTGGGCTGAGCTGATATATATATGTAATGCTACTTATCATAAAAAAGAATGAAATTTTGCCATTTGCAGCAACATGGATGGAACTGGAGGGCATTTGCTAACTAAGTGAAATATGGCAGACAGAAAAATAAATACTGTATATTATTGCTTATATGTGGAATCTAAAAAAAACAACAAACCAGTGAATATAACAGAAAAGAATCAGGCACACAGATACATAGAACAAACTAGTGGTTATAAGTTGTTGGGGGGCAATATACGGGTGGAAGACTGGGAGGCATAAACCCCTGGGTGTAAGACAGGCTCAAGGACGTATTTTGAAACACAGCATACAGTTATTTTGTTAATAACTGTAAATTGAGTATAGCCTTTAAAAACTGCATTACAATTTTTTAAAATAAATGAAAGTTGCGACTACTGCCCTAGAGCTCATGCCTCTTCTCTACCTCACGCCTGGCTCTTTGAACTGACAAAATCCATCCCAAACCTACAAACCATGCCACCAGCATCCTTCGCATCTGAGCTACTATACATGGTGTTTATTCATTGAGGCTTTATCTAAGAAGTGACCAATGTACCCTAATTCCTGACAACTTGGTTTTGTAAGAGGTGGCTTCCACCTGGAGAGAGAAGGATGTGGATGCAGGGGTAGCTGAATCAGAGAGTGGGAGGCAGGGCACCTCACAGATTGGAACTTATGAGTTGGAGGATGGTTGTCTTATATTCAGGTTACTATGAACCTTGGATATTTCTGTTAAGAGTCAGCAATGGGGTACAAAACCTGTCTTCTTATTTATTTATTTTTTTTTTCTTTTGATAAAAAGGATTCAATTGCAAAAATATGTTGAAAACTCACTAAGGGAAGGTTTAAGACAAGAGGCCACCAGGACGATCTACTAACACATTAAGTCAAAAAGCATACCATTAGTGTTACCTGTAATCATGGACTACCTTCCTCGCCGCCTCCAGTTGCTCGTTGGTTAGCAGAATGTTCCTGGGATCAGTTACAGTGAAGAAATGTTTGGCCCGTCCAATGAAAGTGCTTTGATCCCATCGAGGTTCCTTGATGTTAATGTTTGGTGGAAGTTCTCCAGACATCTTCCTGGACTGGAGAGGACAGAAAGACAAGCTGATTTAAGATTTATAATGTTACCATACACTTGGAAACTTTGTAATTACACTAAAGAGTTAGGGACACTTCAGTTTACGAAAATAACTTTGTAATATATGACAGAGACACAATTTAAGCCCAAACCTAAATCTGTTTGCAAATCTTAGTTGATCCTAAACAAATTTCAATAATTTCCCACACAGTTGTTTTTAAAAGGACATCGTATTTCATCATCCCTTACTTTTGAAAACCTATCCTTTAGAAAAAAATTAAAATAATATGAAAAGTCAGAAATAACATCAACAGTAATAGGCACTGAAGCTTGAAATTCTTTTTCTGGGTGAAAGAACCAACGTCAAACTACTTCTGCATTCTGGCTTACTAAATCTGTTATTCCTACAAGTAGAAGCGACTAATGCAAAAAGAGGGCCACATGCTAAAACTTCTGCAATTAAAAAAAGATTCAGATTCATTCAGCCTTACTCAGCATAAAGATCACCCATCAAAAATGAAAAATCATGCTCTTCAGTCTCACAGGGTCATAATGGGAAAAGCACATCTTGCCAACTCCATGAACAGTCATAACATGGGAGCATATAATTTTTCTCACAAAGTACTTATTTTCTGGCTAAGAACCTTTACTTTTTTCTAAAGTAACTAATTTCTTTCTCTGAGTAATATATGTTTATTGTTAGAACTGCTCTGTATTGTTATAATACATGCTTATTGTACTATTTTGAGTAATATAAGCTTTATGGTAGAAAATGAAGAATAAAGAAACAAAATCTACTATAATTTAGCCATTCTGAAATAATTATTGTTGCTCTCTTTGTATATTTCCTTGCAGATATTTTCTATACATGTTATCATCTAATTAAAACAAATAACAAAGTTGATCTCATACTTGGTATTTTAATGTCCTGACTATTTCTTGCACTTATTTCATAAGCCCTCAAAAGTTATGACCAACCTAGATAGCATATTGAAAAGCAGAGATATTACTTTGCCAACAAAGGCCCATCTAGTCAGGCTATGGTTTTTCCTGTGGTCATGTATGGATGTGAGAGTTGGACTGAGAAGAAAGCTGAGCGCCAAAGAATTGATGCTTTTGAACTGTGGTGTTGGAGAAGACTCTTGAGAGTCCCTTGGACTACAAGGAGATCCAACCAGTCCATTCTGAAGGAGATCAGTCCTGGGTGTTTTTTGGAAAGAATGATGCTAAAGCTGAAACTCCAGTACTTTGGCCACCTCATGAGAAGAGTTGACTCATTAGAAAAGACTCTGCTGCTGGGAGGGATTGGGGGCAGGAGGAAAAGAGGACGACAGGAGGAGATGGCTGGATGGCATCACTGACTCGATGGACGTGAGTTAGAGTGAACTCCAGGAGTTGGTGATGGACAGGGAGGCCTGGCATGCTGCGATTCATGGGGTTGCAGAGTCGGACACGACTGAGCGAATGAACTGAGCTGAACTGATGGCTCTAAATATTCATTTGGGGTATTTAGCAACACCTTCAACGTTTATGTTATTTTCAGTTTTTCACTATGAAAAGAAATGCTGTATCACTGTCTACTAATTTTTTCCCTTGTAGCTAGTGACTTCCTTAAACTATCTCTCTCTATATGATATTAGAAGGTCAAAGGATTTGATCACTATTATGGCTTCAAACCACTGCTGTCTCGTCTGGTCTCCTCTTCTTGCATTTCTAACACTGGTTCCTCTATTGCTTTCTTTTCCAGGTCATTTTTTCATTAAGTTATTTTTCAGTGCTTCACTAGATTGTAGGTGTTTTAAGATGTCACTGCCTGTCATGTAAACTTTATTAGAATCTCAAATTAACATGTATCATGGCCCACTGGGTCCAAATCAAGCATGTTAGGCCCGCAGATGTGAGGAACGCAGTGTATGTGAAACAGTGGGTCAGGGGGAGTGAGAAAGTACAAAATCAGCCCTATTATTCTTAAAGCAGGCTGAGATGACAAACAGATAAAGTCAGCTGTGAAGTTAACGGGAAACCATATTTCTCCCAGGGGCTTCCCTGGTGGCTCAGCAGTGAAGAATCTGCCTGCAACGTGGGAGACTCAGGTTTGACCCCTGGGCTGGGAAGGTCCCCACTCCAGTACTCTTGCCTGGAATTTCATGAACAGAGGAGCCTGTACAGTCCATGGCGTCGCAAAGACTCAGACATGACTGAGCAACTAACACTTCCTTTCATATTTCTCTGAAACTCATAATGCAGCTAAAAGGTATCATAATGACCCCATTTTTTGGGTGACCCTGCTTTCTTATCTCACTTGTGGATAAGAAACCTTGTTCTCCATAATTGCAGACTGTCAGAAACTTTGTTGTTTGAAAAAACAATATTCCAAGTCTTTCTTAACTTTGCTGTTTCCACAGAAACAAGGTCATAGGGCTACTTCATAGTCCAGAGCTTCACAGCCAACCCTGCTCTGCTGCTGCTGCTAAGTCACTTCAATCGTGTCCGACTCTGTGCGACCCCATAGACGGCAGCCTACCAGCCTCCCCCGTCCCTGGGATTCTCCAGGAAAGAACACTGGAGTGGGTTGCCATTTCCTTCTCCAATGCATGAGAGTGAAAAGTGAAAGTGAAGTCACTTAGTCATTTCCAACTCAGCGACCCCATGGACTGCAGCTGACCAGGCTCCTCTGTCCATGGGATTCTCCAGGCAAGAGTCCTGGAGTGGGGTGCCATTGCCTTTTCCAAGCCCTGCTCTGAGTCAATCATAATATTGCTTCATTAAGCTTCCCTAAGTTCCACCATTCTCCAAGATGCTCTGAAAGACCTATCTCTTCCTTTGTGGTTGAGACAGCCCCAGTTCCTCCACTGTTATTTCTCTCACTGAAATGCATGTAACTTTATTTAACTAAGGTTTGTCCCTGCTAGTTTTTAACCAGTTCTGCTACGATAAAAGAAGTGTCTAAATTTCAAATTAGGGCACCTTTAAGTCATGCATGTCACGTCCGGAGATACGAAGAAACACTTCAAAGAGCTGGGCCACTGTATGAAGAAATATCTAAATTTCAAATGAGACATATTATCTATAAAACATTTCAAAGGAAAACAGAAACTCCAATTCATGCCCAGGAAAATAGGTATCAGACTTGTGTGCAGGGACTTAGGGCTCTGCTGAGGGACTTGTGACCTCTAGGGGAGTGGAGTGCTGCACTCAATACGCCGGCAAGTTTGGAAAACTCAGCAGTGGCCACAGGATTGGAAAAGGTCAGTTTTCATTCCAATCCCAAAGAAAGGCAACACCAAAGAATTTTCAAACTACTGCACAACTGCACTCATCTCACACGCCAGTAAAGTGATACTCAAAATTCTCCAAGCCAGGCTTCAACAGCATGTGAACCGTGAACTTCTAGATGTTCAAGCTGGATTTAAAAAAGGCAAAGGAACCAGAGACCAAATTGCCAACATCCGTTAGATCATCAAAAAAGCAAGAGAGTTCCAGAAAAACATCTATTTCTGCTTTGTTGACTATGCCAAAGCCTTTGACTGTGTGGATAACAACAAACTGTGGAAAATTCTTCAAAAGATGGAAATACCAGACCATCTTACCTGGCTCCTGGAAAATCTGTATGCAGGTCAGGAAGCAACAGTTAGAAATGGACATGGAACAGCAGACTGGTTCCAAATAGGAAAAGGAGTACGTCAAGGCTGTATATTGTCACCCTGCTTATTTAACTTCTATGCAGAGTACATCATGAGAAACACTGGGCTGGATGAAGCACAAGCTGGAATCAAGAGTGCTGGGAGAAATATCAATAACCTCAGATATGCATATGACACCATCCTTATGGCAGAAAGCAAAGAAGAACTAAAGCGCTTCTTGATGAAAGTGAAAGAGGAGAATGAAAAAGTTGGCTTACAACCCAGCATTCAGAAAACAAAGATCACGGCACCTGGTCCCATCATTTCATGGCAAATAGTTGGGGAAACAATGGAAACACTGACAGACTTTATTTTCTTGGGCTCCCAAATCACTGCAGATGGTGACTGCAGCCATGAAATTAAAAGACACTTGATCCTTGGAAGAAAAGTTATTATCAACTGAGACAGCAGATTAAAAACAGAGACATTACATTGCCAACAAAGGTCTGTCCAGTCAAAGCTATGGTTTTTCCAGTAGTTATGTATGGATGTGAGAGTTGGACTACAAAGAAAGCAGAGCACCGAAGAATTGATGCTTTTAAACTGTGGTGTTGGAGAAGACTCTTGAAAGTCCCTTGGACTGCAAAAGGATCCAGTCAGTCCATCCTAAAGGAAATCAGTCCTAAATATTCATTGGAAGGACTGATGGTGAAGCTGAAACTCTAATACTTTGGTCATCTGATGCAAAGAACTGACTCATTTGAAAAGACCCTGATGCCGGGAAAGACTGAGGGCAGGAGGAGAAGGGGACGACAGAGGATGAGATGGCTGGATGGCATCACTGACTCAAGGGACATGGGTCTGAGTAAACTCCGAGAGTTGGTGATGGACATGAGGCCTGGCGTGCTGCAGTCCATGGAGTCACAAAGAGTCGGACACGCCTGAGCAACTGAACTGAACAGAGGGGAGTGGAGGGGATTCATGCTCAACCACAGTAGGTCTGCTCTCATCTGCCGTCTACAGCTGTGTTTTATGGCAACGATCTTTTAAAGAGAGGGTTCTACTGCTTGGGGGGAAGAAAAGCAAAAAAGAAAAAAGCTGAAAATCACTATAGGAGACAATAAAATGAAAATCTATGAGATAACTAATAAAGGTACAGAAGGTCTCAAGCTGTTTTTTACTTCAAGTTCCTAAGGTAGCCCTGGAGTCCATCTGATTAGTGCTTCTTCTTAAACTATGTGATGAAAGTCCTGCTTTGTTTGTTCTCATTTCCAATCCCTGTCATGAACCAATACTTTTGTAAACTAGATTAAAAATAAATTTTGAAAAAGGTTGGACACAAAAAAGTCCCAATTTTTTATTATTGATCAGCAGATATTAATATAATAGAACTCTAACATGTTTTTATGAAAGTTTCTCAGCACTTCCAATTTCTGTACTTTTTCCAGTATGGATCTATAATATACAGTTCACACTGGCCTTGTCTCAGGATCATAATTTGATTTCTACTTATGCGTACAGGTCACAGTTTGTTTCTATACTTATATTTTCTATGCTGTAATAATTAAATCAGATAATCTGGTCAAACTCATTCCTATTTCTGAAAGGACCATAATAAGGTATAGTTTCTATACTTTACACTGCAGTACATCACAGATTAAATACAAAAGAAATTCTTGCCAAGACAAGACTTACAGGTTTCTTCTTTCTTTAAAGTCTAGAAAATGCTGCTACCTTTAGTGTTCACTGACTGGGAATCCACCATGTGACAGATTCTTGGGCTAAATCAGTGAACAAAGATAAAAATTCCTGCCTTGGTGGAGCTGATGTTGGATGGTGGGAATAGAAGGGGAGCCAGACAATAAAAACACAAAAGGTAAACCAAGTATCAAATATATAAGAAGGTAATCGGTGGTTTGGGGAAAAGTCAGAATAGGAACCATCATGAGGAGTGTGTTTTTAACCAGGGCAGTCAGGGCAGGCCTCACTGAGAAAATAACAATGGAGCAAGATGGGAGAGAAGAGATGAACTGAAGCATGCGGGCACTGGGGGAACTCTCCTTCCGGGGAGAAGGAACAGACGCTCCAAAGGCCCTAAGGCAGATGTCTTCAAAGAGCAGCAAGAAGGTGTGCAGCTGGGCTGGAGAGAGGAAGAGGGAGACAGGACAGGAGGGGTCTGAGGGGCCTGGGGAAGGGTTTAAGTTGGAATAGGGTTGTTTGGTGCCTTGTGGCCACTGTGAGGCCTCTACATTTTACCCTGAGGGAAATGGGAGTCACGGGTAGGTTCTAGAGGACTAAAATGATCAGACTTATAATTTAAAAGGACCTCTGTAGCTGCTGAGTGGAGAATGCAGTGGGGCGATGAGAGCAGATGTAGGAAGCGTCACTGTGAGGCTCCTGCAGGCATCCAGGGGAGGGCTGACGGTGGGGCAGGTGGCAGCAGAGAGCTGTCAAGAAGCGCTGATGTTCTGGATCTGCTGCTGATGGAGCCAACAGGACTTCCTGATAACTTGGACAGGATAAAAGGCATGACTCCTAAGGTAATCTGGATGGAAGAGGAGCAGATGTTAGGGAGAAAACAGCAAGTTCAGCTTTGGATGAAGGAAGTTTGTAACGCCTAGGGGCCTTCTAAGTGGAGATGTCCAGGAGGCAGTTGAAAATGAGCATTTGGAGTTCAGAGGAGAGGTTTTGTCTACAGATATTCATCTGGGAGCTATAAGCACAGAGACTATGGAAACTCATGCAATGGGAGGAGATCAACAGGGATCGGAACGTAAAAAGAGAAGGAATCCAAGGCCTCAGAGGTTAAGAGGTCGGGAAAGACTAAGTTACAGCAACAGAGGCTGCGCCAGAGTGACACTGGGTAGGAACTCAGCAGTGTGCTGTCCTGGAGGACAGGGGGAGTGAGTCTACTGGCCGTCCCACTGCCCAAAAGGAAGATCTCCCTGGTTGTTTCCACCTTGGGCCAGTGAGGAGGTGCAGACAAGTCCCGAAGGGTCATCAGGGGAGTGAGAACACTGCAAGATGGTTATCTTGACAAATTCTAAAAATGATAAGCAATGGCGGTGGCAAGCAGGGAGTGAAAACACAGCACATTAAAGGCCCCTCCCCGGGGCACTATTATTCCTGCAAAGCCACCAGTACACACTGGTGGTTCCTAACCAACAGAACACACTGACCTCACCTGAAGAGCTGCTGAAAAAGACAAACACTATCAGCCTTCTAGAGCCTCGGAGCCAGGAGGTCCAGCACAAGGCCCGTCACGTGCTTCTGCAGGCGCTCTGAGCCTGGGCTTCCGGCTCTCCAGGCACCAGGCTGCGCCTCTGCATGAGGCTGGAGCTGTGCGCCCCACGCCCTGCTCTGCTCCGCCATATCTTCTCAAAGCCCTGAGCAGGCTGCCGTGCTCCCCCATGGGTATCTGACACTGATGTCTTATAAAACTGAGTGCCAAGTCATCCTTCTTCCCTGTAAAGTCTAATTCTCACTGTCACTATTTCCCCTCTACACTTAATATATATAACAGCGACAACAACAAAAAGTTAATAAGCTTTCAGAGAATTCTCGTTCTTAATGACAAACCAACCTCTTAATTTGTTAAATATGGGGCAAGCTTAAGGTCACGTTATTGAAAACATGATCTGGTTTTATAACATGGTACTTCATAAAAGATGTTCTAACTGGATAAGAGCTAGAGAGGATCTTAAAAATGATGCCCTCACTGTGTCCATCATACAGGAAACAGAGGCACAGAGGGGGAAATGACTGCCTGGGGTGTGCCCCTGGTGCTGGCGGCAGAAGGAAGTGGGCAAAGACCCAAAGCCGGACTGGACTCTCAGGCGCTGGTCAGCCGGCCCATTCTTTCTTCTCTGTTACTCTTTCAGCTATCCCCCCGCCCCTCAAATCACAGCAATTCATGTCTGCACAGAACTGGTGTCTGTAAGGCCCTTCTTTCTCCCCTTAAATAAAAACAGATCTACTCAGACCATGAAGCTCCGAGCTATGCTAACCCTGTGGTGCCTCCACAGTACACATGAGAAGAAGACTGCTGTGGAGGCCTCACAAAGTCTCTTTTTTTTAAGTTGAAGTATAGTTGATTTACAATGTTGCATTAGTTCCTGGTGTACAGCAAAGCGACTCAGGTATGTATCAACATAGGTATGTCTCTGTATGTGTATTCTTTTTCAGATTCTTTCCCATATAGATTCTTATAAGATACTGAGTACAGTTCCCTGTGCTGTATACTAAGATCTTGTTGTTTATTTTATATACAGTAGCATATACAAACTCCCTTCTTTACAGCAAAGGAAAAAGAGACTGATAGGGAAAGGAACTCCAACAGTTTTGGAGTTTCTATTACATACAAGGGACAGGGCTGTGCGCTTGCCTAAGAGTTCAAGCCCCTACTATGTGCCAGTGGAAGAATATTCAATGTCAGTTTCCACAACACTGTGCTTTAGGCATATTATGCACAACTCACAGAGGAGGAAAGTAAGATTCTCAGAAGTCACTCATAGCTATCCAGCAAGGGAGGAAGCAGGCTTATCATCAGACGCCAGGCCTAGCCTGCAAAAGCCCAACACTGAAAGCTCATACCACCCACTCTGCACAGACTGGCAGGCCGCACCATGGCCCCCCAGAGATGCCCACCCCCCAACCTCCAGACTCTGACTGTATTACTTTAGGTGGTGAAGGGACTTTGCTGGTATAATTCAGTGAAAGCTCTTCAGACTGGGAAACTCCCTTGGATGATTCAGGTGGGTCTGATCACAAGGGTCCTTGTGAGAGAAAGAGGGAGGTAGGAGAGAAGAGTCAGAGAAGCGGATGCGACAAGGGAGGGTCAGGAGCTCAGCAAGCGGCATGGCCTCTGGAAGCTGCCAAGAGCAGGGGCAGAGTCTCCCTTGGAGCCTCCAGAGGCAACCAGTCTAGGCTTCTGACCTCCGGAAAGATAAGCTCACACATGGTTGGTTTAGGGTAAGATTTAGTTGTGTTAAGGTACTACATTTGTAGCAACATGCTAAGTAGCATTAGGCTACTAATGCAGCACTCTTTTTACTGCTTAAAAGGATGTGATTTTGTAAATAAGTTCATTTAGAAAAAAACTTACGGTCACTAAAGGGGAAAGGTGGGGGTGGGGGGAGGGGTAAATTAGGAATTTGTGAGTAATATCTACACATTATATAAAATACATCCCAGTGGCTCAGCAGTAAAGAATCTGCCTGCACTGCAGGAGATGCAGGAGACCTGGGTTCGATCCCTGGGTTGGAAAGATCCCCTGGAGGAGGGCATGGCAGCCCACTCCAGTATTCTTGCCTGGAGAATCCCATGGGCAGAGGAGCCTGGGAGGCTGCAGTCCATAGTGTCGCAAAGAGGTGGACACAACTGAAGCATCTGAGCACTCACACACACGCATATAAAACAGCCACACGACAAGGACCTATTGTGTATATATGTATATGCATATGTGTGTGTGTGTATATATGAATATGTGTGTGTGTATATATGTATATGCATAGGTGTGTATATATGTATGTGTGTGTATATGTATATGCATAGGTGTATATATGTATATGTGTGTATATATGTATGTGTTGCATGTGTGTGTATATATATGTATATGCATGTGTGTGTATATTTGTATATGTATATGTGTGTGTATATATGTATGTATATGCATGTGTGTGTGTATATATATGAATGTGTGTGTGTATATATATGAATGTGTGTGTGTATGTATATGCATAGGTGTGTATATATGTATATGTGTGTGTATATGTGTGTATATATGTATGTATATGCATATGTGTGCATATATATGTATATGCATATGTGTGTGTATATATATGAATATGTGTGTGTATATATATGAATATGTGTGTGTATATATGTATATGCATATGTGTGCATATATATGTATATGCATATGTGTGTGTGTATATATATGAATGTGTGTGTGTGTGTATATGAATATGTGTGTGTATATATGTATATGCATAGGTGTGTATATATGTATGTGTGTATATATGTATATGTGTGTATATATTATGTATATGCATGTGTGTGTATATTTGTATATGTATATGTGTGTGTATATATGAATGTGTGTGTGTGTATATGTATATGCATAGGTGTGTATATATGTATGTGTGTGTGTATATATGTATATGCATATGTGTGTGTGTATATATGAATGTGTATATATGTATATGCATGTGTGTGTATATGTGTGTATATATGCATGTATATGCATATTTGTGTATATATGTATATGCATGTGTGTATATATGTATGTATATGCATATGTGTGTATATATATGTATACGCATGTGTGTGTATATTTGTATATGTATGTGTGTGTGTATGTATATGCATGTGTGTATATATGTATGTAGATGCATATGTGTGCACATATATGTATACGCATGTGTGTATATTTGTATATGTATATGTGTGTGTATATATATGTATATGCATGCTGCTGCTGCTAAGTCGCTCCAGTCGTGTCCGACTCTGTGCGACCCCATGGACTGCAGCCCACCAGGCTCCTCCAACCATGGGATTTTCCAGGCAAGAGTACTGGAGTGGGGTGCCATTGCCTTCTCCATGTATATGCAATGTGTGTATATACATATATTCATATGTGTGTATACATATACTTGAAAAGTTGTGCTGTACATCTGAAACTAACACAACATTGTACATCAATTAAACTTCAGGAACAGCAGATAAATAAAACTATTTAAAAAGGATTTTAATACAACTCTGTACTGGCGTAAGACATACCAACTAAACTTGAGAGCCCGTCCCTGCCCCCACCAGTTTCAAAACCATAAAGGCTAATCAGAAATGCCATATGAACATTCTTACAAAGAAAGCTGATCTCAAACCAGATAAAATTTTAATTATTAACTAGGATTTCCATGATCTAATTGGACAAGCATTTTCTTGCACCAACCTTCAAGCGCAGGAACAGTTTATACTTTTTCCTCACTCTAAATAAAATAACCAGTTTCTATAAATAAGAGTCCAGTTTGAAAACAAAACAAGCTTATTTCTTATTTTACACTAAAATTGTGGGACAGTGGACAAGGTGCCGCTGCCCTGGCTCACTTGTCTCCCCAGCTGTAGACCCAAGAGAAGCTCTGAGCCTCTGCCCGAAGTGCAGGGGGCTGAGGTGGGGGCTCCTACCCCAGGAGCTGCCTTGGGGGGCAAAGCACCCCATGGCCTTGACTGCTATGCGGGGGTCCCTGGGCACAGCACCTTTCCACCTGCCTCCTTGCTGAAGCTTGGCGGGCCTGGACACCTGGTCCTGCAGCATCACGGGTGTCCACTGACTGCTGGGGTCTGTGCTTCGGGGTCATCCAGCCCGCACACTTGGTGCCAGCTCGTGGGCTGGGCCATGGGGCTGCCTGCCCAGGTCACCATAGTGGAAAGAAAGCGAAGCCCCCAGTGGCAGGGGAAGGTTTATGGCTGATGGTGTGCTTTAAGCATAAAGTCTGGTTTATGCATGAAAAGCACAGCCATACCCCTGCTTGCAGTCCCTGAACTTTCCTCCCTCTCTCCCCCTCGAGGCTGACTTTGGTCAAAGATCAGACACTTTTCCAGAGCGTTCTTGAGCACAGCTGTTGATGTGGTTTCAGGATGTTTCATGACAATGGATGATGACAGCAGCAGAGCAAGTGCTTCTGGGCAGGAATTTACTCAGAGGAGACAGGGAGGCATTTCGCTGCATGGCCCTTGTGACGACACTAGGCGCCACAATGATGAGGGGGAAGCTGTGTGTGCATGCCGAGTCACTTCAGTCATGGCGGACTCCATGGACTGCAGTCCACCAGGCTCCTCCGTCCCTTGGATTCTCTGGGCAAGAACACTGCAGTGGGTTGCCATGCCCTCCTCCAGATGTTCCCAACTCAGGGATCGAACCAAGGTCTCCTGCATTGCAGGCAGATTCTTTACTGACTAAGCTATGAGGGAAGCCCAGAACAAAATTAATTTGTACATTCAGAATGGACTCCCAAATGGCAACCCACTCCAGCATTCTTGCCTGGAAAACCTCATGGTCGGAGGAGCCTGATAGGTTAGTCCATGGGGGTCGCAGAGTCGGACACAACTGAGCGACTTAATGGTCACTGTCACCGTCTGTCAGCATGGGCTGGAGTCCTCTCCTGCACCCAACGTTGGCTTGGCCTTGGATTTGGAAAGACCCAATACACAGTGAATAGACTGAAAAGCTAACACATTCTAATGACCATAGCCTAAATTTCCCCAAACGTACATGTAGACACCCTTCCCATATAGAGCTTATTACGGGTGGACATCACCCACCTTCACTGAAGTCTTCAACTAACTTATCAACCTTACTGATGACTTCGATATGAAAGACTTGTAGGAGATGCCGGTTCGATCCCTGGGTTGGGAAGATCCCCTGGCGGGGGAAATGGCAACCCATTCCAGTATTCTTTCCCGGGAAATCTCATGGACAGAGGAGTCTGGTGGGTCACAGTCCATGGGGTTGCAAAGAGTCAGACATAACTTAGTGACTAAACCACTGTCATCCTCTGACTAGCAAAGTCTGGGAGACACTATGTGGTAAAGAATATAAAACTTATGAGTAAACATTTGCTCAGCGTTCTGGTTCCCTGATTATCTACCCTGGCACCAACCCGCAGAATGAGAACCAGACTTGAACCACTGCAGTCTGGATTAGAGTCTCGATCCTGTCACTTTCTTTCTAAGCATGCCACTGGGTGACTCACTTTGCCTCTCTGAGCCTCAGTTTTCTCATCCTGAAGATGGAGATAAGGGTTGGCTAACTAGAGTTGAAAAACTGAGGTGTCCAAGAGGGCTTTATTGAGCTTTAGTAAATGTGAAGGGATAGACAGATGTCAGATCGCCACTAACACGCGGTTCTCCATGTACGGACCCTCCTGTCCCCACGTGCTGAAGTCTTGTCTGTAAACACAGCGGCTGCCAGTGTGGTGGGACCAGAGGGGAACAAGAGTGCTTGGCTGCCTGAACTTCCCCAGGATGATCAGAAACAACCGAGAAAAACACTTTTCTCCTAAGAATAGCTTTATTTCAAAATTCAAGTTACATGCCAAGAAAAGGCTTACCTACTGCGGAAAAAAAAAAAAAGAAGAATCTACTTCACAGAAAACAAATTATCAGGGAATGTGCTCTCCCAGGGACTTGGGAAAAGAACTTTAACCCTGGCTAAAGATTAACAATGATAATTATTAAACTGGAAGCTTATTGTTAGTTAAGAGAACTGCATTTGAAAAAGTTGGGAAGGAATCTGGTTGCCCTTGGTTTACTTAGTTAGGGCCAGAGAGCGCGATATATCCTATCCCAGTCCCCGGAGCGGGATGTGGCTGACAGCCCACTGTGGGCCAGACACCGGGCTTTCCACGTGTTACGAGACGGCTAAATTCTCACTTCAGCTCTCTAAGAAATCTCCCCGTATTTTGTAAAGCTACTCAGCGAAACCAAGTGTCAGGCCCAAGATGGCATTTCTACCTGATTTTATATCCTGCTTGGCTTCCCCTGTGGCTTAGATGGTAAAGAATCTGGCAGCAGTGCAGGAAACCCGGGCTGGATCCTTGGGCTGGGAAGATCCCCTGGAGGAAGAAGACAGGGCAGCCCACTCCAGTGTTCCTGCCTGGAGAGTTCCATGGACAGAGAGCCTGGCGGGCTGCAGTCCAGGGGGCTGCAAACAGTCGGACACGACTGAGCAACTAACACTTTCTTTCACTCCGGACCCTTGTGAGGCCAAAAGTGATGTGTCTGGCAACAGCAATAACATTTATTCAAGAAGCACATTTCCTAATTTGGCTCTGAGATGGTTATTAGCACACAGCATTCCTTTCTTATGGGTGTGGCCACCCAGGAGATCAGTTATAGAACAGAAAGTTGAATCCTGTGCTGAGAAGCAGATTCTTTCAAATCTCAGCAGTGGCCTTCTGCTGCGTACCTTCCTCTGTTTCAGGGACACGTCCGCATGAAGACATAGGGCCCCTGTAGAATCAAGACGCCACGGGGCAATGACTGCCGTCTCTCTGTCTCCCTGCCAGCATTCCCGCCCCCCACCTCCCAGTTCACAGGGAAGATCCCATTCTTAGCTGAACTTTAAAACACACAGGTGACAATATAATCATTGTTCATATTTCGATGGTCCTCAAGATCACCTCTGAGTTTCTTAATCAATTTCTTATGATGAGTGAAGTTCTTACCCATTAAAAAAAAAAATCCTACTGGTTTATACTGATACCAGTGGTATCAGCCTGTGAAAATAATAAAATACTCCCAAACCCTAGTACTTTCGACATACCAAGTTGCATATTTTACCACCTACTTTAAAGAATCAAGTCACAGATTATATATATTGTCTATTTCACAAAGTAATAGTTAACCAAAAATTTAATAACTTTGAACTTTGTATAATTAAGTTAACTGAGTGTAGGTTTGATTTCTATTCTGACAATAAGTTCTCATGTTGAAGCCATCGTCAGCCTTTAAAAAACGACTGCCTACTGATTGCCCACCTTTAACCTCAAACAAAAGGTCCGTTCCATTCCCTATCATACTCCAATCGAATGCATCTAAGCACTGCTTGCTTAGTAGGTTAGAGGCTATTCTTCACTCCAAGGCATCAGAGAACAGAGGAGTCGCATGATGGATCTGTTCCAAGGGTCATGGCTGCTCCGCTGCCCTCTCAGCTTCCTTCTATACTCATCCACATGGGATTTCATAAAACTTCTAAATATTTTCCTGATTCTGAATTATAGCTACAGCTTTTTCTCTGACAATCACAACTCAGGTATCAACACTTTCCTGAAAGTCCATGGGACTTTAAATGCTTGCACACTGAGTTGAACCCTTGAATACAGACTTAGAACAATTCTATATTAGAGCTGGAGAGAAACTGATATACCCACCTCTCCAAACACCATCATTTTCTACAAACCAGACAGCCACAGTCCTCAGGGGAGAAAGGAGCTGCTTGAGGTCCCAGAACCTCCTGGTGGAGTCTCATTGTCCCAGATTCCCTGTCATCTTACATGGCTCTTATATGGCAAGTCAGTCTTACATGGCAAGTCAGTCTTACATGGCAAGTCCAAGTTCAGCACCACAAGAGTGGCAAAGCTTCCTTATTCACCTGCATATCCATCTCGCACCTATTACAAGGCCTGAAACATAGCAGCAGCTCAACAAACTGGGGATGGGCACAGGAAGAGAAAAGCTAGAGGCATGCAAGGAAAAATCTAGACGATGAGGCAATAGAGAGATTACAACTTCGAGATAAGTACAGACAAAATGCCGTGGGGGTTCAGAAGGCAGTGGCTCATGGAGTGATTCAGTGTCCAAGCTCTGAAGTCACCCATGCTAAGCTTTTTCATTCGGGCACTCAACAAATATTCAGTGAGGGTCTACCTGGTGCAGGGAACAGATAGATGAGCAAGACAAACAGAGGCCCTGACCACAAGCAGAGAATCAAACAAGGAAGTCAACAGTTCGTTTCAACTGGTGACAAATTCTCTTATGGAAAAACCAAAGCGGTAATGTAACAGATGGTAAGTGCAGGAGGAGACAATGTCAAACAAGGCAGCCAAATTTGGAAAGCATCTTTAAGGAAGTAACATTTAAGCGGAGAATACAGAGGACCCACTGTGTGACCTTAGGCAGGATACACAACCTCTCTGAGACCCAGTTTCCTCCCTCATCTGGTTGGGAAGCAAGGCCAAGTACCTCATGGGGCTGCAGGAATGGGATGCAGAAATGCATGGGCCTGGATCACACTTAGGAGACACTGTGGCTACTGCCATTCTCAGGAGGCTAGAGACCCGTGACAAGCGCGAAAGCTGAGGTCAGCACCGAGATGCAAGCTCTGAGCAGGACCACCACCGTGTCCACCACCTGCCTGTCTCTTCCCTACTAGAAGGCTCGTTCCAGGGCTGGAGCCCGCTCTGCGCCAGGAGCCGGGGCGCGGGCGTGGGTGCCACCCGGCCACCTGCGCCCGCCCGCACCCGTGCCCGCGGCAGCCATCTTGGCGTGCTCCCCGCGGCGGGTTCGGCACGCGGCCCCGGGACAGCGTGGCAGGGCGCGTGCGGGCGTGGGCGCAGGCACCCCGTTCCGTGCCGGGGCCCCGCTCCACCGCAGGGCTCCGGGCGGAGCTCGCGGGAGGTCAGGCTGCGCAGGCGGGGAGCTGAGGCAGCGCGACGGCAGGTGGGGTGTCGGAGGTGCAGGGACCCCTGGCCCGGGGAGTCCGGGCAGGCCGAGGGGGGTTTGGATTTCCCAGCCGGGGCGTGGCGGGGTCGCCCAGCAGCCGCCCGCGGGCGCGCGCCCCAGCTCCAGCCCGCGCCCGTCCGCCCGGCTCCCTGCGCGTTTCCCACCCACTGCACCCAGGCCCGCGACTCACCGCTACCCACGGGCTGCAGCCCGCGCGGCTCTCAGAACCTGCTCGGCGCCGCCTCCGCCGCCACCGGAAGCGCTTCTCCCGCCACGGCGGCCCCGCGCGCCGCCGTCGCCGCCCCCCGGAGCGCGCCCCCGGAGCGCGCCCCCGGAGCGCGCCCCCGTGCGCAGCCACGAGGCCGGGAGGCCCGGGCGCCCTCCCGCTGTCACTGCGCTCTCCAGCTCCAGCCCGCGCCCGTCCGCCCGGCTCCCTGCGCGTTTCCCACCCACTGCACCCAGGCCCGCGACTCACCGCTACCCACGGGCTGCAGCCCGCGCGGCTCTCAGAACCTGCTCGGCGCCGCCTCCGCCGCCACCGGAAGCGCTTCTCCCGCCACGGCGGCCCCGCGCGCCGCCGTCGCCGCCCCCCGGAGCGCGCCCCCGGAGCGCGCCCCCGGAGCGCGCCCCCGTGCGCAGCCACGAGGCCGGGAGGCCCGGGCGCCCTCCCGCTGTCACTGCGCTCTGGGCGCAGCCTCCGCCCGATCCAGGAGCGGCACCGCTGTGCCCGCGCGTTTGCTCCTGAGTCCATCAGGAGCTCCCAGGTTCATCCTCGCGGCGGTGCGGGGCTCTGCTCAGGCCAGCGCCTCCGTTTCCATTTTGGTTTCCAGGAGACCGCCTCCTTTACTTGATCATTTCCCGGTTACCAGCATCTTCTTGCTCATCTTCTCACTCGCCCATCTTCTCATTCAGTTGGTAAAGAATCCTCCTGCAATGCAGGAGACCCCGGCTGGATTCCTGGATCCGGAAGATCCTCTGGAGAAGGGATACGCTACTCACTCCAGTATTCTTGGGCTTCCCTTGTGGCTCAGCCTGTAAAGAATCCACCCGCAATGCGGGAGACCTGGGTTCAATCCCTGGGTTGGGAAGATCCCCTGGAGAAACGAAAGGCTATCCACTCTGCCCCCTTTACTTGATCGTTTCCCAGTTAACAGCATCGTCTCAGTCATTCATTTAAGCCACTGTTTCCCAAAGTGTGGACTCTGGCACGGAGGCGACAAAGCGATTTGCGTGGTGCCAGGCCATGACCTGACTTATGTCTTCACAAAACTCACCCCGCTGCTGTGGAGGAGGTGACGCGGAGGCGGAGGGGCCGGTAGGCAGGCGGCTTTCGCTAACCAGGGGAGAGATGAGCGTGGCTTGGACCAACTTGGTTATGGTGAGAATTACTGGATTCTGGGTATATTTTGGAGGCAGATGAAATCTAATAAATGGTGAATTTACATTATTTAGCTGATAGGAAGATTCCATTTTTAAAGTCATAAATTCTCCCCCCAAATCAGCCTAAAAATTGAATGCACTTCCAAACAAAATTCTGCCAACTCTAGTGCGTATAAGGGTGTGGCGTATAACTTGACAGTTCAGTCGCTCAGTCGTGTCCGACTCTGCAACCCCGTGAATCGCAGCACGCCAGGCCTCCCTGTCCATCACCAACTCCCGGAGTTCAATCAGACTCATGCCCATCGAGTCAGTGATGCCATCCAGCCACCTCATCTTCTGTCATCCCCTTCTCCTCCTGCCCCCAATCCCTCCCAGCATCAGAGTCTTTTCCAATGAGTCAACTCTTCACATGAGGTGGCCAAAGGATTGGAGTCTCAGCTTCAGCATCATTCCTTCCAAAGAAATCCCAGGGTTGAGATCCTTCAGAATGGACTGGTTGGATCTCCTTGCAGTCCAAGGGCAAGGTGGCTGTAAAAACGAATATGGGAAAATAAAGAGCCAGAAATAGCCAAAGCAAGTTTGAAGAAAAAGAGCAAGGTGGAGTGACTTGTCCTGTGGACACAGAAGGTTGTGTGTGTGCGCAGGCATCCACGAGTAGTGCAGCCAAATAGAGGCACCAGACATATGAGGCCTGCACACAGAGAAACCTGCTGCTAGCTGCATCCGGGTGAAGCAAGCCAGTGTCTGGGCTTCCCTGGTGGCTCAGTTGGTCAAGAATCCGCCTGCAGGGCAGCAGAGCGCGGTTCAGTTCTGGGTGGGGAAGATTCTCTGGAGAGGGGATAGGCTACCCACTCCAGTCTTCCGGCCTGGAGAATTCCATGGACTGTATGGTCCATGGGGTCGCAAAGAGTCAGACAGGACTGAGTGACTTTCACTTTCAGGTGAAGGGGAAGGTTAAATAGCCATTAAATGATGCTGAGGCAATTGAATCCCTGCCTTAAACCATCTATGAAAGTGAGCTCCACACAGTTTAAAGACCCAAATATGAAAAACAAAACTCCCAGAATTTTAGAAGATGATATAGAAGGGTACCTTTATGACTCGGAAATAAAGGGGGCATGCTTAAATAAACACAAAATAGACTGACTATTGGCTTCCCAGGTGGTGTAGTGGTAAAGAATCCACCTGCAATGAGGGAGATGCGGGTTCGATCCTTGGATCTGGAAGATCCCCTGGGGGAGGAAATGGCAAACCAATCCAGCATGCTTGCCTGGATAATCCCATGGACAGAGAAGCCTGGCGGGCTACTGTTCATAGGGTCTCAGGGTCAGACACGACTGAGTGATTGAGCATACAGGCATGAATGGAATATAAAGGGAGATTAAAAAGTTAAACCTCATTAAACACTTCATGTAGTCCATAATAAAAGGGAAAGAGTTTGTTTACAGGCTGTCAGGAAGTGTTTTCAACACATGAATCTGACAAAGAATACATATGGGAATAATATTTTAAAAGATTTACAAATTAAGAGGAAGAAAGAGAAGCTATCCAATAGAAACACATAGAGAAAACTATGAAACATGCCATTCATGGAGAAGGAAAAAACAAACGACCCTGATACCCAAGGAAAGATATTCAACCTGGCTAGCGATTTGGTCACTCACAATTCCTAGGAACGTTGAACCAGTTTCTTTTCTTTACTACATATTGTGCCGAGTGTTGGGCTCAAAAAGATTTTTTAAAATTCCTCCCTAAAATAACTTAGTGTCAAGGAGATAAATATGTAAACAAGTAGTTACAATAAATGATTATAACTCAGTATAAACACTGTCACAGTATAATATGGGCTGTGAAAATAAGTGCTGTGAGCGCTTGGGAGGGATGCTTACCTCTGCCTGCAGAATCGGGATAAGAGAGAGGTCTGGTAGATACAAAGTTTATCTGTTATCTTTTGCCACCTTGATGTTGCAACAGAAACACAGAAACCTCAAGCGTATACACTCATAAACATTTATTTTTGCTCCTGCATCTGTAGGTTGGCTGGTACTTCTGCCAATCAAAGCTGGCCTCTGCAAAACTTACTCAATTGGTGGCTCTGTGGGTGTTGGCAGGGCTTTCTCACTAGTACAAGAGGACTGACTGGGCTCTGTTCCAAGTCTCATATTTCCAGCAATTCAAGGTTGCTTTCACTTCTACTTTATCCTATTGGTCAAAGTAAGTCACACAACCAGCCCAGATTCTTTATCTCTTAATGGGAGAAGATGCATAGTGACAATAAATAGCTATGATATATAGACAAGTGAAAACTGGGGGACATTATTTTTCAAAAATTCTTTCTTGCGTGTATTTTACCTTTTCAGCATCCCAATTTCTTTTGGGGAGCTCCCAACACTTACTTCATTGATCCCAGTCAGATCATCAATCATGGAATTTATCTTCTCTTGCCTGCCACTGTTATGGATATGTAACACAAGTGTGGTCAACCAGAATCTTGCCCTGAATTTATGTGTAGACACTGGGGAAAAGAGCAGTCACCTCCTTCCTCTGGCCCTCCTGGGGTTGCTAAGCTGGAAGAGTATGGATTGGGGGCTGCCAGGGCTGCTGTTTTTGCCCAGAATGGAAACTAAGCTGAAAGATGCAAGAGAGACAGTTCAGATGACATCATGGCAGGCCCTGGGTTCACTCAGTAGTGAAGCTCAACCTACTTCCTGGGCTTCTGGTTACAGGAGTCCATATATCAACCCACATGCATGTTTTCTTCTTTTTTAAGTCATAAGTTCTTTTGAGTTAAAGTTCTGTCTCTGCTGACTGGCAGGTGTACAGGAGTGGTGACTTTGAGCCAAATGAAACCACATTTGAAAAATCAAAGAAAAGGCAGATGACAGAAGAAGAAATAAGCTAAGCTTTAATGAATAAAAAGTAGGTGTCCACCCACATGCGTTCCTACCATTGTTTTACATAAACATTTTTCAGAAACAGCGTCCAGAGAAGTTAAACTAGTATTTTTCAGCTTTGATGACAAGGATGTTGACAAGGGCTTGGGGATTCTTGCTGGGCTTGCATTGGCGAAGGTTGCAATACCCTAACATTTTAATATGGACTTTGAACTGTTCAGGACATGGCAAAACAAAACAACGCTTAAGTCAGCAAAGATAGAGGGCATTTCTGAGCTTAGTGTAAGTTCCATGAGCTGAGCAAAGATTCTGCAGAATATATCACAAGATGAGAGTTTCCTCATTGTAGAACAGGGAGTTCAGTGAGACTTAATATTTAAGTGAAAACCTTAAGCTCCAGACTCTCTTAGCAAAGTTATTTATGATGATAAGAGGAAATATGTAACCATGAGTTTGTAGAGGTATGCAAAAGTTCATGTATGTACTCCCTGCTGTGCCCCAGCATTCTCCCTGAGAGAGTTTTAATATGTTTCTTCCAGAATTGTCTCTTCTTTTCTGACCTAATCAAACTCTTCATCCTGAGCCTAACAGAAGGAGGGACATAGGGGTGTAACAGTCATGAACTAACCCTGTGAGCTGGGCCTATAGTAGTCACTTTCACAAACATCTTCTTTAGTCCTTAGCGAAACTCTAAGAGGTTAACTACTTGTGTTAGTCAGGGTTCCCTGAGAGAATAGAACCAATAGGATATGTTTCTATCTCTACAGTTAGCTAGCTACCCATCCATCCATCCTCTATCCATCTATCTGTCTAGAGAGTTTTGGTAAGGAATTTTCTCAATGATTGTGGGGGCTTGCAAGCCTGAAATTTAGAGGACAGACCAGCAGGCTGAAAACTCCCACTGATGCTTCAGTCTTGAGTAGCTGAACTTCTCTGGGAAAATCATTCCTTGCTCTTAAGGCCATCAACTGCTTAGGTGAGGCCCACCCACGTTATGGAGGACAGTCTTCTTTATGCAAACTCAACTGATTGCAGATGTTAACCATATCTACAAAATACCTTCACAACAGCACCCAGATCAGTGCTTAATTGAATAACTGGGTTTCTAGCCAAGCCTGGCTGATGCATAAAACTAACCATCACATTATCCTTCCCTTGACTTTATATCTCTCCTCACTGTTGCTTCTAATGATCCATCCCCTGATCTTTTGAAATGTGAGTAAGGTCAATTCATCCTCTGCTTTAAAATCCTCAATGACTACCAGCTACACTTACAGTTAAATTTGAACATTCCATCAAGACCTATGGACTTGCATGATCTGTCCTGTCCCATTGCTGCAGTTTCATATTAATATCACCAAATTTCCTGACTTCTGAACAAGCCAGCTTATTCTCACCCCAGACCCTTTGCATATTCTGTTCCCGCTGCCTGGAATGCTTTCAGGTCAAATATCACGTCCTCAAAGTAGCCTTCCATGACCCTCCCACTCCCACTGGAGTTCATCACTCTTTTATTTCTGTTACTGCACTGTTGCATCCAAAACCACTGTGTTGCTTCTCTGTTGACCTGTTCCACTAGAATGTTCCATCACAAGGGCAGGGATTCTGTCCACCCACCACTGTATTCTCAGGTCCTCGAATGACGCCTGCTGCAGTTACCCCCCACTCAAATCACAGCACAGCAGCACCGTGGTGAGGGCCCCGCAGCCAGCACCCCTGGATGTCGGACACTACAGCTTGCACAAGAGTCACTCCTGCTCCTGGAATTGCTCATTGCAGCCACTGCTGGAAACGATTCTCCATGGTACTGGGCATGTCAATCTGATTGGCCGAGCTGAGGTCACGTGCCAGGGCAACATCAAGACTTCTCTGTAGAGGCATGGTCTCTGCCTCACACTCAAAGAAAGATGATGCATCGAATCACCCAGAAAGCCACCTCAGGCTGTTTCTCAGTCAACATACTCCTTGATTTCTCCAAGGGTGACATCTTGGGACTTCCCAGACGGCTAAGTGATAAAGAATCCGCCTGCAATACAGGTGATGTGGGTTCAATTCCTGGATCGGGAAGATCCCCTGGAAGAGGAAATGGCAACCCAGTTCCGTATGGCTGCCAGGATGATCCCAGGGACAGGGGGGCCTCGTAGTTTACAGTCCATGGGCTCGCAGAGTCGGACACGCCTGAGCGGCTACGCGGGCACACACAATCACTATCTTGACTTTTATCAGCTATCTTTGATGATGTCTAGCGCTAACTTTTAATTAGTTTTATCTGTTCTGGAACTTTATCTAAATGACATCATACAATGTGTGCGTTTTGAGTGTGTGTCTGGTTTCTTTCGCTTAGCTTGTTTTTGAGATGTGTCTGTGTGGTTGGATGTAGTTCTACTCTGTTTTCTCGAGTTGTGTAGAATTCTTCTTCATAGGAATAGACCACATATATTGTGTCCATTTCCAAATGATGAACATTTACAGTGTTTCCAGTTTTTGGTTATTATGACTAAAGCAGCTGCAGTATTCAAGTATAATCTTTTTGTGGATAAAAGAGCAGGGGGGAGTGTTCTGTTTTGCATTTATTTGCAATGTTTGGGGCATGTGTTTTCACCTAATTTCTGCCTCTAGAGCGATTTTTCCAAGATCTGAAATCATATCACTCCCCACCTGAAAACTGATTCTTGCCTCCAGATAAAGTCCAAACTCTTTAATATGGCATTCAAGACTTGTTGATACTGACCTTAACTTCCAATTAACTTTATCTCTGACCTTTTACCCTGTATAAGAATACTGATCAACTCACTGTTTCCAGAAAGTTCAATTCAGTTCAATCTCTCAGTCATGTCTGACTCTTTGCGACCCCATGGACTGCAGCACACCAGGCCCCTGTTCATCACAAACTCCTGGAGGTTATTCAGACTTATGTCCATTGAGTTGGTTATTCCATCTAACCATCTCATCCTCTGTCGTCCCCTTCTCCTCCCGCCTTCAATCTTTCCCAGCATCAGGGTCTTTTCCAATGAGTCAGTTCTTCGAATCAGGTGGCCAAAGTACTGGAGCTTCAGCTTCAGCATCAGTCCTTCCAATGAATAGTCAGGACTGATTTCCTTTAGGATGGGCTGGTTGGATCTCCTTTGCTGTCCAGGGGACTTGCAGGTCTTCTCCAACACCAAAAGCATCAATTCCTTGGCGCTCAGCTGTATACCATTCTTTATCGTGCAACTCTCAAATCCATCCATGACTTCTGGAAAAAACATAGCTTTGACTATATGGACCTTTGTTGGTAAAATAATGTCTTTGCTTTTAAATATGCTGTCTAGATTGGTCATAGCTTTTCTTCCAAGGAGCAAGCATTTTTTAATTTGAAGTCTGCAGTCACCATTTGCAATGATTTTGGAGCCCAAGAAAATAAAGCGTGTCACTGTTTCCATTGTTTCCCCAGCTATTTGCTATGAAGTGATGGGACCGGATACCACGATCTTAGTTTTTTGAGTTTTAAGCCGGCTTTTTCACTCTCCTTTTTCACTTTTATTAAGAGGCTCTTTAGTTTCTCTTCATTTTCTGCCATAAGGGTGGTGTCATCTGCATATCTGAGGTTATTGATTTTCTCCCAGCAACCTTGATTCCAGCTTGTGCCTCATCCTGTCTGGCATTTCTCATGAAATACTCCATAGCAGGTTGTTTTCTTCCTGTTTGTTCAGATTTTGGTCTGGAATGCCTTTCCCAGAGAGTCTTGATTCCTGGACAAAATGATACACATCCCTCAAAGCCCAGTTGAAAGATACCTCCTCCAGGAAGCTGTCCTTCAGTTTGCCAGGCACTTTATTGTACTTCCATTGGGTGTATACTTTGATATTAGTTTTGCTTGAGCACTTATTTCTTCACATTTCTCTAATTGTGGTCTGTCCCTTCTTCTTGTCTGCGAGCTCTAAAAGGCAGAAAAGGAGGTTCTGAGCAGTGAAATGGTGTACCTAATGATACCTCACAGCTTCTGTGACTCCAGGTCTGCCTGATTCCAGGTTAAATGCTCTTAACACAAGACTAAGTGGAACGCATGCTAGTCACCGTGTGCAAGGTTAATGGAGACCAGAAGCTGGAGCTCCAAGGGCCTAGGGGTCCTCAGCTCGGTGAGAACAGCAGAGAGTGTGGAACTGGGCCAATGGTCGGGACAAAGCCACCAGAGAGGTTGCCATGGGAACCTGAGGGGCCACACCTTCTGGTTTGTTTCAAGAACCCCCAGAAATCCACAGAAGAGACAGCATTTCTTAATTTTTGAATGTTAGCAAGTTATTGTTTTAAATACAAAGTAAGACAAGAAAGCTCTGTGGGCTGGATTCAGGCCTTTTCACACTTGCTTGCTTCCTGCACATCCACCCACCTTTGTCAAGCAAGATCTGCACCCTGGTCATTTTTACTTTGGAAAGTTAAAAATAGGAGTGATAAATTACCCCCTGTAGCCCAGACAGAGATTCTCCTGGAAGCCAAGTCAAATGTCCAAGGTTTCCGAGGTCCCGTTTGTTTGTTAGTTTTCTCTCTGTGTTTGTTGACATCACCCAGTGAAGCCCCATTGAGGGTACCCGCCTGCCAGAAAGACACTCAGGGCCCACATAGGGCCAGGTGGTCTCACAACAGACATGCAGCCCAGAGGAAGGACACACGTGTCAGGGAAGTGTTCCGGGCAGAGGCAACAGATTCAAGGGACAAGTAAGAGAGAGCCAGGTGAAGAGGCAGGCAGGAAAGGACATTCTTTGCAGGGGGAACATAGAGGCCCCACCAGGTGGTGTTGCCGTGAAATGGAAAAAACGGGGAATGAGTTGTTGTTTTTTTTTAATTTGTTGCAGTGCAAAGGTAAAAAGGAGAAATGAGTTTTTTTAATGGGGTCACAGAGTCACATATGACTGAGTGCCTTTTGGTTTCTCAAGGACAAAGAAGATGAAGAGAACAGAGAGCAGGCCTGAGCATTCCTAGTGATTTTTTGTTTTTTACTTTAATAGCCTGTAGCTTTTAATGTCTGTAACTAAGTTTGCTTTTCTGCCCCCTAACTTCGCAGGAGCTATACTTTGTACCTATTTTCCTGACTCTTCACTAAATGGCTTCCGAGCTGGTGCTAGTGGTAAAGAACCTGCCTGCCAATGCAGGAGACATAGAGATGCAGGCCTGAGCTTGGGTCAGGAAGATCCCTTGGAGGAGGACATGGCAGTCCACTCCAGTGTTCTCGCCTGGATAAGACTCTCATGGACAAAGGAGCCTGGAAGGTTACGGTTCATAGGGTTGCAAAGAGTCAGACGTGACTGAAGCAACTTAGCATGCACACTATGCTAACCAATCCTGTGTCTAGCTTTTACCCTTACAACACCTTCCCCTTGTAGTTACACATCAGAAAGAAGGGCGCAGTGCCACCCATCTGCCAGACTCAATTGCTGGGTTACTGACGCCAGCCTATGACTGTCTTTGACAAGATCCTAACACCTTTGCTCCTCATCACCGACTCCTGACTGCAAGCCCTCACCTTGCATAAGCCCCTAGACTCCTCATGGAGGGGGAAGTGGGCACAGTTCTTAAGACATGAGCTGCTGTGATTCCATCTCAGCCGGCTGAGAATTCAAGCCACCTGGAGCTTCCCTAGTGGCTCAAAGGGTAAAGCGTCTACCTTCAATGCAGGTAGATCTGGGTTCGATCCCTGGGTTGGGAAGATCCTCTGGAGAAGGAAATGGCAACCCACTCCAGTACCTTTGCCTGGAAAATCCCATCGACAGAGGAGACCAGTAGGCTACAGTCAATGGGGTCGCAAAGAGGCGGACACAACTGAGCAATTTCACTTAAGTGCCTTCCAAACTCTGTCTCCATAATTTTTCTTTGGCTTCAGTGGACAGAGAAAGCCAAGATTTTGGCCAGCAACAATGGGTGTGGGTGGGGGAGCTGTGGTCCAGGTGGGTGACGATGGGCATGGAGTGGGCTTGGCCTGGAAGGCGTAGGGGTATGTGGAGAAGTACCCAGACAGGACGGGGTCTGTGGCTAGAGGGCATGTAGGAATACTTCTCAGGAGGGGTGAGGTCAAGGCTTATCACCATGGATTCATTCCTTGGAGAGGTTAGGGAGAGGATGGGGCCAGAGTCAGGGCCCAGGAAGGGAAAACCACAGGGCCAGCAAAGCAGAATGGACTAATGGGCAGCCCGGGGCGTCTCTGGAGGCAGAGTGCAGGCAGCGGTGGGGCTTCATACTATCTGCCTCGGTGCCTCCAAGGACCTTTGAAAATAGTGACTCGCCCTGGCTAGAGCTTGGAGTCACACAGGAAGCTTTAAAAACTTGCCAATTTTATCCAGTTTTCTGGGCCACAATCCAGGCAAATTACAGCAGGATCCTAAAAGGCAGGACCTGGAATCTGGATTGTTAATGCTTCAGTGTGCAGCCAGGGATGGAGGTCATGGCAGTGAAGGGATGGTCCAAACACTGCAGAACCCACAGGATCCTCCCTCAGTTGATTCATAGGGCCCCTCCTGTTCTTGAGGTGTGAGGGGTTGACTGGGGGGATCTTTGTGGGTTAATTGCAGAGCTGATCTGCCATCTGCCCGAAATGGGGGCTGGACTGTGAGCAGAGGGCAGACAGGCCTTTGGCTTTTGTTCCTCAAATATGCAGACAATAATCCTAAAAGCATTCTTGTTTAGGGGGAGTATGAAAGCTCAATGTGTCTCACACACAAAGCATCTGAAAAACACATCATGAATTGGCTCTTTGTTTAAAAATACAGCAATGCTGAATATCACTTGGAAGCCAATTATGTCTTAAATAGGTCCTGGAGGCTAAACACAATGTTGATTACTCTGGGAAAGCTGACTCACCCCATTATGGGTTTTAAGAAACTGGTTCATTAGTCAAATTAATCTTAATATATTAGGGCAGAAATAAGGAAGAAATAATACTTCACATTTCTTTTTGCTCTGGGTAAGGATTTTCTTTGCTCTTGCTGTAACTCATCTGAGAAGACTATGATACCCTGTTTGCTGCTTTGGTCCAATCCATTCATCCATCCAACGCACATCAACTGAACATCTATTCCATGCATACCCTACACAGGTACCAGTGAGTGAGACTCCCTCCTTTGTGGGAACTTACACTCCGATGGTGGGGAAGGAGAGGACAGGAAATAACCCAATACATGCAGGACTTCAGGGAGTTAAAATGGAATGAAGAAAACTGGCTAAGAGGATAGAGCAAGGTAAGGATGTGAAGGGGGCTGATCTTAGAGGCCACGAAAGCCCACGTGGTCCATTCTCAGATCCCAGAAGACCTCTGGTTAAGGTAAGAGGTCCTCGCTCCTAGGGCTGGAGGGACATGCCTAACGAAATCTTAATCCCTTTACAATCTCTCATTTCTTGTTCCCTCGAACCTCCCTTGAACAGGCGGGTAGCAGGGGGCACAACTGAGGGACTCTGGCGAGGCTACTCCTCAGCATGTCCCAAAGGCGCTATCTGCTGAGCCCCAGTAGCTGTTACACAAGCCGGTGGGGGTTCTTCTGTCCTTTCTCTTCTCTGTGCCAAGAATCAGATCAATGAAATTGTGAGCACAGGTCAGATATTTAGCAAAATTTCCAGTGGGCTATGAAGGGGATTCCTTGGCACATTTTTCCCACTGCTTTTTCCTCCTGTCCTTCAGCTCTCTCCCAGGACTCAAGCTCACCCAAAACTAATGAAACTCAGGCCCTGATGTCTCATTGCAAAAATTCATTGAGAGACAAAGAGATAAAAGGTGGATTTGTTAGGATATAGAGAGAAGCCACTCTTCAGGGTGTGAACAATTGCCAAGGGCAAGGGCTGGGGCCACGGAATTAGGCCTGGCTAGGTTTTGTGAAGAACGGAAAAGGCAATGGCACCCCATTCCAGTACTCTTGCCAGGAAAATCCCATGGATGGAGGAGTCTGGTAGGCTGCAGTCCATGGGGTCGCAAAGAGTCAGACACGACTGAGCGACTTCACTTTCACTTTCACTTTCAGAGAAGGCTTCTCTGCGGAGGTGACTTGGGAACAGAGACCCAAATCAAGGAGGGAAGGGCCAGGCCAGGAACAGGGAAGAGTGTTCCAGGCAGAAGGAAAGGTCAGTGAAACAGCCTCAAGGGCTCTCCTAAAAGCAGAGGCTGAGAAAACACCTTTGAGTTGATATGTAAATTTCTGATAAGAATGATGATCAGACTGAGACTCAGGGCTCCGCTGGCACATACGATGCCTTGGCAGAAGCCACAGAAGATGAGTCTGACTGGCAGACAAACTATGAAAGGCACTTATACCCATGATTAAAGTAGCTCCAGGTTGGCCCAGTTGTAAGCAGAACCCCTGATGGATTCTAGCTCCCCTTCACTCACTCACTTGGCCAGGGGCATCTTTGTGCAGTCCACAAACTGTACAACTGTATGTGGCAGACCTCACTGAAGTTCAATTAAACCAGACTCACTCAAGTCACAGGAAATTGATGAGATGGATTAGACTTTATTTTTCTGGATTTTTTAAAAAATTATTTTATTCAAGTATAGTTGATTTAGTGTTGTGTTGATTTCAGCCGTACAGCAAAGTGATTCAGTTATACACATATATACACTCTCTTTCATATTTTTTCCACCGTGGTTTATCACAGGATATTAAGTACAGTTCTCTGTGCTGCACAGCAGGATCTTATTGCTGTTTATCCACGCTATATATAGTAGTTTTTACGTGATAGCTTTTATGGGTTTGAAAATGCTCTCCAAGAAGACTGAAACAGTTGCCATGGGATAATATTTTGATAGATTAGCTGGTTAGCTGATTAACTTGATCACCTCCCCCAATTCCCTTTAGCCTCCTCCCTCCCCTTCAAATGACCAAGCTGTTCTGGGCCAAATTCCTCAGCCAACAGTTGCTATAGGGCAGACAGAATGTTCCTAGGCTCTGGCCTTCAACATTTGAGTTTTTAGCGAGATGGAGAGCAGTTGAGTGGAGATGACATGTTGGAAAGAAATATTCCCCTATTCCCCTTTTATTTAATAATGGAATCCCCATTCTCCATGTCTGTTTTCCTCCCCTCCACAAGTGACAGCTCTAAGATATTACTCCGGGTCCTTGCAGAACACGTAACATTGTTGTGGGTATGTGGGCTTAAATTACAGTAGTGCTATTCTGTAGTTGCCATGGGATAATATTTTGATAGATTAGCTGGTTAGCTGATTAACTTGATCACCTCCCCCAATTCCCTTTAGCCTCCTCCCTCCCCTTCAAATGACCAAGCTGTTCTGGGCCAAATTCCTCAGCCAACAGTTGCTATAGGGCAGACAGAATGTTCCTAGGCTCTGGCCTTCAACATTTGAGTTTTTAGCAAGATGGAGAGCAGTTGAGTGGAGAGGACATGTTGGAAAGAAATATTCCCCTTTTATTTAATCATGGAATCCCCATTCTCCATGTCTGTTTTCCTCCCCTCCACAAGTGACAGCTCTAAGATATTACTCCGGGTCCTTGCAGAACACGTAACATTGTTGTGGGTATGTGGGCTTAAATTACAGTAGTGCTATTCTGCTGTAGATCTCATTTGGTCTCTTTTCCCCTCCCCACTAAATTTGCTGAATCTGTTCACAAGGTTCTGTGCATATCCTTTTTAAAAAAATTATTTTATGGAAGTATAATTGATTTACAGGGTTATGTTAATTTCTGCTGCATAGCAAAGTGATTCAGTTATACAGTCGCTAAGCCATGCACGACTCTTTGCAACCCCACGGCTGCAGCACGCCAGCCTTCCCTGTCCTTCACTATCTCCTGAAGTTCGCTCAAATTCATGTCCATTGAGTCAGTGATGCCATCCAACCATCTCATCCTCTGTCGTCTCCTTCCCCTCTTGCCCTCAATCTTTCCCAGCATCAGGGTCTTTTCCTGAATGAGAACTGAATGAGTCAGTTCTTCACATCAAGTGGCCAAAGTTGCATAAACATATATACACACACACACACACCCCTTCTTACATATATATACATTCTTTATATATGTTAGATATATGTGTATATATACACATTTTTCCATATTTTTTCCATTATGGTTTCTCACGGGATATTGAGTATAGTTCACCGTGCTTACAGCAGGACCTTGACATTTATCCATTCTGCATATAATATTTGCATCTGCTAACCCCAAACTCCCTATCCAACCCCCCCACCCTCTTGGCAACCACAGATCTGGTCTTTATGCCTTTACATCAGGGAGTTCATTTTTGTTTCATGGACAATTCGTGTCATATTTCAGATTTCATGCATAAATGATATTACGTGGCATTTGTCTCTCTCTTTCTGATTCACTTCACTTAGTCTGATAATTTCCAGGGCTCGCCATGTGTGCCTGCCTCTTTGCTCCTTCTAACTGTGGACACAGTTCCCTGGAGCAGAGCCACCGCATTTTACCGTACACTCTCCATGATGCGCACCAGCATGGCTTCTGCTTCTCAATACCATCAAGAGTTCTGCGATAAATGCCTTCTCCTATGTCCAGTTATGGTCCTGTCTAATAAAGACTCTGGGCCTGTACAGAGGGATGAGATTTCTGCACATACAAGCACACTTAAGTTAGAGATATACTGCCAGAGAACCCTCCAGAAGGGCAGCAATATCTAAACACTCGCCAGCAGTGTACAAAAAAGGCTCCTGCTCCTCAGATCTCACAGAAAAATTAGCATCATTCTCTCTGNGTACAGAGGGATGAGATTTCTGCACATACAAGCACACTTAAGTTAGAGATATACTGCCAGAGAACCCTCCAGAAGGGCAGCAATATCTAAACACTCGCCAGCAGTGTACAAAAAAGGCTCCTGCTCCTCAGATCTCACAGAAAAATTAGCATCATTCTTCTCTGTGATCTTTGCCAGTCTGATGGGAATAAAGCTCTATATTACTGTTGTGCTTTGTGGTTCTTTGATTATCAGTGGCTTTGAGGATCTTCTCATTTGCTTGGCACTTGCTTGATCATGTTCATTGCCTGTTTTCTGTTTGTTTTGTTTTTTTCAAGTCAGGTTCCCTGTCTTTGTCTCTTTGCAGTATTCCGTGTCTGTTGTAAGCACTGTGATAACCTTCGTTCTTCTGTTAACTTGGTCTACGGTGTGTTTTGTTGAACAGAAATCTTTAAATCTGACGTGATTAAAGCCGTGTGCTTTTTATCTTGTATTCTGAGCTCTTGAGTTCTGGTTTTAGCAAGTTTCCCCAGGTGCTAGGTTGTAGAGATGCACTCCACTGTTTAATCCATTCGCTATGTCGTTTTAGGCTTCACATTTAAGTCTTTAGTCAGTCTAGAATCAAGTTCTGTATACAGTGTGAGGAAAGGGTTCAACTTCACTTTTCTCTAAAGAATAAGCCAGATTTCACTACACTGTCTACTAAACTGTGAATAAGAGGACTTAAGAAGTATGAATAAGAGGACTTAAGGAGTGTGAAGTTTACTCCTTTCCCAGGCTGGGAATGATTCCATCAGAGCAAAGGAAGAGAAGAGAAGAAGGAAATTGTTGAAAGTCCAGATATTAATGTGTTCCAAGGAGAGGGAGCCTGCCTTTTGCTTCCCTGGCAAACTTTATCCAGTCTAGGAAGAGGGAGTCTTAGCTTCATAGGTATTCTCAGGCTCTCACATATGGAAACAACAGAACTGATAGATCAAAAGATTCCTGGCAGATAGAAACAAGGGGTATATGTATATATATATAAAGATTGACATGTATATAAGGGTATGTGTATATGAAAATAGCAACCTCTTTAAACTCAAAAAAGGTGATTGGCCCTTCTAATATGCTTTGGAACTTAGACTAAACTCCAAGAAACTGGGAAGGTAGGTGAACTTTCAATCAACTAAGATAAACTTTCAACCACCTCTGTGGAATGAGAGCTTGAGATAGAGATATATTGGCTAAGTGAAGCTCAAATATACATCTTTGTTATTTCACTTTTTTTCTACCATATCAATCAATATTTTATCAGAACTAAATTTGTTGATCACTTGCAATTATAGTTTGACTAAGAATATAGGAGTAAGTAAAACTAATAAAAATGAATGAATTATCTTGTATCAGTTGTCTATGTGAAACTTATAAAAGAATACTGTATACTTTATTATCATTTGTAAATTTTGTTCTACACATCCTTTGCATCAGTGTATTTCTAATAAAATTATCATATGTATATATATTTCTCAGAGTACTGGTTGTTAAATATTTAACCTACACTTCTGGCTCAAGCCCCAATTTTATTTAACTACTCTCCCCACGTTACCCAGGAACAAATTTTAATTACTCTAAGCTGTACTTGTTATTTCAGCTTCTTTCTTTGTTAAGGGTTGATTTCATATAGCCATGTAACCCTGTCCTGGCCAATGAAATATGAGAAGAAATATGCTGAGAGGCTTCTGGAAAAGTTTCCTTGAACTAAAAAGAAATTTTCTTTCATAAAGTACTTTTTTTCTATGTCTGAATCTGTAATGGCTATGTGATGTCTGGAACTGTGGCAGCTATATTGTTGCCATGAGGAAAACTAGCTGAAGATAAAGCCACATTCTAAAGGTGTCAGAGTGGAAAAACAGAAAGAACCTTTATCTTTGGTGCAATATTGAATAGCTGAATTATGCATTCCTGGAACCATTCTTCTAGGGAACTTATACTTTGTGATCAATTCAGTTGCTCAGTCATGTCCGACTCTTTGCAACCCCATGAACCACAGTATGCCAGGCCTCCCTGTCCATCACCAACTCCCAGAGTCTACCCAAACCCATGTCCATTGTGTCAGCGATGCCTTCCAACCATCTTTTCCTCTGTCATCCCTTCTCCTCCTGCTTTCAATCTTTCCCAGCATCAGGGTCTTTTCCAATGAGTCAGCTCTTCACATGAGGCTGCCAAAGTATTGGAGTTTCAGCTTCAACATCAGTCCCTCCAATGAACACCCAGGACTGATCTCCTTTAGGATAGACTGGTTGGATCTCCTTGCAGTCCAAGGGACTCTCAAGAGTCTTCTCCAACACCACAGTTCAAAAGCATCAATTCTTCGGCACTCAGCTTTCTTCACAGTCCAACTCTCACATCCATACATGACCACTGGAAAAACCATAGTCTTGACTAGAAGGGCCTTTGTTGGCAAAGTAATGTCTCTGCTTTTTAATATGCTGCCTAGACTGGTCATAACTTTCCTTCTAAGGAGCAAGTGTCTTTTAATTTCATGGCTGCAATCACCACCTGCAGTGATTTTGGAGCCCAGAAAAATAAAGTCAGCCACTGTTTCCACTGTTTCCCCATCTATTTGCCAAGAAGTGATGGGACTGGATGGTATGATCTTAGTTTTCTGAATGTTGAGCTTTAAGCCAACTTTTTCATTCTCCTCTTTCACTTTCATCAAGAGGCTCTTTAGTTCTTCTTCACTTTCTGCCATAAGGGTGGTGTCATCTGCATATCTGAGGTTACTGATATTTCTCCCGGCAATCTTGATTCCAGCTTGTGCTTCCTCCAGCCCAGCATTTCTCATGATGTACTCTGCATAGAAGTTAAATAAGCAGGGTGACAATATACAGCCTTGATGGACTCCTTTTCCTATTTGGAACCAGTCTGTTGTTCCATGTCCAGTTCTAACTGTTGCTTCCTGACCTGCATACAGATTTCTCAAGAGGCAGGTCAGGTGGTCTGGTATTCCCATCACTTTCAGAATTTTCCACAGTTTATTGTGATCCACACAGTCAAAGGCTTTGCTTTTTTTTTTATACTTTGTTAAGTATAAGCTAATTAAATTAGAGTTTATCTGTTGCTTGCAACAAAATATTCTCACTGATACCCTGATCATGTAAATTGTTTGTGTGCTAGTTATTAAGTAATTATCTCTCTGTATCAAACCCAATTTTTCTATACCGTGCTTTGTTATTCTAGGACTCTGCGAACAGGGCCTTTGTTAGGGCCTGGGGAAAATGAGTGACTGAATGCGGAAAGAGGAACACATCCCTTCTTGGTTGCTTCCTATTGACATCACGTCAGCCTGTTTCTTTATCTCAAAGGCCAAGCTTTTTCCACACGCCCAGATTCAGACTCACTGCACCTCTTCAGAGGTACTAGCGTAGACAGATGGGGTGCCCTTCCCCAGAGTTCTGGATCCAAGAGCCCTCTCCTCCAAGCTCTGAGACAGCAGCACCGATCAGATCAACAGCAGAGACTGGCCTGCCTGACCTCTCCTCCAGACCGCTAAGATTCATCAAACCCAGAGGCTGATTCCTACAGTGGCTACATGCTGAAGGCTTAGTGTTCCTTTTTGTCATTCCAGGGTTCTAAACCCATTCAAGCAATTCCTTAGATTAAATCCTCTCTGTTAAAATAGCTTGTGTAGTTTTTGTATTCGTGATGGAGCCCCTGGCTGATAGAATGCATTCAGTGGGCATTTGATGATTGCCTTTCAATATCCATTATCTTCTTTCTGCTGAGAGTGCTCTGATTTGGAGCAGTTACCTCTACCCAGTTGCGTAGCAGCTATTTGTTTTAGGTGGACTGGGCCAAGCTTCAGGTCCAGGGTGACTGGCTCATCAGCACACCACACCCCCTTAGCTACAGCTCTTGGCTCAGGTATAGGCAGGGGTCTCCATCTGAAACACAGCAGAGCGCATTGAGGATGTTGCAATGTGAGAATGAGGCATAAAGAAAGTAGCTGGAGCTGCTGGAGGGAGTGGACTACGTGGAGACAGATGATGAGGCTGGCGTGGCAGAACATGGAGCAGAGAGAGGAAGAGAAATCCGAGGTGTGGTATGACTGCCAGCCCTCTGGGGTCCAGCCTTCCCTAAGGCCAGTGCAAGCTCTGTGCTGTTCAGCTGTTCATCTAATAAACCGTCCTTTGCTTAAATAAGCTGGGCCAGATAGTCTATTACTTGCAATCAAAAGAGTCCTCACTGACGGAATGGAAAAAACAAACCAGCACACTGAGCACACACCCATTTGCCCTGAACTTGGTCCCCTCATATAACCTGTGTTGGATAACTTTCCCTGTAATACTGTTTCTACAACACACATGTGGAAACTGTCTCCTAGAAGCAAAGAATCACACTTGATATCACGCAGAGCCAACTTTTTTTTTTTCCCTGAAAAAGGTTAACATAGCATTTTGTGTCAAGGATAACTATTAATCAGATTTATCTGGCAGCAGAACCGTCTCCACCCTTGGAGAGGTGAAGGGTTGTGTATTTGAAAGGAACAAGTGTTTATAGCAAAGGGATTTTTATGTAGATTCACACAGATTCTACATAGATGACAGTCATTGTGCTAGGAATTTTTGATGGACTTTATTGTGGTATAATTGATACAAAATAAAATGTACAGTTCACTGGAAATGGTATGGCTCATAGAGTTTCAGTAAATGTATAAACAGTTGAGCAATTACCACAACAATCAACATATAGCATATTCCCATTGTCCTAAAAAATTTCTTTTGTGCTCACTGGCACTCAGACCCTCACTTGGCAACCACCTCTCTGCTTCCTGTAACCAGATATTAATTCAACATCTTCTAGGATGTCAAATAAACAGATAATACACTTGTAGTCCTTTATGTCTGGCTTCTTTGGCTCCGCATGACTGTGGCTCCAGCCACAGTGTTGCACGTATCCGTACTTCACCCTCCCTCCTTTTATTTTTTTGCTGAGTAGTGTCTCTTTGTATAAATATACCGCCATTTTTAATCCAGGGAATAGGATTAAAGCACTGAGACCTGCTTCTTGGGAGGCAGGAAACGCTGTGTCTGCAGCCATACTGGAGTAGGGGCGTTTGCCCCTGGGAGCAGCACTGTTGTGTCTGGGGTGTCCCAAGGGTGGTGTGGTCTCACTGGTGTTTTGGGTGTGTTCCTGCTCAGATGGTTTCAGGGAGAGGTGGTCGTCCGAGCCTCCCTTTGACTAATTCCCGTGGTCCTTCACACCATCTCATCTTAGCTTCGTGCTTGTCAGTTTTTTGGTGCAGTCCTGACCTTGATACCATGAGATGGGAGAGGAAGACACAAAAGCTCAGGACTGGGTGGCAGAGTCAGTTTCTTCCCCTTGGTGCACGCCTTGCCCTCTCGTTACTTTACCATTGTTCCATGCAGCATCCATACCAGCGCAGGAAGACGTCCTTACTCTGATGGGCTGGTAGGTCAGTTGTTGGTGTTCTTGGGTACTGCATAGTATGGAAAAATCATTTGAAGAAAATTGCCTAGGATTTGCTTGTATTGGATAGGTAGGGAGAGATGATCATACTTGTTCTCTGATTTAAATCAAATACTGAAAATGGGTGTCTTCAAAATGGCCTTGAATTAAAAAATCTTTTGAGCAGCTTTTCTGTGCTGTAGCTAAGTCCCACCTCGCAGCACTATTATTTTACTTTTTTGAGAGATGCTAAAGTCAATTTGCTTCTAGCTGGAAAGAAATTCTGGCTCTCGCGAGGCAATTTCTAGCAAGTCTGAAAGTATCTAGACTCTTTTAACCAAAACACTGCCAGGTGTGTATTGATTTTTTTGCTGCGAAGGCCAAATGGTGGGTGACTCAGTTCGGAGGACTGCCACACTAAAGTGTAGAGCTTGGGAAATGCCTTAGGATCTAAGCTCCATTCCCTTGCTGAATGGTGCATATGTGCCCTTACAGTCTGGTGTACTTAGACCAGTACTGTCCCTCTCTGAAGATTCTCCGTTGCAGTTGCAGAGGCCCCTCCTCCTCCTTTAAACAGAAGGCCATTTGTTAAGAGATATTAGTTTGCAAACTTCCAGGGTGTTTGAAGAATCAGACTTGGGAATGCATGATCAGGAAAAAATGCTGTTGGGAGAAACAGTCAGATGAAGGATTGTCCTGGAAAACACAATGTGGTGATGGGGACTGAAAACCTTCACCACAAGGCTCACCGCTTTAGTCTCTCATCTGCGGGGGGCCTGCTTCCCTTGCTCACTGCCACATCTGCGTCTAGGGATGCATCAGGCAGGCTGAAGCGAGGTCACATACTTGCGTACAGCCAGCAGAGAATTCTGGGGAATGTGGTTTTTAGCTCTTCATCTGTTACAGCCCAGACAGGCAAGCTGGGAGGGACTTTGGATGGGTGCTGGTATGCTGTTGGGAGAAACAGTCAGATGAAGGATTGTCCTGGAAAACACAATGTGGTGATGGTGACTGAAAACCTTCACCACAAGGCTCACCGCTTTAGTCTCTCATCTGCGGGGGGCCTGCTTCCCTTGCTCACTGCCACATCTGCGTCTAGGGATGTATCAGGCAGGCTGAAGCGAGGTCACATACTTGCGTACAGCCAGTAGAGAATTCTGGGAAATGTGGTTTTTAGCTCTTCTCTGTTACAGCCCAGACAGGCAAGCTGGGAGGGACTTTGGATGGGTGCTGGCAGTGCCTGCCGTAAGTATTAATAATAACCTGAACTTCACAGAGAACATGCCATTGGAGGATGTCAGCCAGAGTCTATGTACCCTTACTCAAAATACATTGTCAAAGTATGATCTTTGAGCCTCTATTTCCTAATTTGTAAGATATGGCTAAAAATCCATCCTTAAAGGGCACAGTGCCCTGCTTGGGTCTCCCTTTAAGAAGAGTTTTGTTCCAGTGCAGGAGTGAGTACAATTAACAGCTTCTAGTTAGAGCCTTTAGATCTGACTTCATGTTCAACCAGAGTCTATACTCTCTTCTAGATGACAAAGCCCTGTGCAAACACGAGGGCCTGTCTACTCCGGCCCGGTGCAGGACTCCCATGATGACAAGTCTTTGCTCTGAGGCTCCCCACCGGGTTGAGTTGGCTAAAACGTTGTCGTATTTGCATCAGTTCTTCCTCGGTCCAATTCTGCGTTCTTCCCTTTCTATCTTCCACTGGCATTCCTTCTTTTGTATTCCTAATCGCTTCTCAGTGTCTGCTTCCCAGAGGACCCAGTTGACACCCAGGACTCTTGAGAGCAGCAATTCATGATAGCATTGGATGGAGTGCCTGATACACAAATTCAGAAATGAAATAGCCTCTTACTTGGACTCCCTGATTCCTTTCCTGCTTAATAGAATGCAAGGAAATCTCTTAAACACTTGAATCTGATCACTTAATGTCCCTGCTTGGAAGCCTTCTGTGGGTTCCTATCACACATATAATGCAATCCAGCCTCCTCACTTGACTCCCTTGTCCTTAACTCAGCCCAGGCATCTCTCCAGCTTTCCCTTGCATCACTTCTATCAGCTCCAGATGTGCAGACCATGCCATGTTCTTTCCCACTTTAGGGGATGTGCCCTGGCTGTTTTACCCTTTCTGGGAAGCTCTCCTTTTCTGCTCTTTACCTAAGAGAACCTGCATTTGGAGCTCAGCTCAAATGTTACTTCCTCAAAGAGGCCTGCACTGACCATCCCTGGTAAGAGAGTCTATAAGTCAGGATAAAGTGCCATGCTGCACTAACGAATGAGCCCCAGATCTCAGTGACGTCTAACAAAGGCATGCCTACAAAGGGAAGGCTGAAACTCCGATCCAGCACAGCTTCTCTCTGGGACAGACTGTTCACAGTCTCTGCCTTGGACACTGCTGGACCCAGAGGAGAGAGAAGAGAGAACTGATTTTAAGGTTTCTGCTTGACAAAAACACCCATGGCTTCCAGCCACATTCTATTGGCCAAAACAAGCCATGCGGGACACTCCTGAGTGCAACAGGGTGGGGACTCATAATGCTTCCTTAGGGAGGGCACCATTAAGTTCCAGGACAAGCCTAAAGTCAATGAGCTGGGGAAGGGTAATGTTCTCCCCAGGAACAAATATTTGGAACAACATATTCTACCAAAAAGTTTATCCCTAATTTGCATTCTTTCTTATTTCCTCTTTTTGCTTACTTTCATAGAAATTATTACAGTTGTAAACTGCAAAATAAATCCTCATTTATCTAAAAACTGTGTGTGTGTCTAGGCAGATGTATCTGGGTGTGTGTGTCTGTATGCGTGTATCATAGAGGCCTGGCCCACGATAGGTTTTTGGTAAATCATTATTGAATGACTGACCACACAAACGTGGGAAAATATAGAGCCCAAGCTTTGCAATCACATACAATCAGGCACTCAACATATTCTACCAAAAAGTTTATCCCTAATTTGCATTCTTTCTTATTTCCTCTTTTTGCTTACTTTCATAGAAATTATTACAGTTGTAAACTGCAAAATAAATCCTCATTTATCTAAAAACTGTGTGTGTGTCTAGGCAGATGTATCTGGGTGTGTGTGTCTGTATGCGTGTATCATAGAGGCCTGGCCCACGATAGGTTTTTGGTAAATCATTATTGAATGACTGACCACACAAACGTGGGAAAATATAGAGCCCAAGCTTTGCAATCACATACAATCAGGCACGTGTGCACCCCAGCCTGCCTTTTATTAATACATGATATTACTGCGCTGCACTTTCTTCACATTTAAAATAAGGCTGGTGAACCTTTCACCAGACTTGGCCCATAGATGGCACTAAAAAACACGAGTTTCTTTCCCACGTTGTTACTTTACTGGCTCTCATTCTTGAAATGTGTTTCATTTTAGCACAAATGAGCATGAACATGACATTTATTGTATTGCAACAGATTAAAACAACAACATTTCTGTACTGGCGTTGATTCAGAAACCTCATTCATTTGGCATGGGCTGTGTATTGTGATAATTTAACCCAAGAGGACCTTAGTGATTTCTGTCTCTTCCACTGGGTCTCATATTCTCTAATTAACCCGCTAAATCTGGACTAAAAAAAAACAACATCTGTTGATATCTTGACTGTTTGGTTTCACTTGATGAATATTTTACACACTTTTTTCATGGTGATAATGAGTCCTACTCCCAAACTAATGCATGTGATTTTGGAGAATTAGCCCCAGCTCTTGTTTTTGATGCAATAATTACTTCTGATATACAGACTCTCAGCCATCTTCCAGCCAACATTCAGAGATTATGACCTTTGGAGTTAAACAGGACTGGCAAGACTCTTGCACTAACATCTCGTTCATTAGGTAGCTTTGGACAGCTCACTTCCCCTCTCTGAGCCCCTCACTTATCTTGAGCGAAAATAGAGATGGAGGTCCCCTGGTGGCTCAGTGGTAAAGAATCTGCCTGCTAATGAAGGAGATGCAGATTTAACCCCTGGGTCAGGAAGATCCCCTGGAGAAGGAAATGGCAACTCCTCCAGTATTCTTGTCTGGGAAATCTCATGTACAGAGGAGTCTGGCAGGCTACAGACCATGGGGTGGCAAAAGAGTTGGACACAAGTAAGCGACTAAAAAGACGCCAAAGTAGAGATCATGCCTGAATAGTTTCCTCCTCCAGGCAGGGTAGGTGCTGACTACAATGTCATGTCCAAGAATTAGGACCAGAGTAAGTTAGCAACGTTTTCGGGCCCGTAGGCTGTGGTGCATGTCCCCTGTTGGGGGTGGAGAGAAGAACGAAACCAGTACAAAATCAAGAATGCATTGCCAAAGAAATCTGCAGTGTGAAGACCCTGGACATGCACGGCGACTGGGGATGGTGTCAGGCACAGGTGGAGACAGAGTGGATGAAGGATTCAGAGAATCAGCTCCTAGGCAGGTTGGTAAAAAGATCGGGGTTCCCGAGGAGGAGACAGGGGTCTGGAATTCTCAAGGAGGAGGAAAGGACAGACATCTTGCTTTTCTCTACATTCCTTAGTCTTAATCACATAAAACTTTTTTTCTTTAAGCCGGGAACTGATGATTACAATACAAACAACTCATTTTAAACTCTGCACTAAGGATTATATAGCAACAATGCATCCTGCTTGAGGACAGTCTCTCCTTCCTGAAAACCTTCTGATTAATCCTGATATTTTAGAATGTATATTATGAGAGTGGGTCTGGTGAGTTCAGTTCAGTTGATCAGTCATGTCCAACTCTTTGCAGCCCCACAGACTGCAGCATGCCAAGCCCTCCTGTCCATCACCAACTCCCAGATTGCACTAACATCTCGTTCATTAGGTAGCTTTGGACAGCTCACTTCCCCTCTCTGAGCCCCTCACTTATCTTGAGCGAAAATAGAGATGGAGGTCCCCTGGTGGCTCAGTGGTAAAGAATCTGCCTGCTAATGAAGGAGATGCAGATTTAACCCCTGGGTCAGGAAGATCCCCTGGAGAAGGAAATGACAACTCACTCCAGTATTCTTGTCTGGGAAATCTCATGTACAGAGGAGTCTGGCAGGCTACAGACCATGGGGTGGCAAAAGAGTTGGACACAAGTAAGCGACTAAAAAGACGCCAAAGTAGAGATCATGCCTGAATAGTTTCCTCCTCCAGGCAGGGTAGGTGCTGACTACAATGTCATGTCCAAGAATTAGGACCAGAGTAAGTTAGCAACGTTTTCGGGCCCGTAGGCTGTGGTGCATGTCCCCTGTTGGGGGTGGAGAGAAGAACGAAACCAGTACAAAATCAAGAATGCATTGCCAAAGAAATCTGCAGTGTGAAGACCCTGGACATGCACGGCGACTGGGGATGGTGTCAGGCACAGGTGGAGACAGAGTGGATGAAGGATTCAGAGAATCAGCTCCTAGGCAGGTTGGTAAAAAGATCGGGGTTCCCGAGGAGGAGACAGGGGTCTGGAATTCTCAAGGAGGAGGAAAGGACAGACATCTTGCTTTTCTCTACATTCCTTAGTCTTAATCACATAAAACTTTTTTTCTTTAAGCCGGGAACTGATGATTACAATACAAACAACTCATTTTAAACTCTGCACTAAGGATTATATAGCAACAATGCATCCTGCTTGAGGACAGTCTCTTCTTCCTGAAAACCTTCTGATTAATCCTGATATTTTAGAATGTATATTATGAGAGTGGGTCTGGTGAGTTCAGTTCAGTTGATCAGTCATGTCCAACTCTTTGCAGCCCCACAGACTGCAGCATGCCAAGCCCTCCTGTCCATCACCAACTCCCAGAACTTACTCAAACTCATGTCCTTAGAGTTTGATGCCATCCAACCATATCATCCTCTGTCATCCCCTTCTCCTCCTGCCTTCAATCTTTTCCAGAATCAGGGTCTTTTCAAATGAGTCAGTTCTTCACATCAGGTGGCCAAAGTATTGGAGCTTCAGCTTCAGCATCAGTCCTTCCAATGAATATTTAGGGCTGATTTCCTTTAGGATGGACTGGTTGGAACTCCTTGCAATCAAAGGGACTCTCAAGAGTCTTCTCCAACACCACAGTTCAAAAGCATCAATTCTTTGGCCCTCAGCTTTCTTTATAGTCCAACTCTGACATCCATACATGACTACTGGAAAAACATTAGCTTTGACTAGACAGACCTTTGTTAGCAAAGTAATGTCTCTGCTTTTTAATATGCTTTTTAATAGCTTTTCTTCCTAAGAGCAAGCATCTTTTATTCATGGCTACAATCACCATCTGCAGTGATTTTGGAGCCCAAGAAAATAAAGCCTCTCACCATTTCCACTGTTTCCCCATCTATTTGCCATGAAGTGATGGGACCAGATGCTACGATCTTTGCTTTCTGAGTATTGAGTTTTAAGCCAACTTCTTCACTCTCCTCTTTCACTTTCCTCAAGAACTTCTTTAGTTTTTCTTTGCTTTCTGCCATAAGGGTGGTGTCGTTTGCCCATTTAAGGTTACTGATATTTCTCCTGGCAATCTTGATTCCAGCTTGTGGTTCATCCAGCCTGGCATTTCTCATGATGTACTCTGTGTATAAGTTAAATAAGCAGGGTGACAATATACACCCTTGATATACTCCTTTCCCAATTTGGAACCAGTCTGTTGTTCCACGTCCAGTTCTAACTGTTACTTCTTGACCTGGATACAGATTTCTCAGGAGACAGGTCAGGTGGCCTGGTATTCCCATCTCTTTCAGAATTTTCCAGCTTGTTGTTATCCACACAGTCAAAGGCTTTGGCGTAGTCAATAGCGAATGATGATGAATAATGATGAAATTTGCTCAGTCGTGTCCAACTCTTTGTGACCGCATGGACTGTATAGTCCCGGGGTGAGTAGCCTTTCCCTTCTCCAGGGGATCTTCCCAGCCTAGGTCTCCTGCACTGCAGGCAGATTCTTTACCAAGTGAGCTCTGAGTGAAGCCAAATGAATGAAGCAGAAATATATGTTTTTCTGGAACTTTCTTGCTTTTTTGATGATCCAGCGGATGTTGGCAATTTGATCTCTGGTTCCTCTGCCTTTTCTAAAACCAGCTTGAACTTCTGGAAGTTCATCGTTCACATACTGTTGAAGCCTGACTTGGAGAATTTTGAGCATTGCTTTGCTAGCATGTGAGATGAGTGCAATTGTGCAGTAGTTTGAGCATTCTTTGGCATTGCCTTTCTTTGGGATTGGAATGAAAACAGTCCTTTTCCAATCCTGTGGCCACTGCTGAGTTTTCCAAATTTGCTGGCATCTTGAGTGCAGCACTTTCACAGCATCATTTTTGAGGATTTGAAATGCTCAACTGGAATTCCATCACCTCCACTAGCTTTGTTGGTGTTGACCATCTGGTGATGTCCATGTGTAGAGTCTTCTCTTGTGTTGTTGGAAGAGGGTGTTTGCTATGACCAATGCGTTCTCTTGGCAAAAGTCTATTAGCTTTTGCTCTGCTTCATTCTATACTCCAAGGCCAAGTTTGCCTGTTACTCCAGGTATCTCTTGACTTCCTACTTTTGCATTCCAATCCCCTATAATGAAAAGGACATCTTTTTTGGGTGTTAGTTCTAGAAGGTCTTGAAGGTCTTCATAAAACCGTTCACCTTCAGCTTCTTCAGCGTTACTGGTCGGTGTATTACTTGGAATACTGTGATATTGAATGGTTTGCCTTGGAAACAAACAAAGATCATTCTGTCATTTTTGAGATTGTATCCAAGTACCGCATTTTGGACTCTTGTTGACCATGATGGCTACTCCATTTCTTCTAAGGGATTCCTGCCCATAGTAGTAGGTATAATGGTCATCTGAGTTAAATTCCCCCATTCCAGTCCATTTTAGTTTGCTGATTCCTAGAATGTCAACGTTCATGCTTTCCATCTCCTGTTTGACCACTTCCAATTTGCCTTGATTCATGGGCCTGACATTCCAGGTTCCTATGCAATATTGCTCTTTACAGCATTAGACTTTACTTCCATCACCAGTCACATCCACAACTAGGTGTTGTTTTTGCTTTGGCTCCGTCTCTTCATTCTTTCTGGAGTTATTTCTCCACTGATCTCCAGTAGCATATTGGGTTCATCTGAGTTAAATTCCCCCATTCCAGTCCATTTTAGTTTGCTGATTCCTAGAATGTCAACGTTCATGCTTGCCATCTCCTGTTTGACCACTTCCAATTTGCCTTGATTCATGGGCCTGACATTCCAGGTTCCTATGCAATATTGCTCTTTACAGCATTAGACTTTACTTCCATCACCAGTCACATCCACAACTAGGTGTTGTTTTTGCTTTGGCTCCGTCTCTTCATTCTTTCTGGAGTTATTTCTCCACTGATCTCCAGTAGCATATTGGGCACCTACTGACCTGGGAAGTTCATCTTTCAGTGTCCCACCATTCTGCCTTTTCATACTGTTCATGGGGTTCTCAAGGCAAGAACACTGAAGTGGTTTGCCATTCCCTTCTCCAGTGGGCCACATTCTGTCAGACCTCTCCACCATGACCCATCCATCTTGAGTGACCCTATAAGGCTTGGCTCATAGTTTCATTGAGCTTGGTAAGACTTTTCTATTGTTAAGTTCTAATCTTGTTACCTTAGAATGTAAAGAATGGGAGTGGGTCTGGTAAAATTTTTACAAACTTGAGACATCCTTTTGACTTATTGTAATAACTCTCTTGCTAACACTAGTGGGGGAGGGGACACTCTCTGCCCCCTTCTGATGTCTATGTCAGAAGCTTTGTCTGTCCCTTTTCACTGTAATAAAACTTCTGCCACACAAGAGCCCTGGGTGATCAAGCCTGATCCCTGGTCCCAAAGCTAAATCTTCTTCAGAGATCATGAATCTGACATCGTTCACCATAAGCTATCAGGATGTTCATAAAATGGCAGATATTCTTTGTCCCATAGAATAATTAGCAATGTTACCTCACAGGCAAATAGCTGCGGCTGTTTTTTGTAGAACATCAGCATTTCAGTCAACATCCATTGGCCGAAGGAAACCTATCCTCAACACCTTTGGCTGAAAGAGAACCTGATAGGATAAAGGGAGTTCACAGACTGGAAAAGAGGGCTAGTCCATCAGGAGGTCTAGGGAAGCACCCGGGGCTTCAACAGCAGGAGCTCACAGAGCACCCTCTGGCGCTGACATCTGATGACTCAGTTCTGACCTCCTGTTCTCTTTATTTGGAGAAATGTTCCCTGATGGCTCAGTGGTAAAGAATCTGTCTGCAGTGCAGAAGATGCAGGAGACTCGGGTTTGATCCCTGTGTCGGGAAGATCCTCTGGTGAAAGAAATGGCAACCCACTCCAGTATTCTTGCCTGAAAAATCTCATGGACAGTGGAGTCTGGCAGGCTATAGTCCATGGGGTCGCAAAGAGTCAGACATGGCTGAGTGAGAGTACATAATATAAAATATACCATTTCAAGGATCTTTAATTGTACATTTCGGTGGCCTTAAGCACATTCACAGTGTTGAGCCGTCATCACTACCATCCATCTCCAGAGCTTCTGCCTCTTCCTCACCTGAAACTTTGTCCCCATGAAACAGTGGCTTCCCAATCATATGGCAGCTCTGCTGTTAACTGTTTGAGGAACTGCCATAATATTTTCCACGCTGGCTGCACCACCGTCTTTATTCCCATCAGCAGTGCAGAGCACAAGCAATCCCGTTTCTCTGTATCCTTGCTAACTGTGGATATTTTTGATAATAGTAGTATCGTATTGTGATTTTGATTTGCATTTCCCTAAATATTAGTGATGAACATGTCTCCCTTCACTTATTGGCCATTTGGAAATCTTCTTCAAAGTAAAGTCTAATTAAGTCTTTTTTCTATTTTAAAGTTTGAGTTGTAAGAGTTCCTTATGGATTCCGGGTATTAATTCCTTATAAATATGGTTTGTGAATAGTGTCTTGTATGATGTGGGTTACCTTTATAATCTGTCAACAGTCCTTTGATGTACACAAGTTTTTACTTTTGATGTAGTCAAATTTATCCACTTTTGTTCTGTTGCCTGTGTTTTTGGGGTCTGTTGCCAATCCAATGTCATGAAGGTTTCACTCTATATTTTGTTCTAAGAGTTTTATAGTTTCAGCTCTTCTTTTTAGGTTTTCTTTTTTTGATGCAGGTGGAGTTAATTTTTCTATATGGTTCTAGGTGAGGGTCCGACTTTATGCTTCTGCAGGTAGATGCCCAGACGGCTGGGCAAATTCACTGAGAAGACAGCTCTGATCACCTTTTGTTCCTCTGTGTCTCTAACTCAAATTTCAGATGCCTGGGAAGAGTCTGAACGTGGTAGTGTATGTCATATGCTGGTCCTGTGAGGTCAGGGGAGTTGAATGCCATGATAGGCAGGGTAGGAAAGTGCTAGGTGAACAAAAATTAAAGGTGTCACTATACCCAGAGACAGAGTCCTAATCATAAGCATTCATTGTTCAAAGGAAAGGAATCATTCAGATTTGTCCAATTATTTACCTTCATAACAAAGAGCCAGGGAGAAGAGATAGGTTTGAGTTGAGGCTTCTCTTTCTGCTAAAGAAAAATGGCAGTTTATGAACTTTCCAGGAATAACAGATACCAATTTGAATAAGGTGTCCAATGATGGCCAATCACTATGAAAATCCTTGACAGATTAAAAGAACATTTAACAGGAAAGACTCTGAGTCCAGGTATCTCCAGAGAGATCTTTATGGACAGCTGAGGCCCCTTGCTGTTTTCTAAACAGAGAAATGAGCTTTACTCTTTTTAAATGTTTTCTGCCTTCAACTTTATCTAAAACTTCCACCCACCGTCAAAAGGCTGTACTGTTTAAGATTTAATCTCCAAGTGAAACCACGCCAGCTTCTTTGTTTGTTGTTGCTGTTCCTTTGCTTGTAGTTAGGAAGGTTTCCTTTGCAAAGCTGAAAATAACAGTGCTTTCGCTAGAATCGAATTGAATGAAGTGATGCCTACAGAAATCTCAGAGCCCATATAACACATAGGGAAGTATTACATTTTAAAGAAAGGGACAAGTAACATATAATACTTGCTACTATAGCCAGGAGCATCAGGTGGGAACATGGGAAGAGCAATGAAAGGTTCTGCTCATCCCATTTCACAAGGTGTCTGTGAAGACTAGAGACACATAACCTATGCCTTAACAGCTCAGGAAGGCATATGCTGGGATGATGATTGATAAAATAACAGTGCTTTCGCTAGAATCGAATTGAATGAAGTGATGCCTACAGAAATCTCAGAGCCCATATAACACATAGGGAAGTATTACATTTTAAAGAAAGGGACAAGTAACATATAATACTTGCTACTATAGCCAGGAGCATCAGGTGGGAACATGGGAAGAGCAATGAAAGGTTCTGCTCATCCCATTTCACAAGGTGTCTGTGAAGACTAGAGACACATAACCTATGCCTTAACAGCTCAGGAAGGCATATGCTGGGATGATGATTGAGAAGCTGGTTGCACTAACCAAATGAGAGATGTTGAGACCTGGAATAGAATAGTAGTTTTGGAAAGAAAGAAAAGGGAGTCTCCATGAATCTCAGAAGAATAAAGCGGAGGGTATGATTTTAAAGGTAGGAAGAAGCGAGTAAAGACCTCAGATAATGTGTCGAGTCCCACTGTTGTACCTGAGGGAGTTGAGATGTCTTTCACCAAGAGAAAAATCACAAGAGGAGCAGCACAGAGGAAGATGGGGACACAGTTATGATGGCCTGGTGGAGATTCTGAGTAAGCAGTTGGTGACGCAGTAGTTCCGGAGAAGTAGGGGCTAGAAACTGAAGCCACACAGCTCATGGGTGGTGTGGGGAGGAAGCCTTTCCACGAGGATCCCAGGATCCTGTCTGCAAGGGTGTTGACCGTGCTCCTCCATGTCCCTATCTCTTCCAAACTGGAGCCACTGAGATATGTGGGGGCTTCTGCCTCTAGTTTCTCTATTCCATGAACACAAGTCCTGCTAGTTATTCTTGAGATCCGCCCTGAAGCCTCTAAATCAAAACATATTGACCTTAAAATTGCTTGGGTTTCCAAAGCAGGGGTGGGCCCTCTTCTTTATATTTCTTCCAATCTTCCACCTTCCTCTTTCATCACTCCCCACCCCTTCTCCCATTGCCATCACATCACATATACTGTGTTTTCTTTTTCAAACATACCTTTCCCTCACTTCATCTGGATTATTTCCTTTCTTTCTTTTAAGAGCAGATCAAGTGTTGCCTCCTCTGGGGAGTCTCCTCCGGTCCCTCTACGTATCTTCCTGAAGCTGGAAAAGTTGCTTCGACTCTTTGGTGTGTGTGTGCTTGCTCAGTTGTGTCCAGCTCTTTGCAATTCCATGGACTGTAGCCCACCAGACTCTTTTGTCCATGGAATTTTCCAGACAAGAATACTGGAGTGGGTTGCCATTTCATACTCGTGAATTCTTTTGTGAATTGAGGGATGCTCTCTGGGGTCCTCCAATCATGCATTGTCTCATAGGCCCAAAAGACAAACTAGCATCTTTTAAGTCTTCACAGAGTGTTGATTTACAAAAGCCTGCTTCAGCATTTTCTCTGCAAAGCCTCTCCCTTAGGCTTTGCATTTTCTGTAAATGACCTAAAGAAGACTCTTTAAGGTGACTTAATAGATTCTATATTTACACAGTATAAACAACTTTTCTGAATGAGCCCATCTTTTATCTTAGCTTAGACTATGATTTCGTCAGTTCCTGCTTCAGCATTTTCTCTGCAAAGCCTCTCCCTTAGGCTTTGCATTTTCTGTAAATGACCTAAAGAAGACTCTTTAAGGTGACTTAATAGATTCTATATTTACACAGTATAAACAACTTTTCTGAATGAGCCCATCTTTTATCTTAGCTTAGACTATGATTTCGTCAGTTAAAGCATTCTTTCTTTCAACAAAGTAGAAACTCGGAGCAATTTGTTATAAGAGGCTGTGCGTGATTTAGCGCAGGAATACAAATGCTATGAGGACAGGGGTGTTTTCTTTGTATGGTGCTGTGGCCCCAGCATCTAGAAAAGCACCTGACCAATAACAGGTACTCAACAAACATTTACAGAATGCATGATGGCGTTTGTTTCCATTCCATTTCTTCTCAGAGAATTGACTCTGTCCACAACCCCAGAAGGCCAGACTGGGCCAAACTGACTACAAGTGTCTCTCAAAACTTAGGGATTTAGTTGGGGGAGGAGGGAAAATGCTGGAATCACAACATAGGTGGGCCAGGGTTAGATCTGGTGCTTGTGGCAGCCCAGAGCCATGGGCCAGGAGCAGTTTGGAGGTGCAGAGAAAACCAGAAGAAAATCAGTATTGTACTAATCTTTGTTTCCAATCCCAAGTTCCTTTGTTGGCTTAGATACCTTTGCCTTTTTTAGACTTAAAATTTTAAAAGCTGAGATTTCTATTTCCAGACAGGGGTAATAGAGACTGGGTAGATCCTCCTATCTGAAACAAGCAATAAAATGGGCAGAATGTATGAAACAATGGTTTTCAAGATATGGGATACCATACAACAAAGGATGGTGGTCCTTCGGAGATGGGAAACAAATGAGGTAAGACTTATAGCTGTCCCAGCTTACTGACTCAAGAGCATTTCCAGGTCATGGTGAGGGGAAGGGTAGCAGAGGTGGTATCTGGTGGACTCCAAGAATTGAGGAGACACCACTGACAGTCCAGGGACATCAAGGCAGCTGGAGGTCACAGAATAAAGTACTGCAAAGAGAGACCTGGAGAGACAGACAGGGAACTCCAGAGGCCTTTAGCAACTGTCTTCTGATTTCATGTCCCCAACCACCATCCACAGTGATTTTAGAGCTCAAGAAGAGGAAATCTGTCATTACTTCCACCTTTCCCTTTCTATTTGCCATGAAGTAATGGGGCTGAATGCCATGATCTTAGTTTTTTTTAAACATTTAGTTATGAGCTGGCTCTTTCACTCTCCTCCTTCATCCTCATGGAGAGACTCTTTAGTTTCTCTTTACTTTCTGCCATCAGAGTGGTATCATCCACATATCTAAGGTTGTTGATGTTTTTCCTGCCTATCTGGATTTAAGCTTGTAACTCATCCAGCTCAGCATTTTTCATGATGTGCTCAGCCTATAGGTTAAACCAACAGGGCTGCAGCAGACTGCTCAATTCTTTCTCAATTTTGAACCAATCAGCTGTTCCATAAGAATTCTAATTGTTGCTTCTTGACTCTCATACAGGTTTGTCAGGAAATAGGTCAGATGGTCTGGTATTCACATCTCTTTAAGAGCTTTCCATAGTCTGTTATGATTCACACAGTCAAAGGCTTTAGCACAGTCAATGAAAGAGAGGTAGATGTTTTTCTGGAATTCCCTTGCTTTCTTTATGATCCAGCGAATGTTGGCAACTTGATCTCTGGTTCCTCTTCTTTTCCTAAACCCAGCTTGGGCATACTTTTCTAGGTTCTGTATCATAAGATTAAAAATGTTTTCTTGTGTATTATTTTTGTGTAAAGTATTACAAACCTATTCCAGTATGGTACTATATAACCAGTAGTGTTAGTTGGGTACCTAGGCTAACTTCGTTGGACTTATGAGCAAATTCGACTTACCATGGTAGATGTTTTTCTGGAATTCCCTTGCTTTCTTTATGATCCAGCGAATGTTGGCAACTTGATCTCTGGTTCCTCTTCTTTTCCTAAACCCAGCTTGGGCATACTTTTCAAGGTTCTGTATCATAAGATTAAAAATGTTTTCTTGTGTATTATTTTTGTGTAAAGTATTACAAACCTATTCCAGTATGGTACTATATAACCAATAGTGTTAGTTGGGTACCTAGGCTAACTTCGTTGGACTTATGAGCAAATTCGACTTATCAGCAAGCTCTCAAAATGGAACTTGTTTGTATGTAGAGAATTTACTGTATATGATGTGAGGATATGGGAGTGTGGAGATTATATTATAGGGAACTCACACAGGACCAGGAATAGGACTTGTTGCCACCAGCCAACAAGCTGGTGGAAAACCTCATAACTCATATGGCATTGAAGAGCACACACAGAAGAATCTTGCCCCAGTTAAGGAAACAATTACTCCCAGACTAAACACTGCTCTCGCCCAACCTAAACAGACCACCAGAAAAGCAGTACCTGAAAGGATCACACTGTTTTTAAGAAATTTAAATGTGTTCTAAAAACAAAATTCAAGAATATTTGTAGGAATATAGAAAGATCCAGTACCCCAAAGATAAAATTCACACTGTATGGAATCCAGTCAAAAGTTGCTAGGCATGAAAAGAACTGGAAAAGTGAAACTCATAATAGGAAGTAAAAGTAATCAATCGAACTGATGCAGAGATTGGAATTCGTGAAGAGGAACGGTAAAACAGTTATTATAAATATATCTCATACATTCAGAATGTTAAGTAGAGACATAGGAGATGTAAAAAAGACACAAAAAGAACTTCTAGAGAAGAAAGCTACAAATGATGAGATGGAAAATTCGTTGTATGGGATTAAGAACAAATTAGACAGTGAAAAAGAAATATATTAATGAACTCAAGAATATAGCAACAGAAAATATTCAAAATGCAGAGGAAAGGAGTAAATAAAATGGAATAAGCATCAGTGAGTCACAGGCCAATCCCAAGCAGTCTAAGACACATATAATTGAAGAACTTAAAAGAAAGAGGAGACAGATAAAAAATTTGAAAAATTAATGGCCCAAATTTTCCAAATTTGACAAAAACTATAAACCCACACATCTTTAAATTGATCAAAATCAATAATAAAGAAAAAAAAATCTTAAAAGTAGCCAGGGGAAAAAAGATGTGTTCTGTACGGAAGGACAAAGGTGAAGCTGACGTCAGATTTCTCACTGAAAACAATGCAAGTAAAGCAACAGTGGACCGACCTTTTAAAGCACAAAAAGGGAAAACCTGTCAACCCAGAGTCCTCTCCCCAGCAAAACGTCTTTCAGAAATGAAGGCCAAAGAAAGACTTTTCGGGGATACAGAAGTTGAAAGAGTCAGTCCCAGAAGATCTGTGTAGCAAGAAAAGTGAAAGTTCATCCTTCAGTCGGAAAGATGACACCAGGTGAAGCTATGGCTCTTGTTTCAGAAGAATGAAGAGTATCAGAAGAGGCACATACGTTACTAGACACTAAAGATATAATAGTTCTTTCCTATTTAAGTATCTTTATAAGATGACTGACTATTTAAAATTTATTTTATTGGAGTATAGTTGATTTACAATGTTGTGTCAATTTCTGCTCTACAGCAAAGGGATTCAGTTATACGTGTGGATGTACATTCTTTTCCACTATAGTTTATCACTGCTGCTGCTGCTAAGTCACTTCAGTCGTGTCTGACTCTGGGCGACCCCATAGACGGCAGCCCACCAGGCTCCCCTGTCCCTGGGATTCCCCAGGCAGGAACACTGGAGAGGGTTGCCATTTCCTTCTCCAATGCATGAAAGTGAAAAGTGAAAGTGAAGTTGCTCAGTTATGTCCGACTCTTTGCGACTCCATGGACTGCAGCCTACCATGCAAAGGGATTCAGTTATACGTGTGGATGTACATTCTTTTCCACTATAGTTTATCACTGCTGCTGCTGCTAAGTCACTTCAGTCATGTCTGACTCTGGGCGACCCTATAGATGGCAGCCCACCAGGCTCCCCTGTCCCTGGGATTCTCCAGGCAAGAACACTGGAGAGGGTTGCCATTTCCTTCTCCAATGCATGAAAGTGTAAAGTGAAAGTGAAGTTGCTCAGTCATGTCCAACTCTTCGCGACTCCATGGACTGCAGCCCACCAGGCTCCTCCGTCCACGGGATTCTCCAGGCAAGAGTGCTGGAGAGGTGGTTTATCACAGGATACTAATACAGTTCCCAGCGCTATACAGTGAAATGTTGCTGTTTGTCCATTCTATATGTAGCAGTTTGTTTCTGCTAGCCCTGAACTTCCAGTCCCCACCTCCTAACCCTCCTGGCAACCAAAGTCTGTTCTCCTGCTTGTTGAGTCTGTTTCTGTTGCATAGATGAGGTCATTGGTGTCACACTTTACATTCCATGTAAAATGGTATCATATGCTATTTGTCTTTCTCTGACTTACTTAAATTAGTGTGATCATCTCCAGGTCCATCCACATTGCTGCAAATGGTTTTATTTTATTCTTTTTCATGACTAAGTACTGTCCTTTGGGTATTTATATATCACATCTTATCCATTCATCTGGCAGTGGACATTTAGCTTGGTTCCGTATCTTGGATATTGCAAACAGTGCTGCAGATAATTGACTATTTAAAGAAAAATTATAATGATGTATTCTGGGATTTATATCATTATGGAAGTAAAATATATGATGAAGCAACATAAAGATCAAAAGGAAAGACATAGAAAAATACTATTGTAAATTTCTTAATTACACAAAAAATGGTACGTTTCACTCGAAGACAGTCTATGAAAAAGATGTATAAGACATAACATGTCTTACATAGCTCTATAAAATACCATACATATGTCTGATGGAAGATGTATAAAGGCGTACTGCAGTGCTACTGTGGGTCTGTTTCCAGACCACCACAATTAAGTGAATAGCACAAATAAATTGTGTCACACAAATTTTTTGATTTCCCAGTACACACACAGTTATGCTTACAGTATACAGTAGTCTACCAAGTGTGTGATAGCATTATATCTTAAAAAGCACTGTACATACCTCAAGAAAATATTGATTGCTAAAAAATGGTAACCATCACCTGACCTTTCAGCCAGTTGTAGTAGTAACACCAAAGCTCACTGATCACCATAACAAATATAAATTAATGAAAAACTTTGAAATGTTACAAGAATTACCAAAATGTGACAGAAACACACACAGTGATCAGGCACTGCTGGAAAAGGCACTGACAGACTTGCTCAGGGTTGCCCCAGACCCTCAGTGTGTAAACACACAATATCTGCGAAATGCAGTAAAACCGGGCATGTCTGGCTCTATATACATCGTCTCATGTGTATGACGTGAACCCTGAAGCACGAAAATAGCACGGAAATAGCAAAACAAAGGGTTGTAGACAGTAAGGCAATGAAGGAGATAAAAAGAAATCATAAAAACTACTCAGGTAAACCTACAGAAGTCAGAAAACAAAGGGCAAAGGCAGCCAAGAACAGACACAGCACCCACACACACATTATGCAACCTCTAGCCAAAGTGATATTTGTGGGTTTAAAATTTTTAATAGTGTTGACTTTTGAATCATATAATAAGCTACAGGAGAAGAAAATTGAACATGGGATCAGGAATTTTCAGAGAAGTTATATTTATGATCTAAAACAAGCATTTATCTCTTCTCACTAACATTATAAGCAATCACTTTGGGGTATTAAATTAGCTTTAATATCCTAAAGCCTCCCAAATATTTCATTTGTTATACTTAAGACAGATCAGTTGTTTTATTTAGTCTTTTATGAGCTTAAGCTCCCCTGTGATAGCATGCCTTCTGTATTCATTTACTTTTACAAATGCCAAATACAAATTTATTGAAAAGCAACATTTTAACTTCCCCCTCCCTGCAGTGCATAAATCATGGTAGAGCGTAAAAGACATGCCAATTTGGGAAACAAAGGTGCTTTTGTGCTGGGGTTTACATTCCCAGCACGATCTAATGCTAATACCTGCTTGCATTTATATTCGGTTCCTGATGTTTGTGGGGGAGATTTTTATAAAACAAAACGGAAGGTTTTGTTTCACCTGGCTTCGGGAGAGAAAACAGGGGGGAAAAAACCCAAACCTGATCCCTGTGTTGGAAGATCCTTCCAAGAGAAGGGAATGGCTATCCACTCCAATATTCTTGCCTGGAGAATTTCGTGGAGACGGGCGGGCTACAGTCCATGGGCTCACAAGAGTCAGACACGACTGAGCAACTAACACTTTCACTTTCTAGCCAAACTGTAAGTTCCTCTGAAATTCACACTCTCTGCAAAGTGGAAAAAACCCTGAGATTTAAGTTACACTTTACTTTTTCCTTTTCCATTAGCAATGACGTTCAAAAATCAATAACCTACGTTTGCCAAAAAGAGACCTCAGGAGTCTGTCTCGGAATCCTAAGAAATTGTCCAACTCTTTCGCTTTTCGGGTGACAGGAAACATAATTATCCTGTTAGGTGTTCACAGAATCTTCCCTCCTCTAGCTGCATTCCTGAGCGTTTTCGGTGTGTGTGTCGGGGGTATGTTATGGGTAAGGAGAAAACTGGAGGTTCAGACAGTAAGAATGGCAGAAGTTCACTCGTAGAAGATATACTTCTCAAGCTGTACAATACGTTGATTTGATAACCTAGACGTTTCAGGTGAATGAGTTGAGAGAAAAAGACACAGGTCAGTGTGGGGTAGCTTGGAAAGAATTTAGGGAATTCTTCTAGCAAAGAAAAGAAAGCTTTTTGTGTGTGTGTGTGGTTGTTGTTGAGTAGCTGCTGAGCTTGAGAGAAAGAGGATATGAAGTGTGATATGAAAGTCTTTTCCTGCCAACGGAGGTTTTGGTTCATATTTAAATTTCAGTTCAAATACTTTTCAGCTGTTGAACTGTTGTTTCATTGAGTGACGTCACTGGAGATCAGCCTGGTTGCCACTGGGCTCTGATCTAAAGAGCAGTGGGACTTGCCAGGGTTATTGACTCTGGGAGGACTTGGACGCTGGGGGTGTTTCTCAGGGGAATTACTGGAAATTTACACCTCACACTGGCCTTGTCCTGACCTCCAGGCCCTGTTACTTTTATCTTTAGTGTGTTCTCACGGAGTTTCTTCTCAGATGAAAAATCCCGGGTCAACTCCTTCCTCCAGTTCAATCCCAATTGTGCGTGCTCAGTCACTACAATCTGCCTTTTATTCTCCAGAAAAGGATTCCCTGCTTCCTACCTTTAGGGTTATTGCTGAATTTTCCCTACCTGTGTGTTTCTGGGTAATTGCAGTGGAAACACTCCAGGGTGGGTGGGTAGAATGTGGGGAGTTAAATGTTCAGGGTGACATGGCTATCTTGAACCAGAAGCATATCCTTTCACTTGTTAGGAAAAGGGAGAGAAAGACGCAATAAAGCCAGGAAGTTTGGGGAATGACTACTTTAAGGAAAGTGGTCTGGAAGTATTATGCTAAGCACGGCTTTAAGACTCTGCAAGTATGTGGTTCTTTGGGCAGGTTTGTGGCAAAGCTTGTGTCTGTGACCGTGACTCATGTCCCATGGTGTCACTGTGTGGGACAGTAAGGGTGAGGATGGGAGAACAGCTGGGTATGGGAGCGAAGGAGGGTCTGCCGTCTGTAACGCGGTTCTTTCGTTGAAAACCAAGGTGCAGCTTGTACTGGCTAATTGAATGGAATTATTATTTAGAGTCAGGGTTTTTACCAAGAAAATTGTGGCTTTCAATGCGGTGCAAGGTTCTCAACGAAATAAGACTATAGGTTTTCTAATGAGCCCCCAGGGGTTCCTACCAGGAAAGGGGACTGACTGGGTCCTAGGCTCCCTGCCAAGCCCTCAACAAACATCATCTCCTTGAATACTTAGAACAAACCCGTTATGCCGTCACTATTTTATTGAGGAAGAAAGCAAGCTTGGAGAGGGGAGAGGGCACAAGTGACCAGCGGCGGCGAGGCAGGGACTGGAAGCCAGGCAGTCTGACATGGAAACCGCTCACTTATCTTCCCTACCCTTAGGAAGGCACAGCACGGCATTTTTCTAATGAGCCCCCAGGGGTTCCTACCAGGAAAGGGGACTGACTGGGTCCTAGGCTCCCTGCCAAGCCCTCAACAAACATCATCTCCTTGAATACTTAGAACAAACCCGTTATGCCGTCACTATTTTATTGAGGAAGAAAGCAAGCTTGGAGAGGGGAGAGGGCACATGTGACCAGCGGCGGCAGGGCAGGGACTGGAAGCCAGGCAGTCTGACATGGAAACCGCTCACTTATCTTCCCTACCCTTAGGAAGGCACAGCATGGCATTGCGATGTCGCCATTTACATAAAGGCAATTTCTGCCTTTTAGCTGTGAAGTCTGTTCCCTGAGATTTTGCCCAGGACAGCAGGGGAGGGGCTCAGAGGCAGTCTTCTCCAGGCTCCCTCGCTTCCATCCTGTCCTTTCCTTAAATAAGCTTTGTGGGTAATTACGTAGTTCGTGGAATCCCAGACTAGACTCAGAGTTCCCAGAAGGCAGGGATGTGTAGGTGAAGCAACCCTGCAATTCTGGGTCCATTTCTGAGCCTGATTTTCCACTTGGGCAGAATGGAGATGAGGAAGTTTCTGGGGAGGGGTTTTCTAAGGGGTGGGAGACACAGGGCGTGCGCCTGGGACCCCGGGTCTGTTCAGTAAATGCCAGGTCTCTCTGGCTTACTCTTTGGGGGAAGAGCTCGCATCTTGCTTACCCTGTTGCTCCTGGTACATGCAAGTGAGCGCTCTGGAAAATATTGTACATTGGCTCAGGGAATGCAGTGCCAGCAAAAGAAACTTGTCACCCTTGTCAGTTTTTAGGGATTTAAAGCAGATCTTGGGCAGAATGGAGATGAGAAGTTTATGGGGAGGGGTTTTTCTAAGGGGTGGGAGACACAGGGCGTGTGCCTGGGACCCCGAGTCTGTTCAGTAAATGCCAGGTCTCTCTGGCTTACTCTTTGGGGGAAGAGCTTGCATCTTGCTTACCCTGTTGCTCTTGGTACATGCAAGTGAGCGCTCTGGAAAATATTGTACATTGGCTCAGGGAATGAAGTGCCAGCAAAAGAAAATTGTCACCCTTGTCAGTTTTTAGGGATTTAAAGCAGAGAGCTCCACCCCCTTTCCCAGGTTCTGGCAGTCATGGTCGAGGAAGAGCGGGTCCAGGCGCGGTCCCCCGCGGATGCTGGAGCCCACAGCGGCGAGGTTGGGGTCTGAGAGGGCGCAGTCGGGGCGCTGGAAGCCAAAACGGCCGGCAGAGGGCGCCCCGGGCCCGCTGAAAGCGCGGCGCTGGGCTTGCGGCGCTCGCCGGGCGCCGGGCACTGGCTGCAGTCCGGCGGTGGCCACAGCCGTGGACGCGCGCGCTACCCGAGCTGGGCGCCAGGTGAGCGCCCTCGGGGCGCAGCGGAGCGCACCCGCCCAGGCGCGCTGCTGCGCGGAGCCCTCCCGGCGAGCGGTGAGTACAGGCGCTCGCGGGGCACGTTTCATCCCAGTTGAGGGGCCCTTGGAGGCAGCGCCTGTTGGAGCCTGTTCTGGAGGTTGGTGTGCGTGCAAGAGTGAGCCGGGTCCCAGCTTGCGTTTCGTCTTGAGAAGGGCGTGGGGTTGACCCCCGCAGGCGCTGGATGGCGCGCGGAGCTTTGCTTCCTGGAGACTCGGGCTTGCTTGCGGTTTTCACCTAGGGGTCTTTTCTCGCGGGCCCCTGTCCGGGTGCCGTCCTGGGTTCCGGGAGCCCGGGGTTTGGCGGGGTAACCCGGGACGGGCAAGCACTCAGCTGGGCTCCCCCCACCCCTTTCGCCCGCGGCACCAGCCAGGCGACCCACGTGCGGCTGTCGCCTGCAACTCTTGCCTGTCAAGCGAGGCCCGCCTCCGGGGCAGGGGAGGGGACGCGGGGGCGGGGTGGGCTGCGCCCCGAGGGAATCCGGCCGGCCCGGGCGCCCTCCGGTACAAGCTCGGCTCTCTTTGCCTCGTGTGCCCGCGGGCTCCTGGGAGG